>OY979631.1:17627988-18227988 GCA_963855885.1 Coenonympha glycerion
CGCCCGACTTCGAATTGGTGTAGGTACCTAAAATTTAAATAAAAATTATTTCACTCTTTGTAGTGGCATTTGAAGTTGGTTTTTTGGAAAGCATTTCCCATTTTTATTTTTTACCTTTTAGTGGAAAACAATAAAATGCACAAGGCGTTGTAAAAATACCCAAATCGCTTGAGGTGTGTTCATAAAATCTGAAGAGATCCCTCAATTTCACCAAGATCCCATCATCAGACCCTGACTTGATGACTTTAGTCATCAAATCACTATCTGCTAGCAAATGCACCATTAACTATCAGGGGGCACGGCAGTGCCCCCGCCAAAGTCAAAGCGCGAAGCAAAACTGCCGTACCATCTTTACAGGAACCATTTCGCCGCATTTTCGGGCTCCTATTTGAGAACCTCTGGATAAGACCAGAACGCTGAAATTTTCGCTATCCAGTAAGCTATAATCACATACTTAAAACCCAAAATTTCAAGTCTGTAGGTCATATAGTTCCGAAGTTATGCGAAAGCAAAGTTTCGCATTTTCGACACTGACTGACTGACTGACTCATGATCATCAAAATAGAACTAGTACTTCCCATAAACTCAGAGAGCTGAAATTTGGTACAGAGTTAGGGTTTAATGGCCACATAAAGGGAAAACTATAAAAACTAGGATAATCGAAGATCTGGAGTACCTGGTGATCACTGCATTAATAACTTTGTAATTCCATATAAATTATATGAGATTACAAAGTTATTTATGCAGTTAATGTATGTATCTAGAATAACGGACAGAAATATTTTGTAATATTTTGAAGTTTCTACAAAAAGAAGTGAAATCCCACCAAAAACATTCTGTAAAAAACTAGCCAAAGTCAAAATGGAGCTGCTTGTTTATCTCTAAAAAGTACTGAAATCTAGACAAAGTCGTGCCAAGTCTAAGGTTCCTTACTGCGATTTCTTTATTATTATAGTTAATGTTGTGTGACTTGGCCGTTGAAGACCAAGAACCGCTACTCATTGACGATGAATTCTGGCGACAGATTGGTGCAATGGTGTCATGGAGCACCTGGTTTGAACCCTTGTGTACCCTTCAACGGCCAAGTCACGCAACATTAACTATAATAATAAAGAAATCGCAGTAAGGAACCTTAGACTTGGCACGACTTTGTCTAGATTTCAGTACTTTTTAGAGATAAACAAGCAGCTCCATTTTGACTTTGGCTAGTTTTTTACAGAATGTTTTTGGTGGGATAAAAAATACCCAACTCGCTTCAAGTATACTAGCAAAATTTGAAGAGTTCCCTCGATTTCACCAAGATACCATCATTAGACCCTGACTTAATGATTTTAGTCATCAAATCAGTATCTGCTAGCATATGCACCAGTAACTATAAAAAATACCCAACTCACTTTAAGTATACTAGCAAAATTTGAAGAGTTCCCTCGATTTCACCAAGATCCCATGATCAGGTCCTGACCTGATGACCATAGGACAACTTGGAAAATATTACTCTTTTTAAAAATACTCAAATAGTTTCATGTGTCGATATAAAATTTGAAGAGTTCCCTCGATTTCTCCAGGATCCCATCATCAGATCCTGACCTGATTAAAATGGGACCATCTGGAAATAAAACCCTCTTAAACAAAAAAAGAATTTTTCAAATCGGTCCACGCGTCTTCGAGTAATCGGTGAACATACATAGATAAAAAAAAAAAAAAAAAAAAAAATAAAAGATTCCGACGAATTGAGAACCTCCTCCTTTTTTTGAAGTCGGTTAGTAAAAAAAAAAAAGATTCCGACGAATCTCCTCCTTTTTTTGAAGTCGGTTAAAAATGGAACCCTTATGGTGAGACTATCTCCGTCCGTCTGACACACTCGATTATTTCAGTAACTATCAAAGCTATCGACTTGAGTTTTAGGTAATAGTGACGCAAATTCATTGCAATCATAAAAATTTGAAAATCATTTTTATTTTTATTTAAAAAGGGGCTGGATTGTTGAAATTTCAAGATGAGATAACTATATTGACTGGGGTATCATATGAAAGGGCGTTACTTGTGTATTCTAAAACCGATTTTTATTTATTTTTATGTTTAATAGTTTTTGATTTATTGGGCAAACTGTCGAAAAAAATCAGATTTACAACCATTTAAAAGTATTTTGTACGATGTTACGGTGACAGTACCATAGACTTGGATCTTGCTTGAATCAATAAGGATACGTTGAATGTACTAATACGCCATGTAGGTAATAATCCCACCAAAAACATTCTGTAAAAACTAGCCAAAGTCAAAATGGAGCTGCTTGTTTATCTCTAAAAAGTACTGAAATCTAGACAAAGTCGTGCCAAGTCAAAGGTTCCTTACTGCGATTTCTTTATTAGTATAGTTAATGTTGCGTGACTTGGCCGTTGAAGGGTACACAAGGGTTCAAACCAGGTGCTCCATGACACCATTGCACCAATCTGTCGCCAGAATTCATCGTCAATGAGTAGCGGTTCTTGGTCTTCAACGGCCAAGTCACACAACATTAACTATAATAATAAAGAAATCGCAGTAAGGAACCTTTGACTTGGCACGACTTTGTCTAGATTTCAGTACTTTTTAGAGATAAACAAGCAGCTCCATTTTGACTTTGGCTAGTTTTTACAGAATGTTTTTGGTGGGATTTCACTTCTTTTTGTAGAAACTTCAAAATATTACAAAATATTTCTGTCCGTTTTTCTAGATACATTAACTGCATAAATAACTTTGTAATCTCATATAATTTATATGGAATTACAAAGTTATTAATGCAGTGATCACCAGGTACTCCAGATCTTCGATTATCCTAGTTTTTATAGTTTTCCCTTTATGTGGCCATTAAACCCTAACTCTGTACCAAATTTCAGCTCTCTGAGTTTATGGGAAGTACTAGTTCTATTTTGATGATCATGAGTGAGTCAGTCAGTCAGTCAGTGTCGAAAATGCGAAACTTTGCTTTCGCATAACTTCGGAACTATATGACCTACAGACTTGAAATTTTGGGTTTTAAGTATGTGATTATAGCTTACTGGATAGCGAAAATTTCAGCGTTCTGGTCTTATCCAGAGGTTCTCAAATAGGAGCCCGAAAATGCGGCGAAATGGTTCCTGTAAAGATGGTACGGCAGTTTTGCTTCGCGCTTTGACTTTGGCGGGGGCACTGCCGTGCCCCCTGATTCTCAGTAAGAAGAGCATAAAACGAACTCAGCTTTATTTCAGCTTCCTAGTTATTTGGATCAAATCTTACAAATTAAATTATAAGCCATTCCTTCTTCAGTACCAACCATTTAAAAGTATTGTGTACGATGTTACGGTGACAGTACTATAAACTTGAATCAATAAAGATACGTTGAATGTACTAATACGCCATGTAGGTAATGTACTGAGAAGAGCATAAAAGAACTCAGCTTTATATCAGCTTCCTAGTAATTTGGATCAAACCCTGCAAATTAAATTATAAACCATTTCTTCTGCATTACATACAGAAGGTATACGATACGATAAGTAAGGATTTTAGAAACTTCTAATAGCTTAAAACATGAGTACGTAAGTGAAATGACCGGAGCCGCGGTGCCATCTAGTATTTTACAAGATTTCAGGTTTTGTGAGTAAGACTTTTATTCTGTTCTGATTTAACCAACCTTCGAGTCAGTAACTCAGTAAACCGAACCCTGTTGCCCGTGCGCAGTGGGATCGACCCACTATAGTTCCTGCGCTCACCCAGCAAAGTATAATTGATGATTAAACGAACTTACCTGTAAGTGAAGTTCTATCACAATTATGTGAATGCATTTTATTCGAAAATAATAATAAACACAATCAGGTACACTTTCATTGTACTGGCAATTTCGCACTTTTATTTATTTTGTTTTTTAAAACTGACCACCCTGATGGACACGCTCTCCCAGCCTACGTCCGCGCCATGCTTCATTCTTTAGAGAATATTTAACAAAATTTTCGTATTATACTCATGGGTTTTTGGGTATGGGAGGGACCTTATATTATTATTTTCGAATAAAATGCATTCACATAATTGTGATAGAACTTCACTTACAGGTAAGTTCGTTTAATCATCAATTATATTTCATACATTTTATTCTTCAATAATAATAAACACAATCAGGTAGATGTTTAGAGATGAAAATTTTTGTTAAATTATGGACATTAACAGATAGTAAATTGTTTCCTATTATAATAGGAAATAGGTCCTCTTTATACCACAGAAGTATTTAATTAACATAATCTTTTCGTTCAATTCCTGGATCAATAAACCAGTCACATTACAAATAGGTTTAATTTATATTTAGATAGATTATAATGATTAATGATTAGAGAGCAAAAGAGCTATTGCGACAGAAGCATCATCGCTCAATAAGAGGTTATAAAACTTAGGTAACGTCCGTAATGGTTGTTACCAGCAGACTGCTTTTCTGATGAGGTCAAGCAACAAACTACGTGCTCGCCGAGGAAGTTTTGCGTACTTGGTGCTGAGTACGCTGAAACGCAGACCTCTCTCGTGAGAGATTATATTCCTCGGCAGACACGTTCTCACGGTGGTCTGCCTGCAGGCGACCTTATGAGGTCGCTTCAACATTGTCAGGAGGTTGTCTATTATATATCTTGGTCTAAGATTTTGTAAACGACATATCGATTTGTTTTTCAAAGCTGTGGCAAATTTTTATACTTTCTCTTCAGTTTTGATTATGGTATAATTAAAACTGGTTCGCCCTGAGTAGTAGCTGGCGTTGTATAAACTCAATAATTCCCTTGAATTATATAAAAACAATAATACTAACTTTAACTAATGCTAATGTTTTCATTCTGTGCTGTGTCTACTGCCTAAAGCTAAAAAAGTTACAAGATCAGCAAAGCAAAGTTACGGAATGAATAAACTCTTATTAAGGCCCATTGAGCAATGTGTTAGCATACTATATTGTGTGCTACTATGTGGTGTTTGATGTTAATTTATCTATTCATTTTCGCAATATAATATATATATATATATATATATATTTTTTTTTTTTTTTTAATTTGACCCAAAATCATCAGCAGAAATTAAACTCAATGCCGAATGATAACCATTAGTAATCGTACCATATGCTACGTCGTTAACAAGTTGTTCTGTTGGAAATTACGAGGTTGACTTATAATGTACGGATTGTACGGATCTCAGTCGTTATTAAAGCCGTATTGCCACAAAACTTTGTAAATAACACAAAATTTTTGAAACATATAGATTATTAAAAATTCCAACAAAATGTCCTTTTTTTTTTTTTTTTTAATGCCTTCAGAGAACTTCCTCCAGTAATTCCTATGAATTGTGGTTCTCTAGGGAAAGACCATATTTATTTATTTATCATCAATAAATGTACTATAAGAAGTAAGTCTTTTGACACCTTATGTAAAAGAAGGAAATCCAAAGTTGTAGAGGTCCTTAGACGATGTATGTCTAAAGCATTGTCTATAATAGTATTTTTAAGCATTCTACCTCTAGAAGAATGTATAGAAGAGCAAAGGTAAACTTGGTGTTCCAAAATGTTCAGAATGCGTCTGTTTCTAAGACGTCTGGGTTCATATTGATTACATTTCGCATTATTGCAAGAAGCGATAAATTCAATAACTGGATTGAACTCTTTGAATAACTTTGAAGTATATAATTTTACAGCGATAGCTTAATCCCATTAACTGGATGTAACTCTTGGTCAGCTTTTGATTATCTTTAATTTCCATATAAGAAACAATTAACCCAATCGTTTAAATGAGGATATTTGATATCCTCTATGCAACTGATGTAAATCATGTGTATCAAAATAGATGTATCGAAAAATATGGCCATCAACTCTGTAAAGAGGTATTTCGATTCATCTTAACGTTAATTATTACAAAAACAAAAATCCCTCTAATGAAAAGAATTAGTCTTCATCTAGACCGGGAAATCGTGTGAATCACTAGTTCAACCTTTTAGGTTTAAGGGAGTTAGATGACTTAAAAAATGTTTTGTAACCACTGGCCATCTGATAGGATAACCGATGGTGGACGAACAGCTGCGTCTAAAGTCTAATTTTTCTTACGGGCTACATTTTTTGTTTCTACAGACGTTCTGTGTAACCCCATCCATACCTAATAGCTGGAGAAGTGGACTTTAGGACTTTTAATCGGAATTAAGCTTAACTCTTAGATGATACAACGAGTTAAGCGTATAAATTTTTTTACAGAATTTGAATTGTTACATAATTCACGTCATAGTTTGCGGTTGGGTAACGATACTGCCATATCGTCAGAAATTAAAATAAAACCAGGAAACTGAGCATGTTTTGAGGGTAGTAAATAACTTTAACACTCTAACACCTAACAAATCTTCATGAAAAAACCGCGGTAAGTATCTGAGATGAGTCACAACTTCTTTATGTATTTTACTAAGGATGAATCGGTACTTTAAAATAAGATTCTTCAGTTCATAGGCATAAAACCCTTTTTAAGTATTCGCTTGTTCTATGAACTATCAATTTCAAAGGATTTTGAACTACAAATTCATTCAACGCCTTTAAATTTAGAATGTATCTTTTACCACGTAAGATTTTGAGGTTAGACACATCTTAACTATAATCGAACATGCAGTGACTCACTCCCACATTATCTCACCCAAAAAAGAAATGTCGATTGTCAAAGACATTTGTCGCTTTTTCTTTGTTGTGAACGTGTAAGGCGGTTCAATTCATTAAAATATTTTATTGAATGTACGTACATTTGTACACCTAGTGAAAGTCAAAAAATAGTCTTCACTTATTATAACTCCCGAAATTCTAGATCATGTTATAGATCGTGACGGATTCCTTGTCAGTGATATGTAACCAATAAACTTCAAAATGTTGAAGACAACTGGCATATAGGTACCTTAATGTCTAGCGTCGTCGATGAACCTGTTCCTTGTTGTGGCTGATGCTGAAGACTCGCTGCCACGTCGCATCTTCCTCGCGGCTGATCGCCAATACTCAAGTGTGTCACGCCCCCCCCTGCTGGCCGAGCCGTAACGAGAGGGGGCCAGCTAGTTTCTCGAGAAACGAGATTGCGCTGTCCCAGCGGTGGGTGTCGATAGCAAAGTCGCCCGCCGCGCCCTGCTGGTTTCTTTATTTACAACACCTGACGATCAGTAACCATTGAAACTAGTATAATGCCCGAAACTATTTCTCCGAAAAAACATCTGGTCCCGTTCGTGAACTTTAATTACTTGTCATTTGTCGAAACAAAATGTCATTTGTCAATACTTAAGCTTCTTCTCAGTTCAGGACGCGTTGTGGTTTAAGATTTTTATTAGTTTCAGAAAGAATTTAACAATTCACTTCAATGAAAATTTCAGACTAATGGTACATTATACATAATATTGTTAACTTATTGAGTTTTGAGCTAATAGTTAAATTATCATCCCATTACACAATCTGAACATTAATTTTCGAAAGTAAGTAAAATTATTTTCCACCACAAAATCTAAACATTATTGTTGTAGGTACATAGTTAGAAAAGTTCGACGCGTTGGTACCCTCGTGGAATTAGTTTTTAAGTCGTGAAATAGTTATCACTGATAAAAGGCTATAACGTTTAACTGGCTATTCATAAGCCAGGCAAGTATATCAAATAAACTATTTGATTCTTTGCAATGAAGGTCGGCTAGAATTTTACAACTGTCGGGACTAACCATTAATATAGTTCTTGTGACTGAGCGCCGATAGCAATTCGGGATCAAAGTCCGGGAGGTCATGCGGAGCCACTTGTAGTGAAGCCGAGAACAGCGCCACACCGACATCGTCCCCCGTTGGTATCCGCAAAGTCCTTTGAGGTTTTTTAAAATCCTTCGTGTTGACCCGCAGTCAACCTCCAGGAGCATTGACGCATCATGCTATGCTTTCGTGGTATCCTCAACGTGATACCCTCCAAGCTAGCTTAGAGATGCCTGGACTATTTCGCGCATCATGCTATACTTTCGTGATAACCTCAATGTGATACCCTCCAAGTTAGCTTAGAGATGCCTTAGGATTTCAATTTTTGGACACACTTTCGTCAGCATTGATATTTGAGTTGATGTGATATCTGGGAAAAAAGGTTAATTTTCACTTACCCTCTTTCCTCGGAGTCTGACGAAGATGAATGCACAATTATATGATTTGATTTGATTTTATTTTTGTTATAATAATAAATTTTACTAGCGTCTAAGCATTATCAGTATAGAAAATTAAGCAAGTTTTAACACTGAACACTTAATTTTTTTTACTTTGAACCTAAATTAACAAAAACGAGACGTGTTTTTGTAGTCGAGTGCTCATTGCCGCGCACAATAAAAGAATGAAGCATGGCGCGGACGTAGGCTGGGAGAGCGTGTCCATCAGGGTGGTCAGTTTTAAAAAACAAAATAAATAAAAGTGCGAAATTGCCAGTACAATGAAAGTGTACCTGATTGTGTTTATTATTATTGAAGAATAAAATGTATGAAATATAATAAACCTTAACAAATGAAAATGTATCTAATCAGAGCAATAGCGCAGAACTGCAAACGATCATGGCAGGCGTGACGGCCGCCATGCAAAAACAACCATACCAACAATAACAACAATAGACACCACGACGGGACTAGTAGTCGAGGAGACCGGCTACCTGCACTTTCTGGCTACTAAACCTGATACTGTAGGTGAGTTGTTATCAGGAAACCCACGTAGGGCTCTTGATATATTTTTCAGGTCGTCGGTCTAGCAGCCAGGAGGTCATCCTACGCTGCGTCTACCGGTTGGTACGCTCTCTCTACTCTAGAATACTTCTGCCCCAACGGCTATCGGTTCTGCGACAGATATGGCCCACCCACTGTCACTTCAATGCTAAGGTAAGTGAGGTGTAATTCGGTATTTAAGGCTACGACGACTTCAAAAATTAAAATAAAAAAAACTTAATCTGATTTCTGTTTGAAAGTTTTTTTTAAAAGAACATTGGTCTTTTGCCAGCTAATACGTGCATGAATTAAGTGATTTTAGTTAGAATTTTCTTTTTAAATAATTTATTTGTAGACCTCTTTTTTCCTTGTTATTTCGTGATAAAATTTGGCTCAGCCTTTTAATTCGTGAATTCAGGGTTTTTATTTCGGGATAAACTTTTGTACAATAATTTTATGATATTATATTAAAACATTTTAAATAAAAATATAACAGGAGTTTAATACATTAATATAGCAATAAAGATAATCGATTTCTAAAGGAAAAACATTAAGCTCAAATTCAGCTTTAAGTACAAACTGTTCCCTAATCATAACTGTTTTCCACGATATCGCTTGCATACCTTAGGAACAATAGATATTTTCGAGATAAAAAGTAGCCAATATCCATTCAGGATAATGTAGCTCTCCATTAGTGAAAAAAATATCAAAATCGGTTCAGTAGATTTTAAAATAAAAAAATAGTAAAAAATAACCCTTTAAAGTAAACAAATATTCATTGTTAATACCTAATTATAAACTGTAGAGATTACTCAAATATCTCTTATATAATTGGAATCTCCAAAATTCAAATACCAATTTCTTGAAAAAAAAAATTGGAGTCCATGTTAAATCAAAAATCATTAAGTTTTGATTTAACATGGATACAAAGGATTTTGTTGCTATTATTTCAACATAAAATTTTCGCGTAAAAGTTTCAGTTTCAAATAACTTCCTTTATAATAAAAATAAACTAAAAAATTTGAAAAACTAAACCAACTTTAATAGTAAGTAATTTCAGCAAGTTTGAAGTCTTCTAAGCTCGATTCAATTTATTAATATTCAAGATAATTAATTTAAGACACATGATTTTTTGTACGGTATATCTCATTATATTCCATGTGGCTGAAACATAAAAAATAACTTTAATTTTTTACTAATAATCACAAACCTTTACAAAGTAATGCCTGCAGGTATTTGATGGGAACAGTTACTTTTTTATCATACAGAGAATTTTGAGTTGAGTACCTAAGTGAGGTTTGTAATGAAACTTGAAATGTAGAACTTCATGTTTATTAACCTAAGACATATTTCATCACTAAAACTAATAAATTGATATGCATACGTTAATACTTAAATTTAAGTTCCTTATCACGAAATTAAAAGTGATTGCTAAAATAAAAACATCTTATTTCGTGATACTTATTTTGGAAAAGTCCTGTACTTAAGTTTGTTAATCATTCAAAAACCATTTAAAGTAACTATTAAATATCCTGAATATAAAGATATTATATGAAAATAAATGAAGCAAAACGAACTATAAATAAAACCATGCTACCAGTACCTATGCGAGTTCACCTTAAAAATTCAGATTTAGGTTTAGTTCAAACTCGTATTTTAAGAATTTTATTGAAAAAATCATATACCAAATTTAGCTCATAAGAAAGTTCATTACTTTCAAATTATGATTTTGATTTTATATTTAAAATATCTTGATTAATAAATTAATACACTAGCTTTAAAAAAGAAATTCATAAATTCTTAATTCGGTAGTGATACGAAATACGCAACCTAAGAAAAATAAGATGCCGGCTATTTCGTGAGTCGATTAATTGCAATTTTAAGTGAATTTAGTACTTGTATTTATCTCTGTCCTATATTATATGAATTGTAAAGAAACACAAATTTACACTATAAAAAACTTAATTCAAATAGACTTACCTTTGTCTTTCTGTAAGCTTATAAAGTATGATGTTTAAGTTTACGGTAAATACAAGCGCGCAGGTGTACTACAGCGGTTTGCGGCCAACTTAGGTTTTAAAGAGTCGTATTGGTCTGAGCTTTTTCACCAAAATTCTCATACTCGATTTCTTAACGGGTAATATGATGAAGATTTAGAATTTACGTTTAATTTATTTATAACATGTCTTTATTGCTTATTCTTACACCAGAAGCAAAAACTAACGAAATTACCAGACATACCGAATTACCCCTCACTTATCTTAATCCGTTGGGATATGTTTGTTACTTTGGTTCTCCCACGGATGTCCTCGTTGCGGATTCTGTCCCTTAGAGAAATACCCAGTATAGCTCTCTCCAAAGCACAATGACTATGAACTTGTGGGTTGAGCGTCCACGTTTCAATGTTGAGGAGTTTGGCTAAAAAAATCA
Organism: Coenonympha glycerion; assembly: GCA_963855885.1. Classification (NCBI taxonomy): domain Eukaryota; kingdom Metazoa; phylum Arthropoda; class Insecta; order Lepidoptera; family Nymphalidae; genus Coenonympha; species Coenonympha glycerion. The sequence continues at coordinate 17,639,122 of OY979631.1, forward strand.
AAAAGTTTAAAATATTTTTTCTGTTTAAGGTAACTGCCTCTCAGATTCTCCAGTCGCTCTCCTCTGCTTCATATTGGAGAAGTTCTCCACGTGGACCAATATAGAGAACCGTGCCCTCGAGGACGGCGGGCTGTCCCGCTTCTCCAAGGACCAGCTACTGGACAACCTCATGGTGTACTGGAGCAGCAACTGCATCACGACTTCAGTCAGGATCTACGCCGAGACCTTAAGCGCTCACCAAAGAGCACTGAACATGGATGAGTGAGTATTCCTGCAGCTTTTTTAGGGTTTCACTCTTCAACACAACAACAAAATCGAAACCATCAATCCGCAATTCTTTTTCACAACTCTTTTCTCGAAATTGAATGGAAATTGATATAAAATAGATATTATACGGGGTTTGATTCCAGGAGGTGGGTGCCGTACTGCTCAGGGGGTTAGAGACCCCTTCTAAATTATCCCTCTGGCTCTATCATAAACGTGAAATAGCGGTCCAATAGCTATATATCTGTTTTGTCCTAGTTTCGTATCTTTCCTTCGAATGTCAAACCCCTTTTGACAAACAGAGACAAAATAGAAAATAACTGACACCGGTATTTTACGTTTGTGAATAGGTACGAGGGTATAACTGTATGTAGAGTCACCACACTTAGTACCTATAGGTACAATAACATCTTCGGCTGCATCGTTATTCCTCATTACCATCATAATTACAGAGTATGGTGAGTTAAGAAAAATTAACTTTTATGATGATTATGACTGCATGATATGCAATGATCAAAACCCAAATTAAAATAATGGTTACCAACAATAGCGGACCTTCGAACCTAAATAGCTATTTCTCATCAAAAACACCGCTTAAATCCCAGGCACCCGGCTAAAGTACCAGTTTGGAAGCTAGAGCCAGAAAACGAGAAGATCTTCTACCAGGCCCCCAACGTGTTGAAACACCCCCATCTGCTGGGAGTGACGCAGATCCCTGACGCCGGACACTTCGTCGCCTTCGAGAAGCCTGCACCCTTCGCGAAAGACGTCTTCGGAGCCGTGCGGGCCTTCTTGCAGTTCCATGAGACTCGGAGGACTGAGCTGTGATATGTTTAGCTGCTTTTCCTCATTGGCTGCAAAATGCATGCATGTTTTTATGCAATTATTCTTATATCATTTTGTTGTGAAGTTTAATAAAGTTGTTACAAAATTTTTTTTTTTTTGATGTGGTTTCCAAAAAACTTAACGGCCGGTGATTTTATTTTATTTTCAAAAGAGCGCTTTTATATGAAAGCTCTACGGAAACGGGTAAAAGGTGCATTGAGTTTTTGAAAAATGGGAAATGCTTTCCAAAAAACCAACTTCAAATGCCACTACAAAGAGTGAAATAATTTTTATTTAAATTTTAGGTACCTACACCAATTCGAAGTCGGGCAATGTTTCATACAATCCCTAATAGTCATTTTTACTTACTTGATGTGCGAAGAAATGACGAAGTCATAGACAATCGCCCGACTTCGAATTGGTGTAGGTACCTAAAATTTAAATAAAAATTATTTCACTCTTTGTAGTGGCATTTGAAGTTGGTTTTTTGGAAAGCATTTCCCATTTTTATTTTATACTTTTTAGTGAAAAACAATAAAATGCACAAGGCGTTGTAAAATACCCAAATTGCTTGAGGTGTGTTCATAAAATCTGAAGAGATACCTCAAATTCACCAAGATCCCATCATCAGACCCTGACTTGATGACTTTAGTCATCAAATCAGTATCTGCTAGCAAATGCACCAGTAACTATAAAAAATACCCAACTCGCTTCTAGTATACTAGCAAAATTTGAAGAGTTCCCTCGATTTCACCAAGATCCCATCATCAGACCCTGACTTGATGACTTTAGTCATCAAATCAGTATCTGGTAGCATATGCACCAGTAACTATAAAAAATACCCAAGTCGCTTTAAGTATACTAGCAAAATTTGAAGAGTTCCCTCGATTTCACCAAGATCCCATGATCAGATCCTGACCTGATGACCATAGGACAACTTGGAAAATATTACTCTTTCTAATGATACTCAAATAGTTTCATGTGTCCATACAAAATTTGAAGAGTTCCCTCGATTTCTCCAGGATCCCATCATCAGATCCTGACCTGATTAAATGGGACCATCTGGAAACAAAACCCTCTTAAACAAAAAAAGAATTTTTCAAATCGGTCCACGCGTCTTCGAGTAATCGGTGAACATACATAGATAAAAAAAAAAAAAGATTCCGACGAATTGAGAACCTCCTCCTTTTTTTGAAGTCGGTTAAAAAATCAATCGAAATGAAGATGTTCATGCTGTGCTTGAATATAAATAGTGCCATCTATGAAAATTTGTCTTAACTACTACGTGACACCACCTACAGCTGGAACAGTGGAATAGACTTCAACAATCAACATGGAAACAAAACCATGATTCCATGTTGAGGTTTGTTTTGAAACACAGGCATTTTGTAACTGATGTAATAGATGTCGCTACTAAAAAAGTAAAAAAATCATAAAACCAATGAAGTACCTACTAAGTACTTCATTGGTTTTATGGGAGGGTACTTAATATTTTCAAGTTATATTTAATACTTTAATCATAATTTCAAAATCAACAAACTATACCCAAGTCAGACCAGCCCAGTTAAATTAAGTCAAAAATGGGCGATTAGGCGAAATAATAATTAGGGTTGTCTTGAATTTTTATCTAGAGCCCTAAGTACAACTCTCACATTCTTAGGACTTTTATCAGAATGTGTGAAAAATCATTACAAAGTCGCTTCATGAGAAACCCCTGGAAGCTCATGAATGCTTTTACTGACTCCTAGTAGACAATAATATTGTCTAAAAAATAACTACAAATTATGTACTTATTTTGATGGACTCGTTATAAAATGACTAAGGAAGGCCGGCACTCAGTACTCAAATGCAATCGCTGTGTCCCATAAATATGTAAGTACTTACGTTCCTAGTCTGTATGTAGTTATCTCCTATCTAGTCAGTAGTCGTGCCTACTTGATGACGCTATACGCATCATTACACCAATGCAATGTCACGAACTTCACTACTGTGTCTCTGGTTACCGTATTTGATGATTGTTGATAGTGTTGATACTAGGTACGGTTTGAAGTCCTGATTTCTTCAGTTCATCAATGTCACTGGCTGGATCGTGCGCGCACGCAGTTGGCAGTTTTGTTTTAGTTTATTTTATATTTTTATGGTAAGTTTCATATTTGCTTTATTATCTATGCACTGTAACGTAAAATATTTGTACAGCTTATTTATGTTATGTTATACGTAGGTACTAGGATAGCAAGTAGCAAGCGGTGGGTATCATTTTTTTTATTAAAAAATAGTATTACCACGCTTATGTAGATTCTTACAGTCAATCTAATGGTTAGTGATTTATTCAAATTTTATTGATCATGTACCCAGTCTGTTGCCAGGTAAGTACTCTTTAGAGCAGTTTCCTACACAATATTCTTGAAGATAAAAAAATATCTACAGTACCTCTAACTATACCTATCGAGACTTATCATGGCTCCATTTAATTATTTTGGAACCCTCAGAACAAGTTGCAGTATCAAATGTATAGAGATGTATTAGAGAAACCTAGGTATCGTAAATAGGTACCGATCTTTTCCTTCAGTCCACGAAGACACGCACTCTTTTTCCACAATCGCATAGGTTTCACCAGTTTCATGCGATTCGTAAGAAGTTGGGGCGCATCTTCGTGATTTGAACTGCCTAAATAATGCTGTTTAACACGTTCACTGCGGCACTATTTTTGATGGCCTTTCAGCCAGTGCGAATGAGGTCTTTTTGAGGCAAAGTTGAACTTCTTTACAGTGCGTTTGAGAGCTTTTTGGCCTCACAAAATATTGTTTCTAAAAACACCCTAAATATAGCTCAAAATTGAAAATAATTGCTTGAAACTTTACCATTATAAACTTAAATAGTTTTTGAAGTTGAATCTGGCTTCGCCCGCAGTTGTGACATTTCGGTATTGAATAAATGAAAAAAATATTTTTGTCATCGATTCTGCCTCACATCGCACTAAAAATAAGTTCGATTTGTGTCTCTACTAGTGATGTACATAAAAGAGATATGCAGGTGCGACGAGTGTAACATTTATTTTATTAAAAGATAATTAAAATAAATAATCAAAATTTGCATTGAAGCAAGGCAAACGGTATGATTTATCACACTGCACACAGAAAGTAACAATTTTGCAGCTTGAATGCTGTCTAGGCTGAGCCTTAATTTATCGTAGAAACCTACTCAGCCGGCAGCGCTTGCGTTGACTGCCTTTTTGAAGCACATGTTTAGCACATTATGCCGCTAGCAAATCCTGAAATGAAACACTTAAGTTAGGATTCTTAAGTGCCAAAGCTACCACACATACCATTTTCAGTTTTAAAGTATGTGTTGTGTTGTTGTTTTTTGTGTGAATGTTTACCTTTTTCACAGAAGTATTTTTGGTCGGAGCAACCTTCTGTAACACTTTTTAACAGCTTTAACTCTTTTGTTTCACTTAACAAATCTGAATCACATAATATGAGCCTCATTCTGCTTCGTTTATTCCAAATTCATTATACACCAAATTTTTTATTTATTGTTTATTGTTTGTAATTTTTTGTTTATTGTTTATTTCATTTTACACCAAAACAACTAATTGCAGTAACAGTAAAAATCGAGCGAGTCGCGTGCACGATTAGCGTACTTTCCTATCAAAACTTTTCCCATCACTACGCGGCGCCCGCGCCGCCCGCGCTTCACTCCGTGCGTCTATGAGGCCTACAACTTTTGAGACAGATTAGACCTCACTTCGCACAGTAGCGTAATTATTTCTATTCAGTGCGTATGAGTGCTCTTTGACCTCATATCTTATTAACTTCGCCACAGGGCTTGACTTCGCAAGAGAAACAATTTTATGTATTTGTCTCTGTCATACTCAAAGAAATGTTAAAATTGTCCCCTCCCGCACTGAGTGAAAGAACGCGATTTTGACTGCCGCACCAGCGAGAAGTCACGCTTGTGACTTTTAGACCTCATAATGCAGTGAACGTGTTAAGGCTGTTCACGCGTTAGAATTGTGGTTTAGTCAAAATTTACGATTTCCGACGGCACATAAAACAGTAATGTGTTCAATTACTGATTTTATGGTTGACATCACATTATTTGGAATTTCATAATCTAGTTTTTGTCTAGAAAATATTTGAAAATATGTGTATAATTTTCTCATTAGAACAGTTCTGCTACAGGCTGTTTGCTAAAATAGCGGTCGACGCTCTACGCAGACTCAAGATATTAGCCAAGTTTAATATCCCAAACTTATAAAATAGAAAATTCATAACATTTATGAGAAAATGTATAGAAAAAAAATACGATTTACTTAAATTTTGATTCAAAAACAGTATAACCAAAAGTGTCATTTTTAGTATTTTTTCGAGATATTAAACGGGTTATTTCAGGATGTAATCCGAGATTTTTTTTTACTTCTTAGGTCTAATCATTTAATTTATTTAATATTCAAAGTCACTGTACATTTACTTTTTTAATAAGTTCTGTATTTATTTTACTATAAAATATTTAAAAATACTACAAATCGGCGTAAAATTGCGTCAGCGCTACAGAATACGTTAATAGTATGGGCCGAAACGCGATGCGCGCGAATTTGCGGTAACCCTCTTAAATGCGGAGTGGCAGGCTTAACACTATACTGAGAACATCAAGAAAATATTATAGATGAAGCTCTAAGCCCCTCGTTGCAATGAGATTGAAACCTGAGCCCATTTGCTTGGCGGTATGTCTTTACCAGTCGGGTGGTCCGTGGTAACCAGCCGCGGCCAAAAGACCTACGGTAATTTAATCACTTCAATTATTAATGCAAGTACGTAGGTAGGTGAGTAGGTACCTGTTATCGCGACACAAGTTCAAGGCAAGGGGACTGATTGCGTAATTTATATATAATAACTAGGTAAACATTATTCATATTGTTGGATACGTTATTTACTAGCAACAAGATAATGATGTTTATGATTACTATACGCATTACAATCAAGAAAACAATCACCAGGTTTAAGTTTAATAACTTAGTGCAAAGCATCGGTTCAAACATAAAACAGCTGTGCTATTTTACAAAATAAAATAGCTGCCAGACAGCTGCCAACCCGAATATGGCATGCAAAATGCAAATGTTGTAATAGAGTACAATTTTGCATGCCATATTCGGGTTGGCAGCTGTCTGGCAGCTACTTCATTTTGTAGAATAGCACAGCTGATCCGACTTTCAAGTTTCAACTACCATAAATTATCTCACTGCTCCAGTGTCAGAGCGGTCAAGTTTCTTGATACAAATACTAGATAACATTCTTCCATTTCCTTCATTTCTTAATGTTATGATGATCATTCTAGATGGCGAGGCTGCTCTTGCTCGGAAGCCTCGCATTACTAGGAGCAGGGGCATGGTTTTTCCTCAGTTCACAAGTGCCTCGCTCCCCCCCAAAACTGGATCCCAACGAATGGTGGGGTCCAAAGGAGCTGAAAGGCAAAACCGACAATAGCATCAAACCTTTTGAAGTAAAGTTTTCTCAAGAGGTAAATGCTACTTAAGATCTTCTTGGTCCCTTACTCATTATAACCTTTGATATTCGGATTTTTCTGGTTTCTCCGAAAAAAAAATACACATCCTACAGGTCTGCTGAGGAGTATGCTAATGAGGCTATGATCGCATAAAAATTAAGATGTTTTTTTCTATCAAAAAATAATAATGATGAAAATCAATGCCATCTTCTCGGCTATACCACACTATCCAAACACGCGATTATTTATTTATGGCAGAGTACCCTGAATGTATCGTGATATTCTAAGCGGTTCGTAAAGAAATGTAGATGCTTTCGGTGTTTGCGGTTTTGTCATAAAAATGTCAAGAAGGCCATAATACGTAAGCCTTACTAACATCCAAGAGTGCCATGCGACTTCTTCATGATACCATACTATACCTACTTAAAAGTTGGGCACAGTTCACAGCCGGCGGTTATGAAATTATTATCAGTATCTGAGGACACACTTACGTATCAAAATCCAAACAAACCTTCATTCAGCAATTCCCTGCTAAATCATAAAGTTTTTCAGATGATTCGAGATCTCAAAGACCGCCTTAAAAATCATCGGCAAATGGTCCCACCTCTCGAAGGCGTCGGCTTCGAGTATGGTTTCAACTCCAAGCAAATAGATCCCTGGGTGAAGTACTGGTCTGAGGAATACAAGTTCCAGCAGCGAGAGAAGTTCTTCAACAAGTTCCCACAATTCAAGACTAATATTCAGGGTCTGGATATACACTTCATCAGGGTTAAGCCTTCGGTGAGCAATTGTAGCGAAATTTTTAGTTATTCTTATGTACAAATAATTTTAATCCTGACTGCGGGCAATATTTAGGGGCACGTTTCAGTTTTTTGAATGTTTGTTTCTCAATTGCGCAACAACTACTGAACTGATATTTTGTTAAAAATATGGAATGCGTAAACATCCTAGGTATATCTTGATCACATTTTCCGGGATAGTAGTCGCCTATGTATGTGTTAATCCAAGGAATCTACCTCTATTCCATTCAGTCAAATCGGTGTGAAGAATAACACCATACACACAGAAAATATACTATCGCCTATATCATATGCCTTCAGTGTGTTCTCTTATCGATATCATGTCATTCTTCATATCGAAATCCTCAGGTTTCCGCCGGAGTAACAACAATTCCTCTTCTCCTGCTTCACGGGTGGCCAGGATCCGTGCGTGAATTCTACGAAGCCATTCCTTTGTTGACCCAGAAAGCTGATGGATACGACTTCGTATTCGAGGTCATCATCCCAAGCTTGCCTGGATATGGGTTTTCTGATGTACGTAACCTTGATAAGTAAAATTAAATTGACTACTGTGAGTTGCAGGAATTTCTACTAGACACGAACTTTCAAGCGACTTGGCGCTGATTTGACATAAACATATAAGCATCCATTTACAAAACATTATTGTGTCTTGATTCAAATCACTGCAATAAAGAAATGACTAAAATGCCGTCAATGCCACCAACTCTCCTCTAGCCTTCAATGTTACCAGCTCCTGATGCTTTAAGTGATGCAATTGCCCATGTCATGCACTGCACCACCATTGTATGTCGCCAGCTACAGTGCCCTTAGAATTGAAAAACCGCATTAATTTACAGTTCTCAATTATTATAACGAGATAATCTTTGACATTTCGGTGGAATCGGGCGGACTTTGTGAGAAAGGGCTCCGGAAGAGAAACCCCACGAATATTTATATTATGAAGAACTGTATGCTTTAATGATAATTTACGTATGCCTTTGTAAATATTTTGACCAGGCAGCAGTGCGCCCAGGGTTAGGAGCTCCGCAAATGGCAGTGATCTTCAACAACTTGATGAACAGACTCGGCCATAAGAAATACTACGTGCAGGGTGGAGACTGGGGAGCTATTATTGGCTCTTCTATGGCTACGCTGTTCCAGAACGAAGTGCTGGGCTACCATTCCAATATGCTGGTTGTACAGGTACTACAACTTTTATGGCAAGACTATATCGAAGCTGAATGTGTTACCAATTGATAGTACACAATTTTGCATCGTTGATCAATCAATTCATATAAAAATGCTTTAGTTTATATTATTTAGGAACTTCTGAACTCGAGTCCCTCAGAGTCGAAAATGTCTAAATCGTTCAGATTGTGATTTTATATTGCACTGGACCCAAATTATATCGGCTTCAAAATTGTTACAGACGGGATGGTCGACAGTAAAGACCATAATCGGAGCATTCTTCCCCTCGCTGGTGGTGGAATCCCACCTCGCTGACAGAATGTACCCTCTGTCCAAACTCTTCGCATACCTAATGGAGGAGTTCGGTTATTTTCATTTGCAGGCCACGAAACCTGATACAGTGGGTGAGTTACATCAATATCTCCGAAGTCGGACTGCTGCTTTTATAATATCTTAGGCAAGGCAAGTGCCGAGCACAGGTGCCGAGTTTCTTGTCTGTTCTTCTGTGTGCAGTCACTGCCAAATATACGACACTGGAATCTTGCCTGATGGTATAAAGATTCAGTTAAAAAACCAAAACGCTTTCTGTATCTGAACTCTAATGATGGAATGATGGTAAAATTCCTTTGCAGGTATCGGTCTCTCTGATTCTCCGACAGGTCTTCTCGCCTACATCCTGGAGAAGTTCTCCACCTGGACACGTTTAGATCACCGTGAAAAGGTGGACGGTGGTCTTTCCTACCGTTTCTCCAAAGACCAGCTGATCGATAACCTCATGGTTTACTGGAGCACTAACTCTATCACAACATCTATGAGGCTCTATGCTGAGAATATGACTAAAAAGGTACTAGCGCTGGACGTTGATGGGTGAGTAACCTAATTCTAACAAGATCTTACTAGGAGTACTGAAATCACTGGGCGTAAACTGATGTCTAAGGAGTCGAGCGCTGTACAGTGATTTGTGCAATGTAAAGTCCTGGTATGCACTGCATCTAATATGGTTGTTCTTCTTATAAATCTTTGCTATTTAAAAATGTTTGGAAACAAAGAAACTCCTCTGCTCAATTTGATTATTCTTGAGCGATTTTGAAGGTCATTTTCTAATTAATCCCAGTAATTCAGTTTGGATATAGTGATGATGAGAAGTTTTGGAGATGGATTACCAAACCCCATTATGCTCGTCCAAAACTTCTAGTTCCTTCTTAAGTAAGCTTAATGATTTTTTTTGGGGATGGTTTTCAATTTTCACTACTTCATAAAAAAATACTAAGTTTTACCCTTTGCTGAATAAAAACAGATATTTTAAAAATTATCTTTAATTTCAATTCCACAGATGCCCCACCACAGTACCAACTTGGGCACTCCAAGCTAAGTACGAGCTGATGTACCAGCCGCCGAACTTGCTCGGCCTGAAGTTCGCCAACTTGCTCGGAGTCACGGTCCTGGAAGACGGAGGGCACTTCATAGCGTTCGAACTACCTGAAGTTTTCACCAAAGATGTCTTCAAAGCTGTAAAGGCTTTTAGGGAGTTTCACAAAATGAAAACGGAGTTGTGATTTAGTATAAGATTTTTTTTGTTTTTACTGCAGTTTTATTTATAGTAGTGTTGCTCACGTGCTAACCGTCTTTACTCCCCTAAATATTACAAAAAAATGATTTCATAGCCACTAATAAGAAAATTCAGGATATGAGCATGCGCAGGATTTTTGATTTTTTCGTACCAACAAACAATATCTGTCAAAATTCTATAGATGTCCGCTAAGCGAACTACATCGTGACCTTACTGTTGGTGGCAATACAAGCATTTTTGGCACCGACAAATTGGCGATATGTCTGGTGTAGGTACTACTATTTATAAATAGCCTATAGGGTGTAACTATTTATATAGTTCTATTTTTTAGCCAACGGTAACGTGATAAAAGCTTTTGAATTTTTTTGTTCATAAAATTGCTATCAATGTTTTTAAAGATTAAACGGTATCCTTGATTCTTAAAATAACTTGAGCATAATTTAAAGTCATCTTTAACGGTTCTTTGTTACCGATTAAAAGTTTCGATACTTCTCCACAGTGGCTTAGAAAAAAAGATAAAGCTATTTAGTTAATTAATTTTGACAAAGCGCCGCGAGATGGGGAATTAAAAGAATTAATTACAGAAACCTCCTGTGCTAAACCACGCAGGGAGGTACATGTAGGTACCCAAGGAGGGTTGTAAAGCCACGCCTGCAGTCTGCTGATAAGGCTGTATCAACAGAGGGTGGAGGGAAATAGAACCTCAGTGGATTTGTTAATGTTTAGATAGGTTTTACAATAACGTGAACTCACATAAATAAGTGACCTCTCGTAAGTTCACTCGATTGAATCTATTTTTTATAAACTACTAGCTGGACCGGCAAACGTTGCTTTGCCTTTAGGGATAAAATATAATATATGGATAATATTATGGATAAAAATTTCGGGGAAGTTTGGAAGAAAGAAAATTATTAGCATTAGGTATTTGTTATACTTTCTTTGACACTAAAAAACTCAAAAAAGTAAAAATAAAAATGTTTTAGAAACATTTAACATAATCAAAAAAATGCAGATTTTTTAACTCAAATAAAACCAAGGTTAGTTCTACAGCTTCGGTGGCATAATAAGAAATGTTTAGGTGGACAAGTTGTATCGAAATACAGTAAAATTTTTTTTGGCCGGCACTTTCATTTTTGGACCAAAATGGATGATGTCCTTTTATAGTAGAGGTATGCCTAATATACTCTACTAATCACCTTATGCTTGACAAAAACTTATCCATAACTTTGACAAGATTAATTTACGTCGAAGATTACTATTTTACTAGTTGGCGTATTAACAATATTTAGTACAATACTTAAAATATCACCATCAATTCGTCAATCAAAATAAGCAATGAAGCGTTTTTACGATATTTTATCTCGCTCTTGCAGGCGTATACTCGTTTGTTGATACTCTGTTAACTTTGAACTGCTGGTAGGGTAGCCAAATAATATAGTATTTGGACGAGTGTCAAATTTGAACGCTGAATAGTGAAGGAGACTTGGGTTGAACCATGAGTGCAGCGAATTGAATCTTGAGTGACGCGAAGACGCATTCAAAGACACGAGACCCAAAAAATAAGTAATTAAAAAATTACTTAAAACACACGACTGCCCTGTTATAAAACGGACTAAAAAGTAAGAAACAAGTTATTTTAGTTGAACAGATAAATTCATATGGCATTCGGGGGGCTGTTCTGAGAAACAACTTCTATTCTAAGAGGTCCCCCGACTGCCATATGAATTTATCTGTTCAACTAAAATAACTTGTTTCTTACTTTTTAGTTCGTTTTATAACAGGGCAGTCGTGTGTTTTAATTTTTTAATTACTTATTTTTTTTCTACAAATTTATACTCTTCAAAACCTTCATCGCTATTGTAGTCTCTCCTCTTGTCTCAAAGTCCAAACCAAACAAAACTGAATGGAACTAAAAACACAATATTATTATTACGATTGGAAAAGAAAATTGAGAAACTCTTTTACTATATTTATTTTGGTTGCATTGTGATATTACAATATACCAATTTAAAGTCCTAAGAAGAGAAAAAGAAATAAAGTCTTCAGTTTTAGACATTATACGAGATTTCGTCATGTTTGAATTTGGAAATAATTTTCCGCCCTAGAGAATTATGAAACTGCTTTTCCGCCCTAAGAAGTAATAATGCTTTTCCGGCCTAGGGAGTATAATGCCATTTCCCGCTCGCATCTTGGGAATCAAAGGTCTCTTTTCTGAGTAGTTGAGATGAAAATGTGAGATTTTATCTAATATGGCAATTCATTTGTCGCCCTGCTTGTATAAGCGTGGTCGCCCCGGCGCTCGAGGGAGTTACCCTACTGTTATAAGCCGCACAATGTATGGCTGGTGAGGTTTGAGCGCGCCGAGTGATGTTCTCACGTACAGGGTGAGGGGGCGTGGATTACTGGTATTTTATTTATTAGCTTACCACAGTGAAAATAAACGCCAAGGACCTGTGAGGCGAACTTATACTATAGGTATTATTGTGCAGTTTGATAAGTCAACATTTTAGGAAAGTCCACCTAACAGGTAAGTAGTGCGTCATCCCAGACCTCCATTCACTACAAGTTTTCTAAAGTTGACCTGTTGAACCATTACAACGCAATACGACCCTTAGCTATAATATGACTGTCAAATAATGTCAATGGCCCATTCCTCATTCTAAATAGAACTATAGCTTGACCGCTATAAACTTGGCCCTCCCATGGTCTGCGGGACGCGGGGCGGGTGTGCGATTGGCTATACACGATACGATGTAATGGTCGCCTATGGTGTTTTCTTGAGTGTGTATCATTATCCACGTCGCAAGATTAATATTATCGTGTGTAGCGTTATTCACGTCAGTCACTGACAGCTGATTGTTTGAGTGCACTGATCCCTATTCTATGGATCCACAGTGAACCTAGCCTGAATTGTATCGAATGTTTTATCCATAGAATAGAGATCAGTGGTTGAGTAGCTCCCGCCTCGCTTCCCGCAGACCAGTGGAGTGGGAGGGCCAAGTTTATAGCGGTCTAGCTATAGATTTAAAAATGGATAGATAAAATAATATCCGTTCGACAAACTGATCAAGTGATTTATCGAAGACAACTGTTATTTTGAAAGGTTGTTCTAAAAATTCCAATTCAGCACGTTTTTACGGCAATCGGAGCTCAGTACGGTAGCTAGTTTCGTAAGCAATCATTTGTTGGCTATAGGGGCTGAAAGACTGCAAGCCGTAATGGAGTTTTTCTGAAATGATGGACACATGGGGGTAGTGAGACGACAGTTCCAGGCATCTGTCTTATCAGTAGTTTTGTGAATTAAATCCAGACTTCATAGTATACACTTTATTTTCCTTATTACAAGTACTAGCGTATTACATAAAACTCCTTATCGCTTATACTTTGACATACATATGCCTTACTTCTTGTATTACGATGCAATGAGTACTTTACATAGTTTTATATTCATATCAGTACAATATCAATTATATAGTTTTTGCTTTTGTGCTCATCAAAACAACTCCATAATCCTTCTGCCATAGCCTACTAGATTTATCATTGGTTTTTACTAGAGACGTTCTCATTGTTTGAGAAAAATGAGCGGGAATTTTATTGACCAAAACATGTAACATTGTCACAGACAATCAAAAATATTCATAGGATTACCACAGACTATAAATTTATGCCTTTTTTGAGTAGTCGTGTAATTAAATCATGACATTAGTATCAAAGCGCCTCATATTTGATTTTGTTACTACACTGTGACTGACTGATTTTATTGATAGGTGTCTAAGACAACAACACTAGTGGTGCCAAATTATTGTGCGAATAACTTTGAAAACCGTCATTATAATAAGCCCCTCAAATATTTATGATATTTCAATATAATCCTCTTTAGCCCTACTGAAGCACACGTTCATAGCACATTAGCGCGCTGCACGCGACCGACCGCCGCTAAAGATCAGCGCTAGCCTGATTCTGATCAGAGGAAGTGTTTGATTATGATAATTGAATTGCGGATTGATTCCACGAGAGTGTCACTCGAAGGGTGGTGTGGCTGAGTTTAACAGATTAGCTCTAGTTACTTATTATAGTCTGGTGAATCTTAGTTCTCAGTGCAGGGTGCGTTGGAAATTGGAACCCCTACGACAAATATTTATCACCATCATACTAATATTGACGCGCTAAAAAAAGGTGAGTTTGTATGTACCTGCCTACCGAGGCTCAATCATCGTTACTTATTTATAGTCTGGTGAATCTTAGTTCTCAGTAAAGGGAGCGTTGGAAATGGGGTCTTACACTACTTTTGAATTTGATAAAAAATATTACTTTATTATAAACTAGGATAAAAATAATAACGTGCAGTGAAAGAAATATTAAAATCCAACGAAGATTTACAAAGTTACAGGCGTTTAAACTTTGGAGTGGGGGGATCTTCTATCCCTTTCTCGCAAAACGAAAATTTGTATGAAGCCGCACGAAGCTACTATGGCATTGGTACGGTGTGACGTCACAATGTCATGTTGCTATCTCTGTCTAATCACAAATCTTTAAAACACTTTTAACACAAAAAATGACACTTTGCAACAAATCTTGGAACAATTAATAGAAACTACAACTAAGAAAGAAAGTCAACATAACTTAAAACATATCTCAGAAAAATTTATTATTGAAAAATTCACAAGCAAAAATCCTAATGCGATGCAATGGATAGAAATTTTTGAAAAAGAGTGTGCGCGCTTTAATATAACAAAAGATGAGACAAAAATAGATATTTTGAGGTTATTTTTAGATAAACCTTGTTTGGATTGGTATAGCTCGATGATCATAAAACTAACAATAAATTCTGAATGGAGTGAATGGAAAGACAAGTTTTTAGAAACTTTTAAAAACCAAGGATGGGACATAGTCACATATGCTCTCGCATTTAGGTATAAAGAAGGACAGTTAATTGATTATGCCATAAAAAAAGAACGGCTTTTATTAGATATAAACAAATCTATAGATTCCAAAACAATGATAGATCTTATTGCAACTGGTTTACCTGGATTTATCTTAAATAAGTTAAACAGGGATGAACTCAACAACACTACTGACTTGTTCAACGAGATAAGAAAATATGAAGGCACGATGTATAAGAAAAACTCAACTAACATAAAGAGCAGTACATTTTATAATAAAAATAAAACTTATGAGAAGAAGTCATGTAAGACTTGTGAGTCTTTGGACAAAGGAATTAGATATCATCCGGAGGAGTCATGTTGGTTCAAGAAAAATAAAAATGAACCTGAAAAAGTTCTTAAAACTAAAAATGTAAACAATAACTCCATAATTGAAGTAGACATAAATACTGAGAAAAAAACTAGTAAGCACACCATTAATCAAAATCAAGCTTTTATTAGAAAATAAACTAGAAGTGAGTGGTATTTATGATTCAGGCTCACAGATTTCTATAATAAATTCAAGATTAATAAAAGTAAAAGAAAAAAAAGATGATGTGAACATAGCATACATGAAAACGGTTAATGGTGTGAAGAAGATGGATGGCTTGATAACAATAAAAATTAAAATATTTGATTTAGAAGAAGAGGTGGATGTATACATAGTAGAAAATGAAGATTTTGATGATTTCATAATCGGATTAGATATGATAAAGAAATTCAGATTAACCCAAAATGAGAACTTGCAGATAGAACAAAAGAAAATAACAAATAAAATAGACAGGATGTCTAAAGATAACAGAAATGAAGATAATAATATAAAAAAATATACAGTAAATTTCAATGAACACATAGAAACAGAGGAATTTATAAGTATGACAGACCATTTAGATAATCAAAAGAAAATTGAGATAGAGAAAATTATAAAGGAATATAAAACAATATTTGCTAAGGACAAGTATGATATAGGTTCAGTTAAAGATTATGAAGCTCGCATAGATTTACAAGTAAATAAATATTGTAGTAAAAGACCATACAGATGTACAATACAAGATAGATTAGAAATTGAAGAGCAAATATCGATGTTACTAAAGAACAATTTAATAGAAGAATCATACAGTCCTTTCGCTGCTCCAGTGACATTGGCGTTTAAAAAAGGTGAAAATAGAAAATCCCGTTTATGTGTAGATTTCAGAGAGTTAAACAAAATAGTTATACCACAAGCTCAACCATTTCCTTTGATAGATGATCTAATTATTAAAACTAGAAATTGCAAGTATTTTACTACACTAGATATAAACTCAGCATTTTGGGCAATACCATTACGGGTGGAAGACAGAAGTAAAACAGGATTTGTCACACAAGATGGCCACTTCCAGTGGACCTGCCTCCCTTTTGGCTTGAAAACATCACCAGCAATTTTCCAGAGAATCTTAAGCAATATTCTAAGAAAACACAATCTCACAGGATACTCTGTTAACTATATCGATGATATTTTGATATACTCGTCTACCTTTGAAGAACATATAAGGCACATTAGAAATGTATTAGAGGCAATAATTAAAGAAGGCTTTAGACTGAAGTTTAAGAAATGTACCTTTGCTTCAGACTCGGTAAAATACCTCGGCCATATAATTCAGAACAATTCAGTAAGACCACTAAAGGACAATTTGATTTCAATAAGGAACTTTCCAACTCCTAAGACGCAAAAGAACATCAGACAATTTTTGGGAAAAATAAACTTCTACCATGACTATATACCAAGAAGTGCAATTATTTTAGATCCATTACACAATTTATTACGAAAAAACGAGAAATTTGTATGGTCAGAGAAATGTGAAGAAGCATTCAATCTGATAAAAAGATATTTATGTTCGCAACCGGTCTTGGAAATATTCGACAAAGACTTACCAATCAAAATCTTTACCGATGCATCTTTGGAGGGCATTGGAGCAATATTAAAACAGACACAACTAGATGGTAAAGACAAACCGGTGGCATATTTCTCAAAAAAATTGAATGAACATCAAAAACGGAAAAAGGCTATATATTTAGAATGTCTTGCTATGAAAGAAGCTGTTAAATATTGGCAGCACTGGCTCATCGGAAAACAATTCACCATTTACTCAGATCACAAACCTCTAGAGAACATGAACATTAAATGCAGGACAGATGAAGAATTGGGTGATCTCACATACTACCTATCTCAGTATGACTTTACTGTAAAATATATACCTGGTAAAGAAAATGTAGAAGCAGACTGTTTGAGCCGAAACCCTGTATTAGAACCAGAAGATAACAGAGAGGAAACATTGAGAATAGTTAATTTAATACAAATAAAAGATATAGTTGAAGACCAAGAGAAAAATGAAACAATAAGAGAAAAGAAACAAAATTTATTACTAAAAAATAATATCTATTATAAAAAAATAAAGAAACAGGAAAAGATTATCCTCTCAGAAGAATTTAGTAAAAAACTTATAAAAAAGGTGCATGAAGATTTATGCCATATTGGGATCAGACAACTGCAGAAAAAAATAAGTTCAATATATACGGCTATAAACCTAACAAAAAATATCATAAATATTTGTAAAACATGTGAAATATGCATAAAAAATAAATCAAGATGTCAAAAAAAAATTGGATTAATGTCACAACTGGGACCAGCTACCAAACCATTTGAAATAATGTCAATGGATACTATTGGTGGATTTGGAGGATCTAGGTCTACAAAGAAATATCTACACCTTTTAGTAGATCACTACACAAGATATGCATTTATTGCGACTTCGAAAACCCAGAATGCATGTGACTTTATAAATTTAACAAAGAAAGTACTAGAGACAGATGAGATTGGAATTATCCTGACAGATCAATATCCGGGCATAAATTCAAGAGAATTTAAACAATTTTTGCAGGAAAATAATATTAAACTAATTTTTACAGCCGTGAATACACCATTCTCGAACGGCTTGAATGAAAGATTAAACCAAACAATAGTAAATAAAATAAGGTGTAAAATGAATGAGAAAAATAATAAGAGAACATGGACAACACTGGCAAGAGAATGTATACAAAAATATAATGAAACAGAACACTCCGTTACAGGTTTTGCACCAAAATATTTACTGGATGGTACAAATGTCAGTATTCTACCAAATGAATTCAAAACGATGGAAAAGGAAGACAAGTGGATTGCTGATAGAAGATTGGCATTAGAGAATACAATAAAATCTCATGAGTATAACAAGAAAATATTTGATAGAAATAGAAAAATGCAAGAATTTAATGTAGGAGACAGTGTATATGTAGAAAATGGAAACAGACTGAATAGAAAGAAATTAGACGAATTAAAAATAGGCCCTTTCAAAATAATAGAGAAAATATCGAATTCCATTTATAGGATTGATACAGGCAACAGAAAAACAGAATCAACATTATTTCATATAACAAAATTGCAACCTGTCATAACAGAGGCTGAAGAAGATGAAGGAGATGATAATGAATATGAAGATGACTTATAAGTACATTTTACAGATATATTGCTTAGAATTTTCGCTCTTAGGGGGGGAGATGTAATGAAATGAGTGACATTTCATTCATTTGAATTTGCCGCGCTTCGCGTATCAGCTGTTTGTCGCGTATCTATGATATTGATCTGTGTCGATGATTTAAAATGGCGTGGGACGCGCAGATTGGAAACAATTTGTGTTTAATTTTGGAGATCCTCAATGTCTTATATGCTTATAACTTTTTTGTTATTTGATCGATTTAATTAGTTCTTTCAGTGCACGTCATTATTTTAATTCTACTTTATAATAAAGTAATAAAAAAATTGGAGTCAAATACCCTATTGGACCTATGACCCTATGACAAATATTTATCACCATCATACTAATATTGACGCTCTAAAAAAAGTAAAGGAGAGTTTGTATGTACCTAAAGAGGCACAATCTTCGACGCGTATATATTTTCTAATTTATATGGACGTCAATTATTGTAGACCAATATCAAAAAAAAATCTTTGATAGGAATCCCTCAAGGTGCTCTTATTACCGAGTCAGTAATAAAGGGATTCGACTTGTCAAATCAAAGGTTTGTTCGTCAATTGTGGCTCGATTAGTTTTCTTTGGACTGTTCACGTAAATTGTGCACAATAATTGGATAAAAACGGGTAGTGGTAATTCTATACGATCAATTTTTATGTGAACAAAAAATGTTCGCATTATTTATTTTCCCATCTAATTTGAACCCTATCTTCTTTGAATTGCGAACGTAAAATTTAGACTGAAATCATCCAAATGTGCTATGATAAGACTTTTTGAGTTAGATAGCTATAATTATTGTTATTATAAACAAATGCTATCGCAACGCTTATCACTTATCAGTGTATGTTTAACAGTGTTGGGTGGGAGACGTGTGTAACTGTGTAGTGTCAACAAGTTAATGTTATCGCTTATCACATTTCCGATATGTTTCTGTCTCTTTCGCTCCTACGGTATGGTCACCGTGTGAAAGCGAGATAGTAGCGAGAGATTCCAGTGAATTTTATTGATGATCAAAAACGAATAATCATCTTCATATTTTTTTTAAGAGATGGATTTGTAAGAATTCGGTTGTAAATGCTTAAACGTTTAATTAAATTATGTTAAATACCGTAAACTTACCTGTATTCAGCACAGACTACCTACTATAATAGGTATGTGAATAGTTACTACTCAATTATTATCTTCTATTTTTATCCATATTATATTTATTTAAGCTTTCACAAAGGCCCTCATGCATCAACCCGACTTGGCGTGATTAATTCTGGGTTAAATTGTCAAAAATTTCTAATGATAGACGTAAACTTTGATTTAAAAATACATATAAATATTTTGTGCGAATGGACTTTAATCGATAAGATAAAGTAAAACAACCGAAATAGCCAATAGGTACGAAACGATTAGTAGTGATTAGTCCGAATAAGCTCCTACTATATTGCGTTGCAGTTGCTACCCAAAATTAAGTCATGATAAAATTGTGTAATTAGTAATTTTGTAGGAATAAAATTGTCAATTACAGTAAACTGAGTTTACAAGGATTTTGGCGTATCTCCTAACAACTAATTCTCGTAATCGTATCTAACTATTTAAAAAGACAGGCACGTAGGTACATATTTTAGAAAACAACTTCGAACGAAAGAACAAAATATTACACCAGCAGTGCTGATTTTCAATCATGGCCAGATCGTTTTGGTTTATAAGAACGGAAATATACAAAGCAAACAAAGAAAATGTGTAAAACATGGTATATACCTGCCAAATGTAGTATGAAGATGAACTGTGGGAATGTGGGAATTCACAACGATAAAGAATAAAGATACACCGAAAAAAGTTCTTGCTGTCGAATCTAGGTACTGGGACCGTTTGTTGGTAGAACCAAACATAAATACTATGCCTAGATATTAAACACTGACAGGAGTACTTAGGCTGTATATGCCTTGTCATGCCCATACGCATCTCTATAATCTTTAATATATTATTGTACTCGTAATAGCTAGTATGACCTTGCCGATATAGTAAGTAAATGCTGACAAGCGGTTACATCATTGCAGTCGATCCACAAAGTAAGTACAGTATTATAAGATATTGATTTTCCTTATCCGTTTCCGTAACTTCATCCAAAGAAAAAAATTATATTGGACTTAACATTTTAAAAGTAATGATGACTTGGCTGTTTTTTTGTGCAGATGGTGTTCCGAATACTCGTAGCACTGCTGGTGGTGCTTGTGGGGATCGCCCTGGCGCCGCTAGCCTACCTGTACCTGAAACCCGCGCCCCCTCTACCGGAGATCGACCTCCAAGAGTGGTGGGGCTCCACAGTGCTGAGGGACAGTGTCACTGATGAAGTCAAACCGTTCAAGGTCCAGTTCAGTGAAACGGTGAGTCAGCTAAATTGTGAATTCCATTACATTAGCAATTGATCTTGAGGTCATGTAATTGAAGCATCAGATTGTCGTAGGACTTTAGTAGAACTGTTCTTGGTTCTAATTGCCCATAGTACAATTACTGTGTGAAGACATTTTCTAATGCTAATATCCTCAAATTTAAGTTCATTTCCTACGTCACAGGTAATAAAGGATATCAGGGACAGGCTGCGGGACAAGCACCCTCTGGCTCCGCCGCTAGAGGGCGTGGCGTTCGAGTACGGGTTCAACAGCAAGCAGCTCGAGATCTGGCTCAAGTACTGGGCTGAAGAATACCCGTTCAAGTAGGTACTTTAAGGCTCAGAGCTCAATTTACAGTGGTATCATATTCTCGTCCACTTCTCAATTAAAGGATGTCTCATACTTGGCGCAGGCCCTCTGAAAAAGTATTATACCATCGGCATAGCTAAAATAAAATAACTTTCCATTTGCCACATCATTCATTTGTTGGTCTCCAAATCCACTTTAGTTGCGTAGCGTTAAATGTCACACTTGGTTAATATCTCAATAAACCAAAGTCACAAAATGATCAGCAGTTTTCAATTAAACAATGCTTTGTGTCTTTAATTTGGAATTATGTAGTTAGTATTTTCATTTATGGTTTCAGAGAACGGGAAGAATTCTTCAACAAATATCCACAATTCAAGACTAACATACAGGGGCTGGATATTCACTTTATTAGAGTAACACCAAATGTAAGTGAGCAGTAGCAATACTATCTTGTAACAGCACATTCATAGTCAGTCAAGCTTGACAGGCAGTCAAGGTTACATCTTACTCTCCACCCCCCAGGTTCCACCTGGAGTGGAGGTGGTTCCTCTTCTGCTGCTGCACGGCTGGCCTGGCTCCGTACGTGAGTTCTACGAGGTCATCCCGCTGCTCACTGCTGTGACCAAGGACCGGGATTTCGCCATAGAAGTAATAGTACCCAGTCTGCCAGGTTATGGGTTCTCTAGCGTAAGTATGACATATTAGCATTGTTTTTGAAATTATGCATAGATTGGACCTATGATTATAATGATTTTTGGTTGATTTCGACAGGCAGCCGTCCGTCCCGGATTAGGTGCGGACAAAATAGCAGTTGTGTTCAGAAACCTTATGCGACGCCTCGGCTTCAAGAAGTACTACATACAGGGAGGCGATTGGGGGTCGACCATCACCAAGAACATGGCAATCTTTTTCCCTGAGGTAAATAAATATGCACCAAGAAAATCCTAAATAATAATAAAATCAGCAATATCGATTGGTTCTCTTAGGTTTAAATCGGGTTAGCAAATTGATTCACAGGTGAACGTTATGCACAGTGAAATACATGAAAATCATCACTGAATCAAAATTGGTTTAACAAATCACATTATTTTGCAGGAGATCCTTGGCTACCATTCCAACATGCCCTTCACAATGAATTCTCTATATACGTTTTACACTATACTTGGCACAGTCTTTCCATCCCTGGTAGTCAGCGCCGACTTGCGGGATAGGATGTACCCGTTGAGCAAGATTTATCTCAACCTTCTGGAAGAAACAGGATACATGCACCTGCAGTCTACGAAACCTGATACTATTGGTAAGATATAATTTAGACCCCCAATTTCAATATGGCAGTCTGGCACAATTTTATGTCTGTTTAAGGCACTGCCTAAGAAAGGGTTTTTCGTGTAAAGAAGGAAGAATTGAAATGTCCAATTTTATATTTTAGGAGTGGCCTTAGCAGACTCTCCAGCTGGTCTTGCAGCTTACATACTGGAGAAATTCTCCACGTGGACCAAGATGGAAAATCGCAAACGTCCCGACGGAGGTCTCACTGACCGCTTTACGAAGGAGCAGCTCCTTGACAATGTGATGGTGTACTTCGTGACTAACTCCATGACGTCATCCATGAGGCTCTACGCTGAGACCTTCAGTTCCAGATATACCAGCTTGAAACTTGACGAGTGAGTACGGGAGTACGTTATTATTAATCAGACTTATCAATTATTATTATTCAATTTCGATAACTATCATAGTTGTTATTATTGAGACCAAAAGTTATTTTACCAAAAATATCTTTTGGTCTTTTTCTCTTTGGTTCTTTAAAGCGTATCAAATATTCCGTCGTTTTTTGACTACGATACTAGCGTTAATATTACAAGAGCTACGTAAATTTGGAGCAGACAAATCAGCACTCATGTAGGCCACGATATTTTTAGAAGAATTGCATATACTCTTTCACCCTTGTGTGAACTCTACGGGCACACAGCTTACAGAAAGGTATGTAGCTGATATAGCCAAAACTGGGTATTCTAGAATTGGCATAAACTCTACGTTGATGTATGTAGGTTGATGAAACACACTATCATAGATTCCTGTATCAGGCAGTGGTGGTCCATGAGCTGCGATGAGAAAAAGTATATTCTTAACTGAGCTTTTTTAACTTATCATTATTTTTCCAGGATCCCATCACCAGTTCCAATGGTAGCAGTGCAGGCAAAGAACGAGCTTTCCTACACACCAACTTGGGCGATTAAGAAAAAATTTCCAAATTTGATTCGCAGCTCAGCTCTAGACGATGGTGGTCATTTTCTGGCGTTTGAAATGCCGCAGGTTTTCGCAAGCGATGTCATTAAGGCTATAGGGGAATTTAGGGCGTGGCACAGGAATAACAGGACTGAGTTGTAGTTTTTATTTTTGTTATTCAATATAGTTGAAAAAATTGATTTTCTTCATAGTATATAACTTATTTTCAATACAGAATACCTGATATTGTAGAGCAATTAATTGTTATTAAAGCAGCATCAAAAAAGTTTTGTTTCGAATGTACAGTAAATGTATCTAATAATTATTTTATGTCAATTGTTAAGTCATAAAAATCTTTAGATACTACCTACTTAACAGGCACTGTTATGCGCGGGAAGATTATTTACTGTTTCACTGATGAAATAACAATAAAGAGCTATTTATATAGGTCTCGACCTACTCATTATTTTTATGTCTCTGCGCTCCTTATTCATAATTTCCCGTCCACGCAAAATGCGCCATAATTGTCCTTTACCTAGTTTATAAGTCCCTGATAATAATTGTACTTTCAAAAAGTCAGTAAAAATTTTACTTTCATCGGCCGGTTCGATGGTCCGTTATTTGGACTGATTTTATTTACTGGCTGATTATTTTTAACATCGGTATAAAATTATGATTAAAGATTTATTCGATTTTGAACCAATTTAAACTCTACCAGTTTCACAACAAAGTTGATTCCTACCTACCTCCGAACCTATTCATTGATCAGATTTTTTACGTGTGATAAGTGTTTAAACATAGGTAGGTACAAATACCAGTGTGTGTTTGTCAGTGTCTTGTGAGGGTCGTGTGAACGGAGCAATAAGGTAGATTTTACGTCTTTCTTGAACTTGTTGTGTGTTGTAGTTGTTAGTTTTTAAACTTAGATATGTGTTAATGTTCTGGGGATGAATAGAGCAATAGAGCAAAGCGTAAATCATAAAAATGGTAAACTGTTGAATGAACCCGACTACGGAAAAGACATTTGACCGGTCGGACTTAAGGAGTGTATGTCTCCAGCTTGCTTTAGTAGATGAGCATGCAGCTGCCAGCACTAAGTAACTGTTTCTTTTTAGGGTTCCATACCAATTTGGTAAAAATGGAACCCTTATGGTGAGACTTTCTCCGTCCGTCCGTCCGTCCGTCCGTCCGTCCGTCTGTCACCACTCGATTATTTCAGTAACTATCAAAGCTATCGACCTGAAATTTGGAATAAGTGTAGGTAATTGTGGCGCGCCGCCATTGCAATCATAAAAAATTGAAAATCTTTTTTATTTTTATTCAAAAAGGGGGGAAAACCGGGTTGTCAAAGTTTCAAAATGAGGTAACAATATTGAGTGGGGTATCATATGAAAGGGCGTTACTTGTGTATTCTAAAACCGATTTTTATTTATTTTTTTCCTTGATAGTTTTGATTTATTGGGCAAACTGTCGAAAAAATACCCTTATCTCCGAAGTTTACCAATCGAAAATTCTGAAATAATTATGATCAATAGAAGATAACGTCTATTTTACAGGAAAAATAAAACCAACTCTGTAACTATTATACTTTTTTTGATAATAACAATAATCCGCCGAAAACAAAGTTAGGTTTGCGGTTTGCCAACAAAAGTACCTATATGTAAACTAGCTGACCTGGCAAACGTTGTTTTGCCCTTAAGGATATAAAAAAAAAATAGATAAATTGAGATTTAAGCTATCCTATCTTTTAAGTTAGAGCAAACTGCACCCTGTGTGCGAATTTTATTAAAATCGGTTAAGTGGTTTAGGAGTCCATTGAGGACAAACATTGTGACACGAGATTTATATATATTAAGATTATACTCGTAAAATCATGAACAAAGGTGATTTTAATGTTTTACTTCTTTTATTGTATGGAACCCTCGGTGCGCGAGTCCGACTCGCACTTGGCCGGTTTTTTGAAAACACCTTTGGTGTCCGAAATAAAAAGGAATCTGATACATTCACGAGCATTAATTAAAACCGTAATCATGTGCGTCGATAAGATAATTAAGTGATGGATAACTTCTTTTACCTATACCTAAATATTAATTTAACAAACTTAATTATATATTGAATGGAAGCAGGCGTTATTTTGCGGAAATCCATAATTAGCAGGACTGATTAATTTGTTTTGCTATTATCCGCTACTTGAAAGGATTCTGTATGGTGCAATATGCAGGAACACCATCCACATGAAACACCACACACAATTTTCTATCACTTTCTTCGACGCGTGATCGCGTGATCGCTAAATCGTGCTCTACGATTTCGCATTGTGAAGTCAACATCTCCTGAGGATGTCCCGGTATCGGGACGAAACGTGCGTCGAAGAAAGTGATAGAAAATTGTGTGTGGTGTTTCATGTGGATGGTGTTCCTGCATATTGCACCATACAGAATCCTTTCAAGTAGCGGATAATAGCAAAACAAATTAATCAGTCCTGCTAAACTTAATTATATTGAACCTATATAATTATACTCTTTTAGAATAAGATAAAACAATGTACGAAGTCTGTCTCACTGAAACTTTCAAACCATGGGCATAACAAAAGGCAGTGGCAGGCCAGGGAAAATAATTTGTACGTAAAGTTTTTTTTATTATGATTTAAGAGCGGCCTTCTGAATTGCTTACTATAAATGTATATGGCATCAGATTTAGTGTCTACAATTCAATAAGATGCTTATTGCCAAGCAAACGTGACAAGGCGTTTTAGAAATCGACGAAAAACTTAAAACAATTAACAGTAAGTATGACCTTCCCACATACCATCCTTCCCAGTACCTATGGTACAATTTGGCTAAAGTAGTAATTAGTTATCAAAGTTCAAAATTAAATAAATAAGATAAGAACGTTTTCTAGATTCTCTATCGCAAATAATATTAAATATTATTATTGGACCTCTAGTGGGGTGCTACGCATCACAGTCACAGAAATTACAAAAGATGAAAACAATTTTGTGTAGATGGTGTTCCGAACACTCGTAGCACTGCTGGTGGTGCTGGTGGGGATCGCCCTGGCGCCACTCGCCTACCTGTACCTGAAACCCGCGCCCCCTCTGCCGGAGATCGACCTCCAAGAGTGGTGGGGCTCCACAGTGCTGAGGGACAGCGTCACTGATGACGTCAAACCGTTCAAGGTCCAGTTCAGTGAAACGGTGAGTCAGCTGAATTTTAAATCTCGAATAGTTTCTAGTTATGATGCCATTATAGACACAATAATGCCACTGATGTTTTTCACATCCATATTTTCTGTCCCACAGATAATAAAGGAAGTAAGGGATAGGCTGCGGGACAAGCACCCCCTGGCACCGCCGTTAGAGGGCGTAGCGTTCGAGTACGGGTTCAACAGCAAGCAGCTCGAGATCTGGCTCAAGTACTGGGCCGAGGAGTATCCATTCAAGTACGTGCTTTAAGTCAATCAGTCTGACTCCTCTACGGCTCTCCATATTTCTCAGTCTGTCTCATCTCAGCAGGTTGGATTTAGATATCTTTTAGTTCAATATTCCCTAATGTCTGAAGATTTGAGATTCAAGATTCAAATGATTTTAATAATGACAATGTATAACATCGCATTATGAATGGCTTGAGTCGCGTTCCCTGACCAATCACCATGCGTCTCATATTGCTCACATTTACACTTGCGGGACCCCACAAAATATTTAATACGTGTTTTGATGTCATTTCAGGGAACGGGAAGAATTCTTCAACAAATATCCACAGTTCAAGACTAACATACAAGGACTGGATATTCACTTTATAAGAGTAACGCCAAATGTGAGTAAGGCATAAGTCACAGTTATAGTCACTCACTAAGCGGTCAAGTTAAAACCTCCTTCTGTCCACCGCTAGGTTCCACCAGGAGTGGAGGTGGTACCTCTTCTGCTGCTGCACGGCTGGCCTGGCTCCGTGCGCGAATTCTACGAGGTCATCCCGCTGCTCACTGCTGTGACCAAGGACCGGGACTTCGCCATCGAAGTCATCGTACCCAGTCTACCAGGATATGGGTTCTCTAGTGTAAGTGTAAGATGCATTATACTTAAGCAGTGCAGTTGCCTGCTCTGGCCTAGGTCCATAAACTAATCATAATAGCTGAAGGCTTAATTTTTCCATTGCTAGATATAAAATGTGTCACGTGCCTTGGTGAAACGTAATCCTTTACGACACAAAATACAGATAGTCTTTACAGCCAGTTGATTCTACTTACTTCAGATTATCTATCAATTATACTCCTACAGCAGGCAAAATCTCCTGCAGTGCTCTTACTGGAGTAAATCAGTCTCTCTTTAAATATGTCCGTCATTTCTGGGAGAGACATTCTAAGACTGTTTGTAACATGGTGTTGACCTAATGATTTTTGGATTTCAGGCAGCTGTACGACCCGGACTTGGGGCAGATAAAGTAGCGGTTGTGTTCAGAAACTTGATGCAGCGCCTCGGCTTCAAGAAGTACTACATACAGGGAGGAGATTGGGGGGCGATCATCACCAAAAGCATGGCAACATTCTTTCCTGAGGTAACTCATACAGAAAACTGAATTCATAACAAAATTGTTTGAATATAAACAAAAATAGAGTATTACAGAAGGCAATATTCGAATATTTAGTATCCAAAAAACCATTCGCTCGTTGCTGCTGATGGTACCCATTGGATATTCGATATCTAACGTGACGCGTCCAATAGGAACAGCCAGGGTAGGCTAACTGAACAAAGTCTAGATTCTAATAATTATAATTCTAAAGCGGAGAAGGAAAAATTATCAAAGTACTTAGACCTTGCTCATGAGATTACCGCCATGTGGAGTGTGAACTCGACGATTATTGTTCCGATAGTCGTTTCAGTTAACGGTCTTATAGCGAAAAACTTCGACCAACATCTTAAGAAGCTTTCGCTCAACTGTTGGATCAAGGGCCGTATACAGAAAGCAGTGGTCCTGGAAACGGCACGCATTGTGAGGAGGTTCCTCACTTTTGAACTCTGACCACTGGTAGCTTGGGTCGTTAAGGCTCCGCGACCAGTGGTGGACTCAATTTTTTAATATTTTTAAACGTGTTTTTTAATTTTTTTAGGAACATTGTTAAAAATATTATTTAATTGTAATGAAAATAAATGATAGAGAAAAAAATGATTGGTCCGGTTTTGGGGCGAAACGTAAGATCATTTAATATTAGATAATAATTGGTTGTTAGCATTAAATAGAGTATTTATAACCGCAGTTACCTTAAGTTTTACCTCAAAACATGTCCGAAAAATACGTCAATAAAAAATAAGAATGCACTTTTTGAAGACGTGATACTTTTTAGGAGGTTCTCGGCTATCACACCAATATGCCCTTCACGATGTCTCCCATGTACACGCTATTTACCATCCTGGGTTCAATCTACCCGCCACTAGTGGTCAGCGCAGACCGCCAGGACAAGTTGTATCCATTGTCCAAGTGCTACTCCACCTTTCTGGAAGAAACGGGATATCTGCACCTGCAGGCAACCAAACCTGATACTATTGGTAAGATCATGGTAGTAATTGAAGAGTCGATAGTGATATAATACGCCAGATCTACTTAACTTCAGCAAAGCATAGAATTTTGGCTTACTGGCCTATCACTGCTGTAGAAGATAATTTAATTTATGATATTCATGTAACAGTTACTAACTAAGCAATGTAATAAGATAAGGTTAATATTAACAACTTTTTCTGCCTACCTAGTTTAGTCCTTTAGTCTTACGAATTAAGTCTCTGCCCAAAGCCACTTCATTTTCATGAGCATTGTTGAACCATGTCTGTCACTCTAGGTTTTCTACAGACCTGCCCTCATTTCCCTGACGGCTTTATAAATTCAGTTTTATATTTCAGGTGTGGCCTTAGCCGATTCTCCAGCAGGCCTCGCAGCTTACATTCTGGAGAAGTTCTCCACAGCCACCAACCTGAAGAACCGCAACCGTCCCGATGGAGGTCTCACAGACCGCTTTACGAAGGAGCAGCTTCTTGACAACGTGATGGTGTACTTCGTGACTAACTCCATGACGTCTGCGATGAGGCTTTACGCTGAGACCTTCAATTCCAGATATACCAGCTTGGCACTTGATGAGTAAGCAATAAAACTTATCTCTAACAAGAAGGTGGGGATTGGCTGATGTTTGGTAGGCTTTGCAGTATTTTAAGAAAATTAATGACATCTCAAATAAATATTTTGCCGTAGGTACAATATGGTGATAGAGTGAAACGTACCGAGAGAGAAAGTTTTTGGAAGTTTTGCACGACATCAATATTACAGCATGGAATTTCGCAGTAACACGTGCTCCAATCCAATGTCTTTCCTGCAAGCAAGTTTCCTTACCATGTTATGTTTCACTTAAATAAGTGAAAGTAAACCTGCCTAAAATGCTGAATTCACACTTACCTTATCCAATAAAGCCGTTGGCAAAGAAATTCCGGCAACTGTAAAAAAACCTAGGTCTAAAATGAATTCTAAAGTTTAACTTGAAAACCAATTTTTAATATTTTCCAGCATTCCATCGTCAGTTCCTACGATAGCACTGCAGGCAAAGAACGAGCTGGTCTTCACACCCTCTTGGGCGATCAGGATGAAATTCCCGAACCTTATTCGCAACACAGCCCTGGATGACGGAGGGCATTTCCTGGCTCTGGAATTACCGCGGGTCTTCGCGAGCGATGTCATTAAGGCTATAGGAGAGTTTAGGGCGTGGCACAGGAATAACAGGACTGACTTGTAAGTGCGGTATTGTAAAAACTGAGATCAAGCCACGCATAGTTTAATCCAGCAAGAATAAACCTAAGATTTATCAGTGAAAGAATCGTCAATTGAAATAAAAGAGCAAAATCGGCGAAATAGATAATTTCTCTTTTGTCTTTCTCTGTCATTGTTTATCAGATTTTACATTCGAATATTTAAGAGAAGATGAAACTTTATTAATTGTTTATTTTACCAACCGTTGTGTAATTAATGTTGGCAAATCCTGAACTTCATTCAGATAAAAAATGCAATAAAAAGAAGCTATTAAATTAAATAAAATCGCCTTTGAATCATAACTTGTCACCGATAAAAACCCCCTCTGTTGATCAAATTAATATAAAATTACAATAACATTTCGCCCGAAGGCCCCCATACTCCATAGCCGTCCCTACAGAGTTCCCATATCTGTGATCACCAGTCCACGACGAGGCGCGTGGCGGGCGCGCGCTGCGGGATTAAACACCATAAGGAAACTTATTATTGGCTTAAATTTTTATTGCACCCTCAAGTTTTTAATCCCATAAAAAAACGGAATGTTAAAACGATCATTGATTCGAAGTGTGACATTTTGTAAAAAAAATCTTGCGGGATTAAAAAAAAAAAACAAAATCTAAGGTATTGATTAAATTAAGCAAATGAAAGTTCAGATTCATAATAACTGTAATTAATTTATTTGGTAGGAAACATAAAAATACTTAAAATAACAACTAGATGTAAAATCATTAAATAACCATGTAAATAATTAATTATTTCATTGATAAAATTCTTGCAAGTCACGCATTTAGACAAAATTATTACTTTAACAAAACCAGCTTCCCGTGGGAATTTTGAAAGAAATCCTTTGCCTATTCTTTGTCTAAATTAGAACTTATGTTAAAATACAGCTTTTTAGGCCAAATAATTAGGCTGGTCGATGAACAAAAAGTCTGGCCTTTTTATTTGGTTACATAGACTATCCCTATCATAGCTTTGAAACATCATTCATAGTTTTGAAGGGAATTTTAATGCTTTCTTAAACAAAATTCGACAACGAGGTACTAGATCTTTACGCCTCCTTTATTCCTTAGTTATCTTTACTCCTTATTTATCCTTCCCATCAGCTTTATCCTTACAATTGTCCTCCTTTTCATCGCCCTTACTCGCTGGTGCTATCATCAACAGATTGTTCCCGTTCCTTTCACCCAAATTCCTGAAAGGCATATGCCTCCAGGTCGTAGGCAAATAATACTGATTGCGCAACACTTTCAGATGGTCCTTCCCGAAGAAAAATTCACTTTTATTACTAGTCATGTTTCTTTGGTAACTCCTCCTAAACACTTCCTCGTTTTCTTCATTTCCAAACCTCGTATAATCAGCGTCATAGGATCTCTTGGTGTCATCGTCATACGGTCTTTTGAGACGGAACCGTCTTGACGTAGGACTCAGAGGTGATTCACATTTGATAGCTAGGCCTGAGTTTTCTTTATTCGTGCCTAGTCCATGGTTTTTCTGCCATTCCAGGACTTCGCAGAGGAGACCGATATATCTGTAAGAGAAAAAATACTTGATTATTATCAATAGTTTTAAAAAACTGCGAAATGCCTCGGATTTATTTTAAATCATCTGACCAACATCCAACGTTTTAGTTTTTTTTTTTGCGATCGTTACATAAGCATTTAAATTTAGCAATCTCTAAGTTTTAGTCAGAGGCTACCTAAACAGACCAATTACCGTATTATACCTTGGTATTGTGAAAGATGTTAGTAAGCTCCGTAATCCCTTGCTCATAGCCATGTACCATGAAATGTCACAAATGGTTATCTAGAGCCGAAAGAATAAGATGCAAAATAAATGTAAAAGTTTGTTTTCTCGTAAGTAATTCGCTTTACGCCGAAACTGAACTTTAACTGTATAATTCATTAAATTTTAATACGTCTTACTGAATCTCACTCTACATAACATAACCATTTGAACGCTCCTAGTAAAACACTACCTTATAGCCATCCTAAGGATCTCATTCTTGGATAACTTCTTGTCATGCGGATGCGTGGGCACCAGACGCCGCAACTCAGCGAAGGCGCCGCTGACGTTCTGCTGCCTCCACCGCTCGCGGCAGTTGGTGAACAGCTTCCGAGGAGGTCGGAGGATGCAGGAGTTGAGCGGCGGGAGGTCTTCTGGCAGGCTCTACCGGAATGGGAATCCTCACGTCAGTAATATCTGAACTTGCATTACAAGTGTCTACGTTTTGGAATCTTGAACCCCCACACTAGCCTTCTGCGTATGACAATCACCATCCTTAGTTGTTAAGACATTGCCAATATCATCTGGCTAAATTGTCAAACTAATCTCATGTACCAAGAACATTACAGATATTATGAATTCTACTAACGACCTACAACTAAGTTCTTGAATGATTTGGCCAACTTTTTATATTTAGTGACAAAGGCTTTAAAGTTCGAAGCGTTCGAAAAGACGTACCTAAGGTTTTTAAACCCTGGACAACATAAATAGGAGCCCGAACGTTTTCTTACTAAAGTCAATTTTTACTACGTTCTGTCACTTCTTCAAAAGCTTGAACTTCAAGGATATTACATCAGCTGACATCCCGTTTTAAATGAATGAAGAAACCCTTCAGTAAAAAACCATTGCGGCAGGTTAGCGTGTTATCAGATTCGCCACTTTAGAATTCTATACTTAATTGCTAAATTGGGCCTGGTCTGCCCTGGGGTGGTTTTGGCCACGGCTAGTTGCCACTTTACCAAGCCGTTAGGGTATCTATTAGCCCCTTCCAAGTTTGTATCTTCGACCACATCATCACTGGTGATGGATCAGAGGAGATCACAATTAAGTAATAACTTGTAGAGTGTAAAAAGCTACCTGCACAGTTCGCGAGGGCTGCCGGTCGTCGTCGCTGTCCGGCAGGCAGAGGTCGTCGCTCAGCATCTCACTGTCGGGCTCCTCGTCCGAACATGACTCTTGGTCGGAGGCCATGGCGTAGACTGAAAAAAAATTTTGGCCATCTTAGCCGTTTGTCCACCGCTGCCATCACCGAGACGTCACCGAGATTATTATATTATATTCACGCGGTGGAGCCAATGGCTATAGACGGCGGCGTCTGGTGTTCTCAATGAGGCTGTGGCGGCCAAACGGCCTTTACAAATTCTATTTTTCTGCAAACTCGAACAGATAGCGCGGTGAATATGAATCCCGTACTCCCTCCAGCGGGTATCTCGAGGAAAAAACATACGAGTATAGCTTTTAACGCAATAAAATGAATGAATCATCATCATCAATCAATACATATACATACATATAATAAATCTGTAGAGGTCGAATTTCTGTACAATGAAAAAAAATGCTAAAAACCGAGTCAGGGGTATGTAAGAAGTGAAATAGAACTAATTTAATTTTTTTTCAAATTTTTTGTTTCTCTGTTTGTCTGTTTGTCTGTTTGTCTGTCTGTTTGTACGGGCTAATCTTTGGAACGGCTGGACCGATTCCAATGAAATTTTGTGTGGTGGTAGCTTATGTCCCTGGTCAACATATAGGATACTTTTGATACCGGTAAAATAAAGAGTTCCCGTGGGATAGTTAAAAAACTGTAATTAATTTAACAGCTTTGTAAACAACAACTAATGAACTTAATTTAGTAAAATTTGTTATTTGTCATGCTGATACCTTATGTTGCCTTTAAAATAAAATACATATATATATATATATATATATATATAGTACATATTTATCCAATCGAGTTCCCGCGGGGAAGTAAAACATTACAAAAACAGTTAGCAGGCGTCTTTCAAGTAACGGATTTAAATGAAATTTTATGATCGTACTTTATATTCCCGGTCAACATTTAAGATACTTTTCATCCTGAAAAATTAGAGAGCTCCCGTGGGATAGTTAAAAAAAACCTATAGCTACTTATCTACGTAGCACAATCAAAAGGGCGATTTAAACTGTCGATATTTTTATCCATTGGTACAAGTTACACGTGACCACGACCTGTGCCACTGGGTCGAAATATCGACAGTTTAAATCGTCCTTTTGATCGTGCAACTAGGTATAACTATACAAGATAACCCGTGCGAAGCAGGAACGGGTTGCTATACAGCAGCGCACCAATATCTGGGTGTTGGTATCCTCTCAGAATAAGATGAGTTTGGTTAGTATAGATATTTCAATCCACGATGACACACCCCACTCTGTCTAACTCCATGCGAATCGAATAGCATAAGCGATTTTGACAGAGTGTATAAGTATTAGTAGAGGAAGACCAAAGAAGATATAGGTGAATTGTGTGAAAGAAGATTGCACGTTGACAGGAGAGATTGGAAGAAGATTAGAAGACTCCTTTACGGGTCCATCGAACCCAGGGACCACTCATTTATCTTGGGAAAAATTAAGAAATTCCACGGGAAACATTTTTGTAAAAAAAACGAACTGCACGCGGGCGGAGCCGCGGGCAACAGCTAGTTATTTAATAAACTCTCTTCTTGCGTTGGGTAGTTTCGATGAAAGTATATATCTATGGCTTTAGAGCAGACGGTTAATTTACACTATACATAAACACTCATATTCTGGATTTTAGCATGTTGGGTTATTGGGTCTTACTATATTATTTTAATTACGTAACGAGTATAAATACTGTATATCTCTGGAACAGTGGCTATTGTAAGATATCGCCGGATGCTGGTATCAACGGATGCGCTATATTTAACAACGACATACACGGGAAGAATACGAGTGTTTGTAATTTTTCATTTTTTTTAAATTAAATAATCATACTGGTATAATAATCATACATACAATAATCGTACTCGCAGTCACTCAAAACAATCTTGGCACACTCGAGACCCCCAACACAGAAAGTGCTGCGTTGACAGACCCCTGCTAGACAACATCAAGACAGCCAAGGGAGTCGTTGGCTTCAACAGCACAAAATCGTGGTAGTTTTCATAATTTCAGGAGGTAGGTACGTCCATCAACTGAAAGGAAGACGACCCAAGGAATTATATGCACTGGCTTAAATAGTATCTAAGTGCCAATTTTTGAGCCTAGAGCCAATAGATTCACAAAATTGTGTGACCCTTCATATCAAGATTTATGCAAAAAAATTGTGTTATGAATACAAGAAGATTCATAATACGATAGATATTCGAAATACGTTACCTATACACCGTGAATATAAGTCAGATTATTTATCTGAATTAAAATGTTGTATAACTTTATAAAATGACTGATGTAATGAAAACTGGCCAAGTCAAATCTTACCTATTTTAAGATCTCACATTTTTGAATAACAACAATTGTTATAGGTATCCAATAAAGCAAAGAAATAGAGTTTAATAATTGTTCATATTGTTTTTTGTTCCTATAAATACAAATTTCGATTTTACATAGAACTTGGCACTCATTTTGATCTCCATTCTTTTTGCGGCTCTCGAACTTGGCTCTCCTTTTTTACATTTATGTTTTTGGTGGTAGAGTATTTACATGAAGGAGTTCAAACCTTTATTTCCAGTAATATCCGTCACTGTTGGCATAAACACTCCACTGAAATAACTGATTTAAACATAAAATAAATTCACTCTTTTCGCGAAAATGTTTTTCTCATACAGCTCCACACTGTGGTACAGCTAGAAAAGGACTAAAGAAAATTCAATTCAATTATTCCATTTTCAAAGGGGGTTGAGCGAGCTGAAACCTGATTGGTTGAATGGTGTGCTGGTTACACCAATAGAATGCAAGGGCGGGGTGCGAGAGATTTGATCTTGACAGCTTTTTTATAGGCTTAAAGGTTATTGCACACGAACTGAACAGTCGTATGACTTGAATAGCATAGTTATTGATTCTAGAGATCGTGTTTCTTTTTTGGGTGACGTATAGTGGTCTATAAATATTTCAATCTACGAAGACGCGCCCCACTCTGTCAAAATCGCTTATGTTTCATTCGATTCGTATGGAGTTTGGCAGAGTGGGGCGCATCATCGTGGCCGTCGGGGAACCACAGATTAAAGATATTGTATGTTCTGGGAACGAAGATCTGATCTTTGAGCGCTCAGCACCTCCTTTAGCTTTTTAACACAAAATGGCGAAATGCAGAGTATAGTGGTATCGTTATTTGGTTGATATCTAGGGAACGCGGAACCTTCCACGGTTCCGATACGAACCACTAAGGTGGGGTATGCCCCTCTCCAACTTCCGTGTTCCCAGCCACGTATGATTATACTTTCTTATGTATAAGGTGTCTTCAAGAGAACGGCAAAAATACTTAGGTATAGGTTATTAACGAATTTTTCGACATTAATAAGTCAAAAACATAAGGTATAAAATATAAATAAACATCTGTTTCTGAATATTATATAAATAACGCTATCATTATAGCGCACCTGTTTCCCCTCCTCTTTTGATAAATAATAAAAACTATTTTCAATTTTTTATGATTGCAATGGTGTTGGGCCAGTACCTATTACCTAAAACTTTGATTTTTACTGAAATAAAACACAGTGTTTTGTTGATACTTTACAGAAAGACAGACAACATAGTGATATTTGGGTTCCATTTCCGCCCGTAAAACAACACTTAGGTATAAAGTTCTGCGTTGAAGTTGTTTTGATATTAGTACTTATTATGTAGCTCAAATATTATAGGTACACACAAACATACCTAGCTATTTTTCTAACTAAAAAATGTTACATGTATTATCGGTATTCCATGCCAATACTGTATTTCCTTTTCTTTATGAGTGTACCTAATTTCTCCTTGTAAAATACTGCCACCAGATCAAAAATCATCATCAGTCGCCTAATATTTATAATAACCTTCCTAACAGCATTTTCCCCCGTCCCATTACATGTGTGTACCAGGAAAGCAGCTGTCCGGGAGGAATGGAGACGAATTGTCAAGCGTGTCACTGAAAAGTGATGACCACGACCGCTCTGACAAGAGCGTTACGAAAGAGATGATGATGATGAACAGCATTTTGGCAGTTGCCTATCTAATTAATAATCGGGTTTATTTAATTAAACAGTGTGAAATTTATTGATAGTAGATACTTTCTGAATTAATTACGATCTAGTACAACCCAGCTAGTACTTATTATAATTGAAACAGGTATTTCATTAAATTGTAATTACAAATTAAGTCAATTTAAATAAATATATGTATATCTTTAAGAGACGTCGCGACTAGCGGCGTGAACTGCGATTGGCTAGCCAGTGCCTTATCTATCACCCTCGCACGTTAGTAATTAATTGTATATAATGAAAGCACTACATATAACGTACCTAATTTTTTAAATCAATGTAGCGTGACACCACGGGACTAGTATAGTATTATATTATCTGTGGTGACACTATAAATAGTAAACTAATAGTTTGCAATCGAACCTCGAACGACCTCCGTTGGTATTGCTATTCCTTCTTTTATGTACGAGTAGGTAGATCGACATAATGTTACCTTTAGCTGTTATAGCTATAATATGTCCCCGCCATGCGTTTTATAAGATCGCTTTTGCATCGCTTTCGAAAGAAATTCAAAAAATGTGTAAGCATGCGCGGAAGTCACTCGACCTATTTAGCGGTCATTTTACAGGATAATAGGTAGCTAAATGTTTGTAATCAAGAAACCCACAACTTTAAATACATGACTATGTGCCTATTTCTTTCTACTTCTACCACAGAATCGCAAGACGCCGAGAGAAGTGGCATCCTGGTTGATGTCCAGCGAACTCGAACGAAACGTTTTTCTTCCACGTTTTCAGAATCAAGAGGCGGCATCCTGGTATTTACGTGCACATTGCATACATATTCCATATTCCTGAGTGGAGGAACGTCCTTCCAACTTTTGTGGTTGCAGCCAAGTTGCAGTCAAGTAAATATTATTAGGTTTAATTAGGCTGCGTTTAAGTTTTCCAGAGGCAAGCGCGCTTTCCATAGACATTGTCGTCAAGCGCAGGAGTATCTATGAGAATAATAATAATAATATCTGGGTGACCGAGCTTCGCTCGGTAGTTTAAGGTGTTGCGGCCCTACCAGCCCGCGAAATTCAAATTTTATTTAGTTTTTCGCAAATCTTAGACAAACTACACATTGAAGATTTATGACTATGCATTTTGCGGGCCTACTTTTAATGCATCTACATGTTTTTAATAGAAACTTTGCTCGAAAGTTCCCACTCATCTCATATTGGTTCCCGAAAGATAATTTTTTGCAGTTTCAAAGATTTCGAGCTATCGGGAACCAATATGAAGTAACTAAATGAGTATTGTTGAGCAGAGTTTTTGTTAAAAACATGTAGATGCATAAACGTTGTGCCCGCAAAACACATTGCCATTAGCCTTGAATGTATAATTAGCCCACTATGAGCGAAAAACTAAATAAAATTTGAATTTTCGCGCCCAGATGGTACCCATTGCCCTTAACTACTGGCTAATAGATGGCAGCTGCAGGAGTGCTTCGCTCGGTAGTTTAACTACTGGCTAATAGATGGCAGCAGAAATCATATTTTATTATTTTTTTGGTAAATTCGACATTTTATAAAAATGAATCCTAGCTAGATCGATTTATCGCCCCCAAAACCCCCTGTATACTAAATTTCATGAAAATCGTTGGAGCCGTTGCCGAGATCCAGATTATATAGAAATATATATACAAGAATTGCTCGTTTAAAGGTATAGGATAGTTGAGTCCAGTGCAGTAGGTTCAAGTCCAATGCAGTAGATTATCATGCCGTTTGGCGATATTTCTACACGGTGGAATGAAGATGAACAGATTTGTAGAAGAACCAAGGTACTTTTACTGAATACTAAGTATATTCCTAATCTACCAACTCTGACAAAAAGTCTTTCTTTATCTAATAGTAAAAGGCTTGGTTTGATGTTTACAGCCGTTTAATTATTTACTGATAATAATCTTTTATGAATGCTCAACAGTGCGAATGAGAGGCATTTAATTTTATTGCATTATAAAAAAAATTGTCGCGAGCCTAAAGATAAGTACTATAATTTTATCGTGCTTAAACCCGGGGATAAAAAATAACACCAAGTGACATTTTTTATTGCTTTTGTAATAGTATTATAGACTTAATAGTAGTTTATGAAACGGATGCATAATGGGGGGTATTAAAACATGAGTGTGAGTTTAAAAAACGAGCCGCAGGCGAGTTTTTTAATAGTATCACACGAGTGTTTTAATACCTAATTATGTAGAGTTTCATACACTACTTTATCTACGCTCAAATTATCATAAATCCAAACCATAAAATCTTGCTAACGTTTGTCGTAAATCCTTCACTTTGTTGGTAAAAGATTGTGGGTCATTTTTGTTGCAATTACTAAAATGTCAGGTGGAGTTAAATTTTCTTTAGTACGTTTCACTGCTAGACATTTTTCCGCGCAAAGTTTTGACTAAGTAACAAAAATAACACATTGAAATGTTAAAAGTTAGGTATGGCGCCAAAATTCAGTTGCAAACTGCGTATAGTCTGTTAAAAAAGTCATGAAACAAAAAAGAGTAGAAAAATATTTATACAAGTCAGATAAACTATATTTTTAGTGGATAATTAAATAATCAAAAATTATACATAATTCTTTTCAATATTCTGTATGAACACACTTTTTAATCAGTCATATAAGGCAGGGAAAAATTATTTTTTCCGTGAATTAATTGTTGTCTATGGTCGATCATGACTACCAACTAAATGTTGTCTGTGGACTCCTTATATAAAAAAAAAAAAACAAAATTGAGGATTGGCTCTACACTCTCTTTTGGCTATGACGACCACAGAGAAAAGAAAGTTATTCCTTGGTCTGTGATGACGACACACAAAAATACAGGAACCCAGAGCCGCGTATCGTAATAGAAATTATTCAACAATCTAGAGATATTTCCATAGTACAGCTATGTTATAATGAATAACTTTTTAATAATTATAGAAGTCTGTGAATAAAGTAGGTCAATATGTGACACATTTTGATTTCATAATTCGAACTTTAAGCAATGAGCGTAGATAAATAGGTTTATTGTATAATGATAATAAATAAAACATTTTTCAAGTGGAGGGCGGGAGAAGCCATCTCCACGAGTGCCAGAGGGCTACGGAGCCCTTTGGATACCTTCAGTGAGACGAGTAGCGCTCGGAAAGATTCTTCCTATAAACATTTGATAACATCCAAAAAATAGATGAATCCGTACAATCGCACAGCTATACTTACAAATTTTCGACTTTATTAGGTTCTATAGTATAGGTACATATTCGAGCAATTTCGCTGCCTACCTATACCTACAAGAGTGATTAAAAAATTTTAATCTATGGAGGCTGAAGTCTCTACCAGTAGTTGATCACTGTTTAGCATTAAGCATACATAATGCATAATAAATAATTACTAAACATTTATATGTAAATGTTAATTAAATGAAATTGCTTGTCTGTCAACTCATTTGGACGTGGCTATCTTCACTAATTAGCGAGTAATTAAATAATTAGTAAGTAGTTATTGGGAAAATGTATATTATTATACTTTTTCGAATAAAATGTTTTTTTTTTCTACTAAGTAGGAACTTAACTAAGTATAATAAATGAACCTACTTAACTATAGTAATTTTACCTATTGCTTTTAGTCGGCTAAAATAATATTGAAAATATTTATTATCCACTTTGGCCCAACTTCGAAAATCAGGTTTGCATCGTTTTATCGTTTATCGTTTATTAAATATTTAATATTTATTAATTTTATTTTTTATTTAAGTATGGATATCTATATACGGACATTAGGTATTCAGCACATGCTCTTTAAAAGATTATAATTTTTAAACTCCACTTACGATTCATTTTCAATTTTTTTCTAAAATCAGACTAAGTAGTTTGCTCAGTTTCACATTTATAAAACTAATATTAAGTAGTATTATAATAACTATAAGTATTATTACGGTTGAATTCAGAATAAATCTGAAACGTGAACAAAACAATGGAGTGCAAAATATTCACGTTTTCAGCTAAATTCTTAGGCGGTTTAGATACGCACAATTAAAACGCTATTTGTGTTATTCGCCGAGATAAATTTAAATGCGTCGGTGAGATAAAGAATCAAGTCAGTCGTGATATAAGTGCCCCACGACAAACACGTGGTGCGATTCTGAATGGTGAAAATCGTGTTCGTTTCCGATCAAATAAAAAGTAATCATAATATTATGATTAATGTGTTAATTAAATGTGTTGTTAACTGATTGTTTAACATACTTAGAAATTAACTGAACTTTTTACTTTTTACATAAAGCTCCTATACCTTATTTAATTTTCAAATAAAGCTCCAGTGTTGTTCATTACAATGATTATTCCTATTTTATGAACAAGAAACCAAAATGTTAGTGAATCTTTAATTTGTAGTTTGAGACACATCTACTCTTTCTTGCCGAAAACTTTTTTTATTTTGTAAAGAGTGCAATAACCCATATGTTTAGGGCCGTTGTTTAAAGTTTTTGTTGGTTTCTACTTGAAATAATTTAATTATTATTTTAGGCATAATATTGTAAATCGCTCTTGTATCTCATGAATTTGTAGGTAAGTGTCTGTGGTAAGTGTCTTATTATTTTTATCTTGAATTTTTATTGTAGCTCTACTTCATTCATTGCAAAAGTAAATATTTTAGAAATAACTAACTAAGAAATATTTTTTAAATAATATTATTTCTTAATATTTTAGAAATAACAAGTGAATGTTAATAACATTTTTTTTTAATAAAGAAACGTACCTACCTGCAGATAGATTTCTGTATACCTACGTATGTATAGCCCATGTAGGTCAGTTAATGTTAGTGAACTTTATAATAGGTACTTTAATATTACGCTCAAGAATATCTTAGAAATCAATTACCTGAGCTAAAATTATAACACAAATCTTAATTTATCTGACACAGAAAATATTGAGTAGTATACCTACAGTAGCTTCTCGCCTATTCCTATTACAATACATTCTCCTTCATAATCAATCTCTGAGGTAAATACTAAATATTATACATAATCATAAAATTGGCCAAGTGCGAGTTATTTAGATCTGTCCAATATTTGAAGATTCCATAAATGCCTACTAGTCACATATTTACAATTATTACAACAATGAACACAGGTCATTAACTCCGCTGACTAAAGTTGGTCACAGCACGCGGCATGGACGTGACCATAACCTATGTTATTCACGAATATAATCTTGGAAAACCATACCCAATAATAAATTATTCTCTAAATTATATACAAACACACTAAAACCGAAAGGTCTAAACAAACTAATGGCAATTAATGATTTTCATAGCGTTTTAAATACACGTGGTAAATTATACGGAACATATTATAAACATTCAATATAATTATTATTTAAACAAACATACCAAGAGTTTCTCTGGCCATGTACCTACCATGTTATGTAGAGTGTGGTAGAGTGAATAATATTAAATGTAGGCAGGTACTAGGTGCATAGATAATTAGGTATACAAACCTTATATTTTGCAATTGATTTGAAGTCTAGGTACTAGGTATATTATGCTTCTGTTACCTACAATACTTTAATTATAGGTCTCTACTAACAATGAGCCACAGACTTCGCTGCGCAAGTAGATTATTTAATTATGTACCTATTTTGAATTTTGTGTCTTGTAATTTTTTTTGTGAAATTTTAGAGATTATGGCTAGGTAGGTACTGATGGAGGTATTTTCTTAATTAAAAATTTTTTTTTTATTAAAATGTTTCAATAAAACTTATTATTAACTTATTCTAATTACTATACAAATCTTGCCCACGTGGAATGGTGCCAAGAATACTGGCTGCATTTCCGCGTTGAACAGCTAGGCTGATACGTTGCGCAAAAAATTAAAAATTAATTAAACAATAAAAAACATCTTTCTAATTTATTAATTTGAAGAAATTATAGCCACTAACTTTTTAAAATGCAGCAAATCTAGATCTGCAACGTTTACCATGGAACTTCCGTGTATCCGGAATAGGTACAAGGCTGAGAAGAGATGAACCGCTAAGTTATTTAGCGTTCCTGCGCGATACTGTGTAGAAACCGTTAGGGGTTACATACTCCTTCCAAGTTAGTACAATAACATCTTCGGCTGCATAGAGATTTCAGGTTAATGTAGTATATTTTACAGGAAAAACTAAATCAACACCAACTAGTAGTAACTTGTTTATAGTTCTTTGATAAAAGTAAGGTTAGGATAGTTAGGAAGTTTTTACAAAAAAATAAATAAAGCGAAAATATTTATTTTATTTATTTATTTATTTATACTTTATTGCACAAAGAAACATAATTATAAGAAACACATACTATATATAAGACACGTGATGCGCAAAAGGCGGTCTTTTTGCCATAGGCAATCTCTTCCAGACAACCTTTTCCTTCTGCTGAGAGATAGAATGAATATAGTGTAAGTGTGGGCTAGTGCACATTGTGTGGAGAATAATAAATATTATACCAATTAATATAGTTTTACAAAATATACATAATAATATATACTAATACATATACATACATAGTAAATACAAATACATATTATAAAAATAAATATATACATATAGTACTATCTCATATAAACACTGAGTAGTTAGTATACCTATAGCGAGTAAAAGTAGAAATCTACAACATTTGTGGAGTTTCGTATGCTAATTAGGTACGAGGGTTCGACAGGTAAAACTCACATAGACGACTTTTGAAAATAGAGAGGGATTTATTTAATTTTTGTAAAAAATGGAGACAGATTTTGTACCGCTCTACAAACTTACATCTTGTAATAGATACGTACTCGTAGGTATTAAGTACTCGACTTCAGTAGTCTGATATAACTGATAACCTAAATATAATAAGTAAGTAATACACGATATCGATAGGCAAACAAAATATTATACTTAGGTAGGTAAACAGTAAACAGCAGACTCAGTGATAAATTGTCTCCCGAATCCTAGCACGGTAGCCCAATCCCTGATTATACCTTTAGCAGACACTCGTTGCTCGCGATGCTATATAAAAAACACAACACAGAATCTTGTAATTCGCACCCCGCCCGCGTTGAACCATTATTTTATTTTGATTAATAATAATGGTTAATAATAAATAAACTCGACCCAACCAATACCGTGATATGTGCAGGTTAACTCAAACTGCTCTAAATTAATTTAATTTGTTACCATGTGTCTTACTACTACCATCAGGTGATAGATAGTAAGTACTCGTATTTCGCTATCTAAATATTAGCACTTGCATTTAGATAATATCTCTAAGATATGTATTTCTCCAAAGATATAAATCGTATTTCATATAATATTTCTTAAGACGCTCTCGCGATTGGCACACTAAATTGTGAACTTACTTGCTTATTTGTTGTCATTAATTATGTCCGTCGCAAATCATGGTTCAATTTGTTCATGTAACTGCCTAATTTGATCTTGAAGTCTTTCAACTTGCTCATTTTTTGGTGTAAGATATTAAATGA
Organism: Coenonympha glycerion; assembly: GCA_963855885.1. Lineage (NCBI taxonomy): Eukaryota > Metazoa > Arthropoda > Insecta > Lepidoptera > Nymphalidae > Coenonympha > Coenonympha glycerion. Next base: position 17,683,898 of record OY979631.1, read on the forward strand.
TATCGTTTACCTTATATGAATAGCGTTCATTTAATTTTTATTAATTCATAGCTATTCATTTAGTTTTAAATACGGAGACGATTGTCTACAATATAACGAGTATCTTCAAATTATTTAAATAAATATTAATACATATGTGTTTGTTGTCAAGCAGGTTGAAAAATTCAGAATAAATAAGGACGAGTCATCACGCAACCAAGATTAACAACTTCCAAATGAGCTGGGATATACGCTAAACCATGATCTGATTTGAACTTGATGTCAACATTAAAATGCTTCCTATTCTATAGACTATGAGAAGTCAAGGAGTCGTAAGATGGATCCACAGGAATTAGTGCCATTAGAAAGTGAGTATTAATTATAGGCCATAACGTAACTTGCATATTGCGAAATCATCAACCAGAATTTAATTTTAACAGATATCAGATCAAGTTTAAATGAGCTGAACATACAAATATTCATACAACATTACCGAAATTTCAAAATTACATTGCGGAAAAACATAAAAACATCATAAACTGCAAAAATCACCCCTTTCGTGTATTAACTTGTATTAATCAACGAGCGTTCGACACCAGCAAGAACGGCCTCAGCAGGCTAAGAGACCATACATTTTTGTACCTATTTGGTAGCAATCCCAAATTGATCTACCATTTCCTGAAAAACGCGGGCTACAGACGAACAGACGGACAAAAAGTCATCATCGCCGATATTGATAGTGGAAAATCACGACTCAGTGAAAATTAAAATAAAAATCTTTAACTTCACATAGGCCTAATTCACAGGCATAGATCTTTCTTATATAATATGAAAAATATCTGGAAATGACGAGATAGAAGTACCTACATATCTATCATTCCAAAAACCAAAAGTCATTAAAAAATTCTTCAGTGGTATAGCAACCCTGATTTATTTGGTGTTTTTGACAGTGACTTTAAACTTGTGCAAAGGTGAATCCAGTGAGGAGGCAAGTGCGTAAAGAGGGGGAATGTGATAAATAAAAATTGTAATTTGTTTCAGCCGGCATCCCCCGGGCGCGGCCCTCCCGCCAGTTCAGCCAGATAGCAGCCCGATCTTGCTACAAGGGCCCTATCAGACTCTGCCGCCTTCTGGCGCTGATGATCGTACTGCCTTGTTTGTTCATTTTCGTGCCACTCTACATGAGGTTCGTTTACATCACGAGTCTAAAATTCAAACTCCCTATGCGCCAATTATAGAAGAGGACATCAATAATCTGAAGAGCATATTATGCCTTTTCTATTAGCTGTACCCTCAACATCTTACTAGTCTCTTTTGGTATTAAATTTCCTACAGATAATTCTACAAAATTTTACATTCCTTATAACTGTTCTTTTTGGCAGGTACCGAGTGTTCTCCAGCCAAATGTATCCTATGAGCATGACGGATATGCGACTTATCGACAGTAAGATATCCCCCACCTGGTGCCAGGTAGGTTTGTACACTTCCCTTGTGTTCGTTCTTCCCGGCAGGTACCGAGTATTCTCCACCCAGACATTTCAAGGCATCTGTGACTTGTGAGCATGACAGATATGCGTCTTAACAGGAGTAGGATGATACTCCTCGCGTGTGCCAAGTAAGTCAGAGCTCTTCGCTGGTGTTCGTTGTTTTCGCAAGGTACCGAGTGTTCTCCAGCCAGACACATGAGGCCTACCATGAGCATGACGGATATGCATCCGATCGGCTGATAGAAATCTGGTAGGGTGCCAGATAGGTCTGTACCTACCTATACTTCACTAATGGTCATTCTTATCGGGAAGTACCGAGACTTCTTCAGGCAGACTTATGTATACCCCTTATGCATGACAGAAACACCTCATCTATGCGAACGGTAAGATTATGCCAGGTAGGACAGGTACATCTGCGTTTTTCTATTGATTAAATTCACTTTATGCTAAGTTTGACATTGCGTTATTGGCCAGTTAAAATTAATATCGATTGTTGAGATTACAAAGGTATTCTGACTTCTGAGACTCAACACAAACTCAAATAAATTAACATTTTTAATACGCATTAATAGTTTTATTGTAGGTAATTATTATCTACGAATATGAATATAATGCTCAAGACTGAGCTATTTGTATTTTAAAGTAGCGTACATGTTTCATTAGATTTGGATGGAACTTCTCAAGCAATAAAATTAGGTACATACCTACGAGAAAGTAACAATAAAAAATTTATGGTTTTCGCGACCTATAGAGGAGAGTCATATGAAGTTCATTTGATTATTGATGATGATGATGAAAGACTTTCACTAGTCAGTACAAATTCTCAACTCGCTCCATCTACGGTCTTATTTGTTTGTATGCATTTGAACAACTATTAGCTTTATAATTGAGAGTCTTCGGCGTCTTATCGAGGCTGTCTGTCACTTGATACGCGATATGTTATCGGTCGACAGGGTCTGTTTGTTGTGCCGGGTACACACAATAAACAAGGGGTAAAGTGCAGTTACGATAATTATATACGGAACGTTTGCTGCAGCCTGCAGCTACAGGATAACTCCAACGGGCTCCCTTATTACGTTTCTTGCGACAGATTTGCGATAGTCGCAAATCTCGCAATCATTGCTGTCAAGCGTCACATTTTATTGGAATACATATTACAAAAGTAACGGTATTTATAAAGTTACATGTGATAATAGTTATGGATCTGACACGGTCACAAATAGATCCAAAGATCCAAAAAATCAGAAAAAGTAACGTTTGACAGCAACCATCACGAGATTTACGCCTATTGTAAACCTGTCGCGATATACACAATAAGGGAGAGGATGGGAGAAAATTCAGCGAATATCCTGACTTACTCATTAAAGCCTCATTAAAGCTTAAATTCCAGACTTCAGTATTCTTGTTCAGGCTAAAATTTAAATCAAATTATTTAACCCCACAAAAACACTATCTTACATTCTTCATCATCAGAGACAAGTGGTGAAGTCCAACGCGACGTTCAACGCGTTCGTGGTACCAGGTCCTCCGGAGCTGACCGAGGAGTTGGTGCCCGTGTCCATGACCCGGCAGCTGGAGCTCGAGGACGACATGAAGGAGTACTGGGGCTTCTACCTGCTGCAGGGCTCCACGGTCACTGTGTCGGCGTGTGTCAGGTAAGGCCCCAGGAGTTCACTAAGAACTGGTGCCAGTTGGTGAAACAATATTTGTAGGTCTAACTTGAATAACTCCCGATATTCACCATTCTTCTTGTTGAGTAAGTACCTTTTAAAAGCGGAGGAGAAAAATTTTCAAAATATCTAGTAGTTACCCCTTGCTCAAGAGATTACCCCGATATTCGGTTCATTAAACGGCAAAAAGAAAACATCTGAAAGAGTTGACTCTTTGATGAGGGGCAACAGACGACGCATCATGAGGAATTTCCTCACTCTGGAACCCTGACTCTCTGGTAGCTAGAGCCAAAAAGAATTATAGGCTATAGCGAGACATCAAATATAAAGATGTCCAATTAATTGTGGCAACATTTTAAACAAAATGCACTCTGATTACATAACCGTTCATTCTCTCTCCTTCAGCTGGCCAGGCGCCTCCCTCATCATGATCAAAGGCTACAAGCACCTGCAAGATTGCGCGTATATTGGAGACGACTCGTCTGAGGAGTTGGATGAACTGATGGAGAGCTACAAGCAAGGGCTGCTGACCAATACCACCCTACTGGATAAGATAAACCAGCTCAACAAGGAAGATGGGAAGGCCAATGATCCTGGTAAATCTAAGCAGATCTAAGCTTCTAACCAACAGTGAGTTTTGACGACCACCCTGGCGCAGTGGCGCATGCTCGGATGCGAGTGGGAGCTCGCGGGTTCAATTCACGGGCCATTTTGAAACTTTATAATTTCTAAATTGACTCAGGTCTGGTCTGGTGGGAGGCTTCGGCCGTGGCTAGTTACCATCCTACCAGCAAAGACGCATCAAACTCTGCCAAAGAGTTCAACCTTGTTAGACGTAACTAAACAAGGAAGACGAAAAGACAGCGATTCTTGTAAGACTAAATCCCTGTTCCCTCTCTGTCTTATATATTGTGACAGATAGAGCCAGCAATGGCTCAGCCTCAGCAGCTGAACAATATCCAACCAACAGGTCAACAAAGAAAGTAGAAAATAAATCCACTACCGTGTGCACTTGGCCAGCGTGTTGGCCTATAACCAAGCTCCTCTAAGTCTGAGACACAGGTAACGTAAACCTTGTTGAAGAGTTAGAGAGAGAAGAAATGGAAATTGTAGAAGAGTTGTAAACATTAGTCGGTACAGCCCATGCAGGAGTCCCCGTAATCAGAAAATAGGCCAAGTATTCCGGTGCAAAGGAGTATGTACCTACAGTGATCACGTGCCGACCTTATCAGTATTGGTGGCTTTAATAATACTCGTTGTCTGATAACAGTCTTATAACATACACAGACAATTGACTTTTGAAGTACAGCTTAGCTGTTCTAGAAATGTATTATGGTCAATAGCTGTTAATACTAGCACTCAAAATCTTGACATGCCTTCGATAAAGGTTAATAATAATTTATATCGTTTAGAAACTAAAAACCCGTAAGGAACCCGACGGATTTAACAGGCTTTGTGGCCATAACAGGACCTTTTCTTTCTTACCCCTTAACTAAAGCGAGCTATTTAAATTTTGGCACCACGGCTGACGGCACGCTAAAATTAAACTTAAATATTATAAACTACAATAAAAAGGTAATGGTTTTCAGGCACCATGAAGAGGCATAAACCGGGCGTATCCTTCCATGACCCGAACCAAACAGCGAACGTGACGTCATCCGACAACGTGCCCAACAATGACGTAACCGACCATGACCCGAAGGTAAAAGGAACAACCGAAGTTAGAATACCATCCGTTGTTGTCGCTAGGTACTACATTCGAGAACTTATGCACATCATGAATTATTAGCTTCATAATTGATGTGCAAAATCGGATGTTTATACCTCCATTATGCCACGATTACTAAACCAATTTTGATTTGAAACGAAAATAGCGCTCTATGGTACTTCCCGCGCAGATGGTAAATCTTTGTGGAGAATGGCCGCCGTGACCTAAATGCAGTCATGAGGAATTATTCTTCTTTCTTTTGACAGGAGCTCCGCGAAATCCTCGAAAGGTTGCATGCTCTTCGGCAAGCCGCTAAAACTGAATCAGCCAAGTTCTACCACCCCCCCTCGCACCTCATGTCTCTACCCGCCTTCCACCACAGACACAGGGATGTCAATGTGGACAGAGACGAGAGGAGATGGCTCACTTTTAAAGGTAAAACTTTTCTTTTAATCATTTACGCTTATCCGTCTATCCCATCTTTTTTTAATCATTTACGCTTATCTGTCTCGTCCCATCTTTTTCTTTAACTATATAGGCTAGCGCTTGACTGCGATCACACCTGATAGAAAGTGATGATACATTCTAAGTTGGAACGCACTTACATAGGAGATGCTTATTCACTTTTGATTTGAAAGTGGAAGGATTTCGTTAGGTCAAGAATTTTCCATGGATCCTGAAAATGGTATGTTCACATACCCTTACAGCTGTGATCTGTTAAACCTACAGTCGTGGTTGAAAAACGAAACAATTTTGCCACAGTACCTTTAGTCAACGACATGATGTAACACAGCAAAAACGAAGTTAAACTTTGATGAAACTCGAACAGTGATAAAATTTTTACTCTTCTTCGAATTTAACTTGTTACTAAAGCGAGCTATTTAAGTTTTGGCACCACGGCTGACGGCACGCTAAAATTAAACTTAAATTATAAATATAAACTACAATATTTAAAGTAATGGTTTTCAGGCACCATGAAGGGGCATAAACCGGGCTTAAGTTGTTGTTGTTTGATGTAACAAGTTAAATTCATAGAAATTTTCTTTAGGTACTCCTATGAATGTAATGTATAATATTAAACGATCTCTAGTCAAGCCAATATTGACATGATTATGTCAAAGCAAACATCAAAACGTATATTCACACCAAATATCAAAACGTGTCTTAGGGTGCAAACAACAATTACTCATTTTGCTTATGATTTTATTTGAATACGGCACGAGTTTGTTTGCACTTCTGATTCTATTAACTTTTATTCGTCTTTCATACAGACATAGACCCAAGTATCGGCAACCGGACCAAGATCAAAACAAATGAAACGAAAACAGAAGAGGCAAAAAATGAAGATACTATTTTATTATATAACAAAAGTGCAAATAATACAGAGAGGAATATTACAAACACGAATAAAGTAAAGAATGTAGTTCACAGTAATATAGATAATTTAATCAATTCTAAATCCAGTCATAAAACATATGATAAGGTGACAATAGAAAACGGAGTTAGTAATGACGCTAATGCAACACTTACAGTGGAAAAAGATCAGGTAATATTTTTGATAAGACCTTTATATACATCTTATCTAGTTTCTAACGTTATTACAGGTGACAATTTATATTTACTATGGGCTAGATTTATTGGCAGTTTTTGTAATTATGCCCAGTGTTTGAAAATATTTGAGGACTGCAAAGTACAAAATAAGTCAGTTAATGATACTATAAATAATACTTAGCTGTGACAGTTCTTAATATATCTTTAAATTTCATTAAACTGTTTCTCAAATTTCACATAGGATTTTCTAAAGTGAAGTGCAAAATTATGTTTCTTAAAATATTATGGTATCTAAAACATCAGCTACAGCTATTCTAATTTGTCTAAGTATTCAGTTAGATCAGGCAGACCCTCCTGCAATCCTTTAAGTTTTCTCATTTGCTGAATTACGTCATAAGGTCTACTACCAGGTTCCAACGGATCTCCATGCAAATACTCCCAATGGTCAAATGTACACTGTGGGACAGCCTGACCTTCGGTGTAGTGACGCAGATTAGCCGTAAAGCCAAAACACTCACCTACAGGCAGATATGCTTTGACCAAAAAGAAGGGAGTGCCGGCAACTGGCTCATCTTTTACAACGTATCCACGCCGTCTGGTCATCTCTCCATATATAGCTCCCACAGCTCCCTCATGTAGACACAGAATCTCGCACAGATATATAGGCTCTAAGATTCTGGGACTAGCCGTAAGCTGACACGCGTATAGACATCTTCTGGTCATCGGAGTGATTTGATCGCCACCTCTGTGGATGGCGTCCGTATGCAGCGCAGCATCATAAATGTTGAAACGGACACCTCTTAAATTCTCCTCTGCTAAGACTCCTTCCTTTGTAGCCCACTGGAAGCCAGCAACAACCAAGTCCTTGATTTCCTCAAGATGCTGCACTCCCTTTGAGCAATCGACCAGGATATTGGGGCCAGTGTTTTCAGGACCAAAACTCCAAATATTGCGCATCTCAGTCATATCATACTCGTAGTTCTCTGCCAAGTAACTGGCGCGGGTTTCGACATCGTCACGTGGGCTCACGCTGCCTTTGTCAATATCCTCGACAAGTCCCTTCGGCATGCTCTGGGCCTTCAAGAACAACCTGTTATGTCCATTGGGCGACTTGGACATGCATAACTGTTCAGACTCGTTGTTTACCGTCTCACGGTATGTTACAATAGGGTCGGATTTTATAACAGGAATGCATGCATGGTAGTCTTCTAAGTCTTTGAGGCATATCTCCAGATGCAGCTCCCCAGTTCCAGTGATGACATGCTTCCCCGACTCCTCAATGTGGTTTTGTACTATGGGGTCAGACTTCGCGAGCAGCTTCAGGCCCTCCACCAGCTGGGGCAAATCAGCAGGATCTTCGGGCTTCACGGCGACGCGCACCAAGGGCGATACGCTGAACTTCATAGCCTGCATATTGTGTGCATTCTTGAAAGTGGTAATAGTACCGGCCTTGACGAGGAAATGGTCAACACCTTCCAAAGCACAAATATTGCCTGCCGACACCTCGTCGAGGTCTTCCTCGTAACGACCCATCATGAGGACAGCTCGTTGGAGAGTCTCTTCGTGCAGATCCTCTGTTCTTCCTAGCTCGTAGTCAGGACCCCTGATGTAAACCTTCTGTCCCGGGACTGCCTTGCCGGAGAACACTCGGCCAAATGCATAGAAACGGCCCCTATTTGAAGTAGGTATCATCTTGCTCGCGTACATCATAAGTGGTGCTTCCGGGTCGCAGTTGTTGATACCGATACCGACTTCGTCATCGCGCGGTCCCTGGTACAGCATTTCCATACGATACTTTTGCGCCACAACGGGTGAGGGCAAGTGGATTGCGATCATGCGCAGCAGAACCTCGCCCACTGGCAGCCACGAGCGCATCACCACCTTTAGCAGCTCCTTGCCATTCTTATCAGCGTCGTCAGCTGACAAGGAAACTCCGAGATTTTGGAGGAGACTATCTACCTCCTCCTTGCGGAAATTCATGATGGCGTCGAACACTTTATATATGGGATCCAAAACGTACATGCAGAATGACCGTTCGTTGTCCTCCTCCTTCTGGGTCGCCCACGTCTTGGTCTTAGCGTTGAAGAAGTTCTCACCCCACAGCCTGTCCGTGATGTGGGCGAGGTCGATTTCGAACTTATCAGCGTACAGCACTGCGAACTGTTTTATTGTGAACGCCCAGCCGTATAGCCCTGAGCCGAAGGCCACAGAACCATCACCGGGATCCACACGAAAGTCACCCATGTTGTTTCTATCGTCGGAGTACGTGGTAATTATATCGTTAACATTATCTACGCTGCGACGGAGGATCTGGTACAGTTCCTCAGCCGGTAAGTGCAACTCCAGCAAAGCGTGGTCCATCTTGTTGATAAACAGAACTGGTTTGACACGCTCGGCGATCGCCTGACGAAGAACCGTCGTCGTTTGTAAACATACACCCGGCATACAATCCACTACAACTAGAGCTCCGTCAGTGACACGGAGTGCGGTTGTCACCTCAGCGGAGAAGTCCACGTGTCCGGGGGAATCGATGAGGTTGATCAGGAATCTATCTTCACTCATCTCGCGCATGTCCGTGTTGCTGATGCAGACCAAGTCTTTTTCCTCGAGCTGGAAGATCAAGGATATGGCAGTGGATCTGATGGAGATACATCTCTCTTGCTCATCTGAGCGGGTGTCGGTGTAGCGCGTCTCGCCGGCTCTGGCTTCGGGGATGATGCCGGCTCTGGAGACGAGCCAGTCTGACAGAGTGGACTTGCCGTGGTCGAAGTGGCCGATGACGGAAACGTTCCTAATTTTGTGCTTCTTTTTCATCATTTCACTGATGTCGTCGTTGGTAAAATTCACCATAATGATTTTTGTAAGATTCTCCTTACTTACAATAATAATATATGTGCAACACTTCTCCACGTTATAGCATGGAACAATGAATTATCAACGTTGTATAACTTGTGCAAACTGGGTGACTAATGCGTACTTTTGTTTCAAAAGATTACACAAAAAATCACATTGGTGATCGTAACAAAACACGCGTGGACCGGTAGAGGTTGTTTACGCTACTGACCAATTCAATATACTCTATGCTACTGACCTAGAGTGAGTTTGCTTCCACGTCATCGATGACGTAAGCGGCGAGAGACGCTTGGGGTTCGGGAGGTAAAGCTGAAAGGAACATAACATGACGCAGCAGTCGGGAGTTTAAAAACTTACATAGATTCGTGCGTGGTATCATAATTACACAAGCTATCTTTCGGTACCGATATAAGTTAGTAATATTCTATATTCGGTGCCGATACCATGTTCCTAAATAAAATAATATAAATTAATAGTACAGGTACTCCGTAGGTACCTAATACCTATGTGTGCATTAAATGATAGGTAGATAAAGCAAAAATTCGAACCAAAATGTTACCAAAGCAGAAAATACAAATATCAAAGAAATACTATATTGTAATGGATTCAGTCTATTAGTCGGGACAAAATGTACTGAACCATAAGCGATTGTGAAGGAGTGGGGCGCGTCTTCGTGAATTGAACAACCTATAATATACTTTTCTCGTGTATTTTTGACCTAGTAGAAATTATCAACCCAACAACAGACGTATCCATTTTCACTAGAGCTGATAGGCTGAGACCTCGTATTACCGTTTATCATATCACATCATATTACTTATTATAACTATATGATGTGATAATAATATGATAATCCGATGTAAAAAGTAAAAACATTACGTATATATGCTACGAATACTAACTATCATTAGCAGAATAGATTTTATCAAAAAACGATAGAAATTATTAAGCCAATCCACCAAAATAAAGGTTATATAAGCTATTGATCAGTCCATCTTTCCAAGCAAGCATTCCATCCTTTTCTCATCTAAGATTCCATTACTACCTACCAAAACAGAAGACTTACGAGTCGATTACTCTAAGCACGATTAATTTTAAGGTATCGCTTTCCAGAAAAGTACAGAGCCTAACTCACGAGAAGTGTTCGACAAAGTGCTGAAACAGCTACAGGGTCTGGGGGAGAGAGGCAAGCGAGTGCTGACGCGGCTGCACAAGACCATGGGCGTGGCTTACCAAGAACAGGTATGAGTCAATGATAGGAATCATGCATAAAATAACTTGTAGCGCCTCATAACTACCTGCTTTAGAAGCTGGGTATATCAAAAACTCTGCCATGATTTGGCCTTTATTGGGCCAGGACCACGTAGAGTGAATAAAACTGATGCAAACTGTGGAACTCAAAACTATAACGTAGGGTTATTCAAGGGGCTAATAAACAAATGTCTTAAGAGCCGCATTTGCAGTTCCTCTGGTTCTGCAAATGTCCATGGGCAGCGGTGATTGCTTACCATCAGGTGTCCCGCACGCTCGTTAGGTCTTGACTATAAAAAAATCTTGAATGGATTTTAAGATGATAACGACTGAGAAGTGTAAAGGAAATTGATTAGTAGTCAATGAGGTGTTGCGAAGAATGACCAGACTGAAAAATGGGAAATGCTTTCCAAAAAACCAACTTCAAATGCCACTACAAAGAGTGAAATAATTTTTATTTAAATTTTAGGTACCTACACCAATTCGAAGTCGGGCAATGTTTCATGCAATCCCTAATAGTCCTTCTTACTTACTTGATGTGCGAAGAAATGACGAAGTCATAGACAATCGCCCGACTTCGAATTGGTGTAGGTACCTAAAATTTAAATAAAAATTATTTCACTCTTTGTAGTGGCATTTGAAGTTGGTTTTTTGGAAAGCATTTCCCATTTTTATTTTATACTTTTTAGTGGAAAACAATAAAATGCACAAGGCGTTGTAAAAATACCCAAATCGCTTGAGAAGTGTTCATAAACTCTGAAGAGATACCTAAAATTCACCAAGATCCCATCATCAGACCCTGACTTGATGACTTTAGCCATCAAATCAGTATCTGCTAGCAAATGCACCATTAACTATAAAAAATACCCAACTCGCTTCAAGTATACTAGCAAAATTTGAAGAGTTCCCTCGATTTCACCAAGATCCCATCATCAGACCCTGACTTGATGACTTTAGTCATCAAATCAGTATCTGCTAGCATATGCACCAGTAACTATAAAAAATACCCAACTCGCTTTAAGTATACTAGCAAAATTTGAAGAGTTCCCTCGATTTCACCAAGATCCCATCATCAGACCCTGACTTAAAGACTTTGGTCATCAAATCAGTATCTGCTAGCATATGCACCAGTAACTATAAAAAATACCCAACTCGCTTTAAGTATACTAGCAAAGTTTGAAGAGTTCCCTCGAATTCACCATGATCCCATGATCAGATCCTGACCTGATGACCATAGGACAACTTGGAAAATATTACTCTTTCTAATAATACTCAAATAGTTTCATGTGTCCATATAAAATTTGAAGAGTTCCCTCGATTTCTCCAGGATCCCATCATCAGATCCTGACCTGATTAAAATGGGACCACCTGGAAACAAAACCCTCTTAAACAAAAAAAGAATTTTTCAAATCGGTCCACGCGTCTTCGAGTAATCGGTGAACATACATAGAAAAAAAAAAAAAAAAAGATTCCGACGAATTGAGAACCTCCTCCTTTTTTGAAGTCGGTTAAAAAATACCCAACTCGCTTCAAGTATACTAGCAAAATTTGAAGAGTTCCCTCGATTTCACCAAGATCCCATCATCAGACCCTGAATTGATGACTTTAGTCATCAAATCAGTATCTGGTAGCATATGCACCAGTAACTATAAAAAATACCCAACTCGCTTTAACTATACTAGCAAAATTTGAAGAGTTCCCTCGATTTCACCAAGATCCCATGATCAGATCCTGACCTGATGACCATAGGACAACTTGGAAAATATTACTCTTTCTAATAATACTCAAATAGTTTCATGTGTCCATACAAAATTTGAAGAGTTCCCTCGATTTCTCCAGGATCCCATCATCAGATCCTGACCTGATTAAAATGGGACCATCTGGAAACAAAACCCTCTTAAACAAAAAAATAATTTTTCAAATCGGTCCACGCGTCTTCGAGTAATCGGTGAACATACATAGATAAAAAAAAAATAATAAAAAAAAAAGATTCCGACGAATTGAGAACCTCCTCCTTTTTTTGAAGTCGGTTAATAAAAACCTAGACCTGAAAGAGTAAAGGGGTATTATAATAAATGTCATACATTTACAGTCTACAGACGCGGTAACTCGAAGTGAAGAGGATTTGGACCACCTACAAAACGTGCTGGTTGAAGCCATCGATGAGGAGAAGACTATAACACAGAGACAACGTACGTTTTTAAACCGTATATTCATACAAATGTACAGTAAATCAGTTATATTTTTTATTCCGTCCCATTGAATATTAAGATCTCTGCAAATAATCAGGATGTTAATAGTTCGAATCCCAGTTCACACCACAATGTTTCAGCCTCCGTTTTCCAGCCAAGTATAATCTGGGTGCCTTCAAGAAAAGAGTGAATAGGCATGATTGTCGTCAAGCGCTAGCCTGTTTAGAAAAAAAATGCATAGGGTGTAAGAAACCCGCCAACTCGCTCTTTATCATGAAGGCTATTGTCAAAAACATCTCATTTCGAGAGGCGACCCGTACCCGTCAAACCCTTTTAAACTGGGTTGAGATGAATTCCCCTTATTTATTTATAACGTTCTTGGATGTGATCAGAAAAACGTCGTACGGCGCGAGAGGAAGCCAGACTCAAGCGAGAGCTGATGCTGGGGCAGATTGAGCTGCAGAAGCAATTCAATGAGGACGACGAGGCGAGGGACTTCGCGGCTGAAGAGGTAACATCATAGTATCCAAATAATGTAAACTGACTCGAAGTTATTCTCGGGTTCACGTTCAATATCGGTCGACGAAGAATCGCAAATAAATAAACATTATTATGATCGTTTAAATTTATATTTATCCCTAATGTTTGCGCGATTTTTTACTTATTTTCAGGGTCTCGAACCAGATGGCTACGCAGAGCACCACGAGCAAATAAACGAAACAACAGCCTTCGACATGTCCAACTCGGAATTCTGGTCGTCCTTCTCGAGCAGTGAAGAAGCCCTGCTGGAGTGCGCCGGTCTCATCCTAAACCTGCCGCTAACTCCTCACCCCTCATGCCGACCTGGTGTCTCCGAGTCTCAGAGCCACACAGCGGCCAGAGCTAACGCTTTGACTTATAGGTTAGTACGAAAAGAGATTTAGTTAGTGACTCTCTCTTCACGATGTAAGAAATTACTTAACTTATAAAGGTCTGTTTCCAACGAGGAATCAAAGGAGGATCCTGAAATGAAGGTTTTCCTCTTTATCAGGTTTATTCGTGACAGCTTTAGCACGGATACGCTGGTTCATCCAGCTGGTGGCTGGTGGTGGTTTCATCTAGAACCTGCCTCTGACTCTTAGCTTTTCATACCAGCCTAGTACGTCTGATTCGCAGATCTATTAACTTTCTAAAGCGTCTAAAATTTAGTTTATTCGGCATAATCTTCTAGAATCTAGATCGATGAGATTTTATGCCCTCAAAAATTTACCTTGGGTATTTATTTTGTAATAATCTGACATCCGACAGAACTGTATTATTCTTCTTCTGCAGCTTTATCATATTGCCATATAAAACATCCTGTATTGCAGAGTGCCAGCCAACGGCTATTACTTCTTCGTGTTCAACTCTGAGAATGAAGTGCAGAGAAACTTCATCAGGGCTCGCTTCGACCTTCAGAAGACGCGATACGACGTCGCTCGCACCACCCTGAGAGAGTGCCGCAACAGCACCGAGCGCTGTGACCTGCCTCTTGATATATTCTCCAGTCAGAAGGTCAGAATATTCTAGCTAGTTAGTAGCAACATACTTAGCGGTCCTGATTCTGGTGCTTGGCTAGCAGATGCCTATTCACTCTTGAAGGCGGCCAGGTGGCGAGAAAGACAGTAGGTACCTGGCAGGATTTATGCAGTGCCAGGAACGAGGAATCAAGCCGCTGCGTCTTTGGAACGTCGACATACGTAAAGCGATGCCTTGCCGTTCTATGGTAAAAAGGTGACGGGAGAACCAATTTACCTAAATAGTTCCTGAGCACATTCTCCGATATAATATATTCTATAGAATACCGACAGATAGGCAACCTTTCGACGATGTTTGTGACTTAGGAGTTTTTGTGGACAAGTGTCTGGTTGCCGTTGAGTCTTCTAGAACGGCGATCCACCGAATCCAAAGCATCAGGTTTCACGAACATGCTTCACAAATACTGCGTTTTTTTTGACACTACGGTAAAAACCATCCTGGTTTGTTTTCGTTAATTACCAAGTGTGAGAAAGTGTTTCCTTGCAGGTGGTCCTGGAGCTGCCTCTGAGGAACAACGACTCGCTGTGGAACGAGCAGTTCCTCATCATCTCCGAGTGCGAGCCGCGCACGTCGGTGTACCTCGCCTGCGTCATTGCTGTGCCCGTTTTGATACTGCTTTTCGCGTTCCAATAACACTGGAAAGCCTTTTTGACCATGGGAGACAGAGAAAGGGACTGTCCCTTTTTCTGGTTTACAGTTATTATGCCTAGATTGCTTTGGTCCTAAATATTTCGATTCCCGGGTTATATCTCGATGAAAATTCAAGGAGACCAGTATGCTAGTCTCTAGCATATAATTATAAAAAAAATGATATTTAATCAGATTTTTCTAAAAAAAAAAGAAATTTTATAATTAAGAAATGTAATGATGAAATGGAGATTAAAACTAAATTCGAATAAAATATTTACTAAGGTTAATTAAAATTCGAATTAGAAGAATTAGACTGTAATTGGAATTTGATATTAATATTGACGAATTTATTATGATAAGGATATAGGTTTTTTAGTCAAATGTATTCCTACCTGTTTAATATAATAAATATAATTTGTTCTAGAAATAAAAATATCTCGATAGTATTACGTATCAGTAATTAAGTGCATATTATTATATTAATTTATAATACCTATTTTAACTTTGCTGAAATTTATTATAGTTGTCATATTTTATTTAGATAAAAATTAATGCTTATAATATCACACGTTAATATGTTATACAATATTATAATGTTAGTAGCAGGTTGCAAACCAATGAACTAAGATAAAACAAAATATTAAATTGATGGTACAATATTTTCTTTAATAAGTTTAGAATTTACTATAATTAAATATACCTAAGTTAGAGATGCTAGAAGCTTGCTAGAAGCAAGGCAAAGTTTTTTAAAGTTTAATTTTTTTTAAGATTTTTTAAACTGTTATAAGCAGAGATTTTTTAATCATGAATATGACGTTTAGTAGGTACTAGATTGCGGTAAATAATATTTAAATAATTTAAACATATGAAAATATTACATTATGACACTTATAATGAATACAATAACAATAATTTATGATAAGAGGCTGTTCTTGTGATACTAGTCATAATTAATGGAGTTGTTGTTAATAAAATGTTAAATAAAACTGCGTCTTTTTTATTCCATTGTTTTATTTATTCAGTACGTACTAGGTTTACGATAAATTCCACCGAAAAGTATGACTTCGGTTATTCTATCGACAATGAGGAATGCAAAGGGCCTGTCTGCGCTAAAAGGTATGCTGTCTTGAGGTTTCAATATCAAGAAATCTGGTGCGACGCTAGCTCTAGAACCTTCCTCTGTTACTTCTATGTCAACTATCTGAGTCATCAAAGATGCATACACTGGATAGTCAGTTATACCTCTAAAGTCTGCCAGTTCCGGATAAAACATCCTCTTCGCCCCCATATCGTATACCAGTTCGGGTATATTCCGCAATTCGGATGTTATTTTAAACCTCGGAAGTTTGACTTTTACCAACTTCGTTCCTTCAGCTTTGAACTTGTGGAAAATCGTCGCTAACCTTACATTCTTTAGGTTATAAAACAAATCGTGCACCGTGCCATTAGTAGGTAGGAATACGAGCATAGAAACTCTATCGTTTTTATGAAAGGGCAATTCTAAAACTTTGGCATTAATACGCGTTACTTCTGTGAAATTGAAGTAATCCTCTTGATGCATTAACCGTACTTTTCCGATGGGAACAGCTTCCTCTGAATAAAAATTTTCCGTCGAAGTGTACACTGGGTTGAAAGGCTTCCACCAATCACTCTTGAAGAAAGCGAAGTCCCTCGTCAATAGAACTGTTAAGTTAAAGTCACTGGCGTCAAACCCACCTTCAGCGCTCAAATCCATATCAATAGCTTCGTTAACTTGCACAGCGGCTTGTGCTGGATCGTTGAAGTTTAATGAAATAAGCTTAGTCGTATTCGATCTCTTAACTTCGTCCTCGAAGGTGTTTTTGACACCCAACAATTTGTCGATAACGATCACGTTCGTCCTTTTCGTCATGAAACGCAGTTCTTCGTCCATCGAGTTGAGGATTTCCCTGTGTAACGGGTAGGCCGTACAACTTAGACGAGAGAGATGAATGAGACTCACTCAGGTTGTGGGTAACAATTTAATTTCGTAAATAAACAACGTTAATTATTTACAATTAAGGAAATTTCCACCGTAGGTACGTATAAGTTGATAGACTAGGTTAATTTACTTTTCCACCGTAATAGGGTTTAAAGAATTAGCACTATAATTAATTAATGGTTCCACCAAGCACACGCGCGATAGTAATGACACTGGCCTCGGTATGGTCGCGCAGCGAAGCGTCGAGGATGAGAGGATCAGGCACGTGGACCGGAGACGATAGCGCAGTTGGTGGTGACCACTGAGGCACGTGGCGCGGTGATGAGATGCGCCAGCCGAGGAGTAACCGCGTGGAGACGTGGCACGGAGTGGCGCACGCGTCGGCACGCGAACAAGTGGCGCCGGCGGCGGCGGGCCGCAGCGGAAGGCGCGTGCACCAGGCACGCGGCGTGCGCAGCAGGGATGGACGCGTGCGTCAGGCACGCGGCACGTGGCAGCGGCGGCAGCGCGCGCAGCGGAGGCGCGTGCAGCGGAAGGCGCGTGCACCAGGCACGCGGCGTGCACAGCAGGGAAGGGCGCGCGCGTCAGACACGCGGACACGTGGCGGCGGCGGCGGCGGCGCGCGCAGCGGGAGGCGCGTGCGCGGTGGCGCGCGGCGACGCAGCCGGGAGCGGCGGCGGCGCGCGCAGATGAAGCACGTGGCGCGGCGGCGCGAAGCGACGCAGCCTGGAGCGGCGGCGGCGCGCGCAGAGGAAGCACGTGGCTTGGTGGCGCACGGCGACGCAGCCGGGAGCGGCGGCGGCGCGCGCAGATGAAGCACGTGGCGCGGCGGCGCGAAGCGACGCAGCCGGGAGCGGCGGCGGCGCGCGCAGAGGAAGCACGTGGCGCGGCGGCGCGAAGCGACGCAGCCTGGAGCGGCGGCGGCGCGCGCAGAGGAAGCGGCGCGCGCGGCGGCACGTGGACGTTAGGGCGCGGTGATGCGCCGATGGTGTTAGCCAGCCGGTAGCGGCTGGTTACGGTGGGACTTGCGATGGTGTCAGGCCCGTAGGCGGCCTGCAGAAGCTCGAGGAAAACGGCGCACTATAGGCGGCGCCAGCGGCGGCCACGTGGTAGCACGTGAAACAGCCACAGCGCAACGGGGACGGCGCCCAGCGGCAACCACCCGCTGCAGTTCGGAAGATGGAGGACAATAACGTAGGTTAAGCCTGGAGGTGAAACCTGGAACAAGGCGGCGTGTTTGGGAGAAGGTGTAGGCACGCCGCTGCAGCCCGGCCAAGACCAGCATCGTGACCAGCACTACAGGACGTTATTAGGACTTATTCTAGACTATAGATTCGAGAACTCACCCCAGAGGGCTCAGGCGGCGGACGAGTGCAGATGTGTCTTTCAGGCCGGATACCGTCGCAAGTGAGCGATTTGCGCGAGCGGCGGCTATATAACCTCGTCCACCTCCCGCGCTTGCCTACCCCGCTATCGTCCTAGCTATTTAGGGTTGCGTTTGCATGTTACTACGGCGTTTTGAAATTGGTGTAGACCGCGATTTCTAGGTTCCGTGCAACGTTACAGTACCCCGGCAAAAGGCGAAGGATTTTTCGTATCTAGTACAAAAATCCGACTCACTCCACATCTCGAGAACCTGTCTTCACTTACACTCATCAACATTCATACTTTCATACTTCTCTTCTAAAATACCTATCAAAAAATCTGCTTGTCTGTTAATAGTCAAGACGTGAGATCCTAATGTACCGAGTAAATATTTAGTCGAACAATATTTACTCAAGACAGTAGTTCTATGAGTATTGCAATTAAAGTTAAAGTAATACTCGAGCGATAAGTGGATGGATGTTAGAACTTAGCCAGTAGTACTTAATTATTGCTTATTAGTATTAGTTTATGATTATTAGATCGTATTAGGTTACGAGTTAGTAGTAAGTCTGTATATTAGTGATATCATATTATATGATTATGTTAGTTCTAATAATTAAATAAATAAATAATGCAATCAGTGTGTGTGTCATTATTTATAACCTAAGTCTAACTATATTGTATTTAGTGTTTAGTTATCTATATTTACAATAATAATTGACTTTTAAATGGTTTTAGATCCTTTATATGCCAAGTACCTAAGTCTTTACCGTTCATATCCTGTAATGTATATACTAGTGGGGATAGTTTAGTAGTTATTTTACATTTTATGTATTTAGGTGCAAGTTTTTTGCTGAAGTATTTGTCTTTATCACTTTGGAAATAAGTTCTTTTCCAAACAATGTCGTTAACTTGGAATTCAGCATGTTTCCTTCTAGCATTATATTGGTTAGTATTTTTAAGATGAGCTTCCCAGAGTGCTTTTTGGACATCATTGAAAATGTTAGCAAGATGGCCGACATTCTCGCAGTAAATGTCTCTAGGAATAAATATATTATCTTCTTCTACTTCGGAATCGATATAGTGTGATCCGCAAGTTACAAGTTCTCTGCCATAGACTAAGAAATTTGGGGTGTACCCAGTAGTCTCATTTACAGCACTGTTTATAGCGAACTGAATTTTAGTTAATTTAGTATCCCATGACCTATGATCATTTTCAATGAAGGATGCTATACAAGTAATAACAGTTTTGTTGTATCTTTCCACAGTGTTTACTTGCGGAGTGTATTTTGGTGTATAATGTATATTAGGTATTTTATATTTCTTGAAAAAGATATCTAATTCTTTGCTACAAAACGAACTATAGTTATCTAGAATTATTGTCTGAGGGATTCCATGAGTAAGCAGTACGTTATTTTCCAATATTTGGATGACAGAAGCTGACGTAGCCCGTTTCAAAGGGAATAGCATAGTGTATTTAGAAAAACAACATACAACAACTAATAGGTAGTTATTTTGTTTTCTACTAGTCGGTAAAGCGCCTATGAAGTCTATAGAAAGCGTCTGGAACGGACGGGAGACTTCTTTAGGTCTACCCATTTTACCAATAGTCCCTTGAGTAGACTGCTTGTAGGCTAGACAAGTATCGCAATGAGAAACGAAATTGACTACGTCTTTATACATACCAGGCCAATAAAATCGGAGTGTTAAGCGTTTGTAAGTCTTAAATATGCCGAAATGTCCAGCGGTAGGTTCAGTATGACATTCGGTAAGAATTAGTTCGCGTCTTTCTTTAGGGATAACTTCTTTCCATTCAAACTCCTTGTGTAGACCGCACTTAGCTTGCATAAAGCGATAAAGACGTTTATTAGTGACAATGTAGTTAGGAAATGAAGTGGGAGAATTCTGGCAGCCATTATAAATATTTAAGAACCACTGATCGGATGTATTGATATCAAGAGATGGCTTTCCTGAATCTATAGCTGCTACTGGACATGCGCGTGATAGTGCATCTGGAATGACGTTGTCAGCGCCGCGGCGATGTTTTATAACGAAGTTAAAGCAAGAAAGTCGGACACCCCACCTAGCTAGGCGACCTGTAGGGTTACTAAGATTCAGGAACCATTTGAGAGCTGAATGGTCAGTGTAGACGGTGAATTGTTGGCCATTTTCAAGATAACAGCGCCAGTGTTCTAAGGCAGCTAGAACTGACAAGGTTTCCCGTTCTGTTACTCCGTAGTTGCGCTCCTGAGCTGTCAGAGATCTACTATAATAAGCTATAGGATGTTCTACATTATCAATAGTCTGAAATAAATAAGAACCTATACCGTAGTCGCTAGCGTCACAGGCGACCTGGAAACCTTTAGTGTAGTCAGGGCATGACAAAATAGGGGCTGAAACTAAGCACTCTTTTAGTTTACAGAATGAGTCATCTGCCTCCTTAGACCAAATGAAAGGTTTAGCCTTTTTACTAGATGATGTTAGTTTATTAAGGGGTGCGGCTATAGTACTAAAGTTAGGCACAAATCTACGATACCAGGAGGCAGTGCCAATAAATCTCTTAACTTCTTTTTTGTTAGTGGGGGTAGGGAAATTCAGGATAGCTTCTACCTTGCCTGGGTCTACGTGTAAGCCTTTAGAATTAACTACGTAGCCTAAGTATTTAAGTTCATTACGTATAAAGATCGATTTTGAGAAGTTTATGCGTAGGTTAGCCATCTTAAGTTTATTATAAACTTTTATTAATAGTGATATGTGAGAATCAAAGTCAGGTGAGACTATTATGATGTCATCTACGAATACGAAAACGGAATTCTCGAATTCGGGACCATAGAATAAAATATCGACTAGTCGCTGTTGAGTTGCAGGGGCATTAGTTAAACCGAAAGGCATGGTAACAAATCGGAAGGTACCACGACCAGGGATATAAAATGCTGTCTTGTCCCGGTCTTCAGTTGCGATAGGTATTTGCCAAAATGCCTTCGATAGGTCTATACTAGATAGGTATTTAGCGTTTTTTAAGTTGTCTAATATTTCAGAGACATATGGAAGTTTATAGGCATCCTTTCTAGTTACGGAATTTAATTTTCTACTGTCAAGGCAAAATCTGAGTTTTCCGTCTTTTTTAGGAGTGAGTAGGACAGGAGAGGACCACGGACTCTCGCAAGGTTCTACAACGCCTAACTGCAACATAGTATCTAACTCTTCCCCCAATATACGTTGTTTCTCAGGCGACATTCTGTAGTAACGCTGCCTGATAGGTGGTGAATTCCCAGTGTCAATGCGATGGGTTATCAAGTTAGTACGACCTAGGCCAAATTTCTCAGCTGAAATACTTTGAAATTGTTGTATAATGTTGTCTATAGTAGTACGTTGAGTTTCGTTTAGGTCGTTATAGGAACGCAGTGAGTCACCTGTCTCATTAATTGTAGAAACATGTAATTCGGAATTAGTAGATAATTGAATAGATTTTGAAAATCGCGGAAAAATTTTAAATTTAGTCCAAAAGTCCATGCCTAGTATTAAGGAATTTGTGACTGAAGGTATTACGTATGCCTTTAGAATGTGGAACTGATTCTCAAATTTAATAGGTAAGTTAATGTAACCGATAGAATTTAAGTTTTGACCGCCCGCTGCGATGAATAATTTAGTGTTATCATTAGGTATTATGTTAAATCCTAGTTCTAATAACTTTAAGTGAGTATTTTGTCCCAGAATCGTAATTACTGATCCGCTATCAAGCAATCCGCGCAAGGAGATATCGCCTATATTTACGGTAGCATAAGGACGTATATCGTTAATATGTTTTTTATCTAAGATTGATGCAATCGAGTAGCTAGAAAAAAATATGTTTATTTTGTTTAACCATTCGTTCCAATCCTCCTTATCAAAATTTTTATGTTCTTTAGTTGTAGTGAGCTTCCGATTGCAGCAATCTTGCTTAGTTAGTTTTTTGACTTGTTGTTAGTAGGTGAGTCGTTAGTTTTGTCCACGGAATGACAATCCGTACAATTGGGGAATTTAACACCCCGTTTCCCGCATTTGAAACAGATAGGAAAACGTTCTTTATTGCACTGTCGTAGCGAGTGCTCATTAGTTCTGCATCTAGGACATAAGAAGGAAACAGGTCTAGGGATCTGGTCGACTGCATTTACAGGTTTAGTTTGTGAAGTAGAGGAGTTGCCTGGTTTTGATTGGTAGAAATTTTTAGAATAATTGAATTTATAGTTGTATGGTTTATTGAAACTGTTATTTTTATTATGATTTATATTCTGTTTATTACTGAAGGCTAAGTCAGGTGCTAACGTGTTTGATGTAGCCCGCGGTGGTTCCTTGTACTGAGAAGTTAGGCTCTGAACGCTCTCATAGTTCCTACATAATGTACGTAATTTTTCTACTGAGTTGATGCTATCCGGATTTACTGCTAGGACGTTAGCATAGCAAGGGCGTATATTGTGCATTAAGATGTCTAGTTTTTCCTTTTCAGAAATAGGTTTAGTTAATCTAGAGAAGTAATCTGACATTATAGAAAAATAGATTATGACATTCTCAGTTTCCGCTTGTGTGCGATTTCGTATTTCTTCTAACAATCTATAATCGTAGTCAACCTTGCTAAAATCTGTTAGTAATTGTTTGGTTAATTCAGGCCATGATTTTACCGTATCACGAGTGCTACGGAACCAATGTTTAGCATTTCCGGTGAAGAATAATGGAGCTTGAGCGAGTAAACGATCCGGTGAAATGTTTTTTATCGACGCGTAGTCTTTGACGTCATTTAAAAATGCTCGGACGCACGAGATCCCGTCAAATTTAGGTCGGATTCGTTCCAACTGATGATCACAGTTGATTACAGTGGATGACGTTGCAGAGGTCTCCGAGGTAGACTGGCTGTTAGTATTACTTGTACTGGCCGAACTAGGACGCTGTATCGCAGAAAGTCTAGTATATAAAGCACTAAATTCTTTATTAACCGATTTTGTAGCTAAAGTAGGTTCTGTGACATCGATTCTTTTTAATCTATGATAAATGTGATTACATAAAGCGCGAGACCGTTCATGGAGACTCTGATCATACTTTTCTTCGAGTTGTTTAACGCGTGAAGTTAATTCTTTGAGAGAGTTAGCCGCGCCTGCTAGATCTTCAGCTGGGTCTAGACCAGATTCTAATATATCCGTGCTAGGAAGTGATGGCGTTAACTTTATTATCTGTTTCTTTAGCTCGATAACAGTAGGGGCTGGTTCAACACCTCTAATTAGAACTTCATAAGCTAGCTCATTCTTGTTAAGCAAAAAATATTTGATTGAGTGAGTTCCCATTTCTATAGTTTAAAATTTTAGCAATGTAGAATATCAAAACAATAGTTATTAATTATATAAGCTAGTCTGTAATGCTAGTATAATATGCAGTGTTCTTGGTGGAGAAAATATATAAACAAAATGGCAGTGCTTTTAGTGAAATTATAGAAAAAATGGTGGAAGATAGCTGTAGGGGGCGCCACTGTTCGTGGTAGTCACGGACAGATTGTTCTAAAGAGTAAAACAATTAACAAGTTAACAATTTAACAAAATAGAAAAATATTTTAGAGACTCATACGGTGGAAAAGACCCTCTGAGCGCCAATGTAACGGGTAGGCCGTACAACTTAGACGAGAGAGATGAATGAGACTCACTCAGGTTGTGGGTAACAATTTAATTTCGTAAATAAACAACGTTAATTATTTACAATTAAGGAAATTTCCACCGTAGGTACGTATAAGTTGATAGACTAGGTTAATTTACTTTTCCACCGTAATAGGGTTTAAAGAATTAGCACTATAATTAATTAATGGTTCCACCAAGCACACGCGCGATAGTAATGACACTGGCCTCGGTATGGTCGCGCAGCGAAGCGTCGAGGATGAGAGGATCAGGCACGTGGACCGGAGACGATAGCGCAGTTGGTGGTGACCACTGAGGCACGTGGCGCGGTGATGAGATGCGCCAGCCGAGGAGTAACCGCGTGGAGACGTGGCACGGAGTGGCGCACGCGTCGGCACGCGAACAAGTGGCGCCGGCGGCGGCGGGCCGCAGCGGAAGGCGCGTGCACCAGGCACGCGGCGTGCGCAGCAGGGATGGACGCGTGCGTCAGGCACGCGGCACGTGGCAGCGGCGGCAGCGCGCGCAGCGGAGGCGCGTGCAGCGGAAGGCGCGTGCACCAGGCACGCGGCGTGCACAGCAGGGAAGGGCGCGCGCGTCAGACACGCGGACACGTGGCGGCGGCGGCGGCGGCGCGCGCAGCGGGAGGCGCGTGCGCGGTGGCGCGCGGCGACGCAGCCGGGAGCGGCGGCGGCGCGCGCAGATGAAGCACGTGGCGCGGCGGCGCGAAGCGACGCAGCCTGGAGCGGCGGCGGCGCGCGCAGAGGAAGCACGTGGCTTGGTGGCGCACGGCGACGCAGCCGGGAGCGGCGGCGGCGCGCGCAGATGAAGCACGTGGCGCGGCGGCGCGAAGCGACGCAGCCGGGAGCGGCGGCGGCGCGCGCAGAGGAAGCACGTGGCGCGGCGGCGCGAAGCGACGCAGCCTGGAGCGGCGGCGGCGCGCGCAGAGGAAGCGGCGCGCGCGGCGGCACGTGGACGTTAGGGCGCGGTGATGCGCCGATGGTGTTAGCCAGCCGGTAGCGGCTGGTTACGGTGGGACTTGCGATGGTGTCAGGCCCGTAGGCGGCCTGCAGAAGCTCGAGGAAAACGGCGCACTATAGGCGGCGCCAGCGGCGGCCACGTGGTAGCACGTGAAACAGCCACAGCGCAACGGGGACGGCGCCCAGCGGCAACCACCCGCTGCAGTTCGGAAGATGGAGGACAATAACGTAGGTTAAGCCTGGAGGTGAAACCTGGAACAAGGCGGCGTGTTTGGGAGAAGGTGTAGGCACGCCGCTGCAGCCCGGCCAAGACCAGCATCGTGACCAGCACTACAGGACGTTATTAGGACTTATTCTAGACTATAGATTCGAGAACTCACCCCAGAGGGCTCAGGCGGCGGACGAGTGCAGATGTGTCTTTCAGGCCGGATACCGTCGCAAGTGAGCGATTTGCGCGAGCGGCGGCTATATAACCTCGTCCACCTCCCGCGCTTGCCTACCCCGCTATCGTCCTAGCTATTTAGGGTTGCGTTTGCATGTTACTACGGCGTTTTGAAATTGGTGTAGACCGCGATTTCTAGGTTCCGTGCAACGTTACACCTGAACTTTCGTCTGAAGCATTTCATTCGATGATGCCGTGTTACTTTCCAAATTTCGTTCTGCGTGGGCCCTCGCGCGCCCTCGGCAAGCGACATCAGCTGGAGCCAAGTCGACAGGGGTGAAAACACGAAGTGGTAGTAAGTCTCTTCCGCGACTCTGTCCAAGAGACGCACGGAGAAATCGTATGTGGGGCGTTTGAAGGAAGCCACTGCGTTTTCATGGCTACAATAGAACTGTCTACCATCAACAAACGTTAACAGAAAAACGAATGAAACAATTTTCAAACCTTTCGCCATTTCTCTTTCAGTTAAACACGGGCACATACACTCAATTTATTGTGTGTTTTTTGTTTTCGCGACCACGATAAATAATACTGATGTGTTTGCTCAATGAACGCTTATTGTATTTTAGTTAAAAATTTATGTCATGATTAATATTTATAGTGATAAACTTGGGTCAGCACTGTATTTGAGGGCCATATACAAGGATAAATCTAGAAAATTCCAATGTTTACACTATTAGTTTGCGATACGGGAGCGCAATTGAGAGTGTTCACAGGAAATATGAAGCAACAACAGTTCAGAGGAATACAGACTCGAATAATAACTGATACCTACTTCATTATAATTAATTAACTTCCTCTTACTCACCCATACACATGATAAGAGCAACGCATTACAAATTACAATGATGATCAAACCGCAATAAACAGCTTCTAAATTGTATGTAAACCTCTAATGAAACAAAATCTTTATTCAATGTTTGTATGGCTGTACATATACCTACTGAATTGCAACCTTCTGGGACAGAATATCTTTAAACTGTGTTTCAAACTTTTGCTCCTTCTTTCTTTCTGCTTAGGGAAAAAAATTATATGTATCTACTTTGTATACATAGAGATACTATGTACAACGTAAATGTTTGTATAATAAAATTGTTGTATAATAAAATTGTAGCGATAGGCCAAATCGTTGACTTGAAAACCCGCTGGTAATGAAGATTAAGAATAATTCTATGAAAGTAATTATTTATAATATAATATTTTAGATAAAAAAATGGATCAGGGTCGAGTTGAGGTCGGGCACTAAGGGTTCTGTTCCAACAAAACTAGCCATTATTCCGTCAAAATTTGTACTTTAAGATATGAAAACATTAAAAAATAAGAAAACTCCGAGAAAAGGCTGCAAGCACAGCTGCAAGTGGCGGACAATAACAGTAACCTATTACGGCACCATTTTTCATGTTGATATACGGAACCCAAAAACCATCTTGTACGGATTTTTTGTCCGTTTGTACCTCGGTTGTTTCCAAGTGGGACAGAACTCTAACCTTTAGTTTATCAACGGCCAGACAGCTAGATAACGGCGCCTCGAATTCAGCTTTAATAGTGCCCTCAGTCTCTGAAGTTCACAACTCGAGCGACATGGCGAGTACGGCGTTCCTCCTGTTTTGTGCGCTCGCTCCTCAAATACTCGCCCAGTGTACGGTGGAGAAGGCAGAGCCGCGGTTCACGCGGTCAGTCTACGAGTTCTCCGTGGATCTGTTGACTAGGCTCGCCCAGGAGAAGGAGAGCCATTTCGTATCGTCCACTCTCTCGGCGTGGACGCTCCTGGCCGGCACCTCGCTCGGCGCCGCCGACACGACCCTCGCGGAGTTGAAGCGAGTCCTACAGCTCCACAAACACAGGTGCTTCAACTTCAAATACTTGCAACTCGCCAACTCCATCGCCGAGAACAACGAGACCGACGTGGTCGTGGAGAGAGCCTCGGCGATACTCGTCGACGACAAGATCCCCATCCTCGATTCGTTCAAGACGAAACTGAAGATCGCATCCGGCACGCATTTCAACGAGTTCCCGTTCGACGTACCGGAGCAAACCGCCCAGAGGATAAACAACTACGTGAGCTATCTAACGCACGACGTCATCGACGAAATCGTCACTCCCTCGGATCTAGACGAAGAAGCCTTGCTCATTATCGACGCGATATTCTTCAAAGGTACCTGGAAAGTCCCTTTTCCCTACGAAAACACGCGGGTAGAACCATTCTACAACGAGAGAGGTGCACAGATCGGGCAGACAAATTCAATGTTCCTAACCTCCGCGTTCAGTTTGAGTTATGTGGATGAAATAAACTCAGGTATACTGGAGTTGCCGTATGGAACTGGAGAGAGATACTCCATGTTGATATTCCTGCCGTACAAAGAGGTTTCCGTTTACAGCGTAATAGAGAAACTGAAGCTGGTTAGTTTGAAGACGATACAGCAGAAGCTGAGCAAGTTCGGCCAGGAGACCATAGCTGTCAATCTGCCGAGGTTCAAAATAACTTCGGAGTTAAATAACTTGAAAGAGTTGTTGGAGGACATGGGTTTGAAGACGATGTTCATGAGTGACGCGGCGCAGTTTCCCAACCTATCTGATTATCCTTTCTATGTGTCTAATTTTATCCAGAAGGCTGATATAGAGGTGACCGAGGAGGGCACGGTCGCCGCCGCGGTGACGAAGGAGGAGTTCTCCTTTAGAACCGACCCCGGCAGTTTTAATGTTAACAAACCATTCCTGTTCATGATCATAGACAAGAGGGTGCAGGTGCCGCTATTCGTCGGTGCGTATTCGAAACCCAGCGAATTTTAAATTAAAATACTTGTATAAACTTTTGTGTTTTCTAATTTACATCAACATCGACCTCTTTCAAAGGCGTGTGAGCTGCAGCGTTAGCTATACTTAAAGGTACAGATACTCATGCTTATAAAAAGCATGCTATATAAGAGCATGATTAAAATACCGAATTTGTAGGCGGAATAAACAACACCATAACTAGCAAGCAGACACTTCGTACACATGATGTGAGTAGCAATTAATAGTTAATACTCGACAGCAATATCTTTAATCTGTGCTCGACAGTGAATCAGTGATCGACATTCGACACTAGCATGAAAGAGCATGAACTAGACGATCGTCATAAATGATCAATCGGATGTCATTCCCATAATATTATTATGTTTTTTTCTGAATTAAGCGACCGACAGACTGTCGACAGATATATTCAAAGATTTAAATCTTTGGAAATTGGAAAAGGTATCTAAGACCGTCCATGATCGTGAAAAGCCATGAAGGACGAATCGCTGGTCTGATATATATGTATTTAGTACTTTCTTATTCGATATCATTTATTATGTGGGCCGATCCCGGCGGCACTGCAATGCCGGGCCGACCCGTGACGGGAGTGGAGCTAGTGTTGAGTAGGACATACAAGAGGTAGTACATTTGTCCCGTACATGTAATCAAAATGTAAGAGCGGCTCAACATTAAAAAGTGTACTGCTTCAAATTTTGTGTCGCGGCTATCGCGTTCTCGCTCACTCTCCGTAATTCGACTTTGAGGTGACAGAGAGGAGAGTGAGGTACACGCTACAAATTACAATAGTAGAGTAATACGTCATTCCATCCACATGACATATTTTCTTGTTACTTCAAACGAAGCGACCGCGACATCGTATAGACCTCGGAGCTATCGAGGTATAGACGACGAGCTTCAGTACGCCTCGTACACCTCGTCAAGACTTCAATACATACGTCAAATGTCATGACGTTTCTACTCTACTTCAAACATCGCAAACTTATCGCTTAACGTCAGTACCAGTAGGACTTTTTTTGTACTGAGCCAGGACATTGTACTGGCCAGGACATTGTACTGGCTCAGTACAAAAAAGAGGCTACTCTTACAAACTCTTTTTTAAGTCATGTCCTACCCAACACTAAGTGGAGCGAGCCCCGAACATCCCGTCGAGTTACAAAAATCAGTTTAATATACTGGTCCCGCAGTGCGGGAACTTTCAGATATTAAGCTGAAAAGAACAGATACTACACTTTGATCTTAGCCAAAAGGCCGAGAAGCGATGCCATAAATTAGCCTACCCAGGGTAGTGATTGACTCAGCTATAATCTTTTCAGCGCGATACAGCTTAACCCAACAAATGTTTAGTGGCATCTATCGGACTTAACATACACTACATAATGGCACAGGTTATGGTTCATACAACTAACGACGTGTTATAATGCCACATACACTTTTGTCCATTATGGGTGTCGCTAGTGGTCCTAAGTTAATGTAATTTTTATGGAAAAATCTATTTTAGTGCCTAGTGCTTTTTGAAGTGAAAAGTTCTTTAGGCGCGTTAGGCATTTTTGAAATGGGACAAACCATTGAACTCGCATCACCTCTGTATATTTTGAATACCCAAACCAACTTGTGCCCAAACTCTCAATAGATGGCACTATTGTAATTTTTTTCTTCTGAGGTTTTCTTTCACAAACTACCTATCGCACTGACAAAGAAAACAAGTTTGATGCAATGACGAAGTAGGTACAAAGAGGTTTGCGGCTATGAGGTATTTATTGTGTACTTGTAGATCAATTGTTTGAGGAGCGTTGGAATATAACAATGTCAACAATGTGGAGTATTCTATAGTGTCACCTAGTGTTGTCAAATCGAACAAATGTCGTACCTATATCAATTGACAATTGACTCAAAACCAAAAGTCAAAGTCAAAATTGTATTGAATTTATGGGTACAACAAAGACAACTCAAAAAGTAAATTGTCGAATGTCAAAACTCAAAAGTCAAAACAAGTGGCTTTGTGTTGTCGCTCGGACGGAAAAAATAATTATTCAAAAAGTGTAAATTGTAATATTTATTTTATTTTTTTATTTAAATAATGTTTTAGTTCAGTGCATATTTAATTACTGAAAAATTAAAATACTAAGCTTAGCACCTGTTTCAAAACGAATAGGTATGTTGTTTGCAGAATTTTTACTTTTTAGATTTTTTCAATTAGAGTCCACTTAGAGTTGCTCTTAAATTTTATTAACATAATTTTAATTATAAGTTACAACAGGAAAACTACTGGCAGTGTGAACTTTTCAAGGCCAGCAGCTTTGTTAGTCTTAATGCAGATTATCTTAAATCTTCAAACCTTGCTCTTTCTCACACCACATACCTAGGTAAATACGATGGTAACAACTTCTACTATAAAGCATAAAATATACCTATGTGTAAGTTTGTATAGTTTTAAATCCATAATATCAGGATGCAGTTGGGATCAGAAATGGAGGAAACATACACAGTTTCTCCAGCTGAGAGACAGTTCTATGAGGACAACGGGTACCTTGTTATCAAAAGACTTATAGACTTCACCTGCCTGTATGGATGCAAGTGAGTTACTAATACTTTAAGTTCTGTTTAAGTACCGTAAGTTGTAACCCACATAGTCTCTGCCATAGGCCGGGTACCTACCTCTTAAGGACTAATCCTTAATGAAATGAAATGAAATGAAGGTTTATTCATTAAATGTACGTACAATTAGGTGTTACAATATTGAGATAGGCCGATTACATTTTACCATTTATAACTGGTGTATGAATATTAATAGGATCCTCCAACTAATACCTGAACTTCTTTGGTGAAATGTACTACAATTTGCAATGGTGAGGTACTTATCATAAACAGCAAATTTCAAATCACTAAGAATTCATTAATTGTTATTACACCTAAGCAATTTCTTCAACGTTCAGATAAGGCAGATAAGATTAATACTTTTTTAAACAAAGGAGCAGATATAATATTTGTTGAAAGTATAAAAGCTGACCTATTGGTGATTAACTGACTGAATGATCTATCACTACTCATATTAAACCACCAGCTCTAGTCATAAATAAATAAATAAATAAAAAGCCTTTTTATTTCCCAAATCTCCTTAGTTACATTCGGTTTGTTAGTTTTTGGTTTAGTAACAATGTTGACTTATTTCTACGTTAGTATGTTAGTGTTAGAGTAGATATTGTTAGTAGTTGGATTAGTAAAAATTTTAACTTAATATCTATGTTAGTATGGGAGTAAACTTATTTGTGTTTCACTTTCTGGGTTATGAGATAAGGGCCCCTTCCCGGGTAAAGGCCTCCCCCATTCTCTTCCATTGCTCTCGGTCTTTTGCTTTCTCCATCCAATGTATCCCTGCCCTCTTGATAATTTCATATATCTCTAGTCTAGATAGCTCTAGTCATATGACATTTTAATTCAATTCGATATGCTCAAAGTAAAAAGAAAATAAAAGTTGTCTGAGCCCAAGTCACTTTGACTCGTACTTCGCCATTTTTTTAAGATGTTAGCTTCATGTAACGGTGATCTGTGTACGTAACTCAAAATATAATGTACATAATATGCCACTTTTATATAGCAGCTTAAACTTCCAGGCAGCAGTTTATTAAGATATGCAAGGGGGTGGTGGACAGAGGTGGAATGACCGTTGTTAAGGAGCCAGGCCTAGCAGCGAAGGGGGCTAAGGGTGAAGACTTGATAAATAAGGTAATAAATATTATTATTTAGTGTGTATCTCCAGATTTTTCTATTATTTAAACATTTTAGAGCTATTTCCTTATAGCAAGTATACCTTTAAAGCCCTCATCTGTTCTTCCTTCATCCTGGACCTTTTTCGCCTTTGGAATCTACTTGTTTTGTGCCTGAGCCCTCATCTAATATCATCAACTGCTTTGTTTGTCTACTGGTGAGCATATTTGACTTCTGACAAGGTCCTGGGATTAATTCCCATATCAGTTCAATCTCTCATATAAAATTCTTATGCCACAGTGTTTGTAACAAAACTCATCCAAATTCAAGCTACTTTTATTAAAGTCCGAAACGCTAGATTTCAGAGATACACTACGACGAAGTGTTCATGACGTACACGGAGCACCCTCGCCTGCTGCACGCGGTGCGCCAGTTGATCGGCGAGCCGCTGCGCGTGGCCAACAGCATGCTCATCAACAAGCCGCCCGGCAGCGCCAGGCACCCCCCGCACCAGGTGGGCACCACACCGCACACCACGTCCACAGGATCATGACGTACACGGAGCACCCTCGCCTGCTGCACGCGGTGCGCCAGTTGATCGGCGAGCCGCTGCGCGTGGCCAACAGCATGCTCATCAACAAGCCGCCCGGCAGCGCCAGGCACCCCCCGCACCAGGTGGGCACCACACCGCACACCACGCCCACAGGAACATGACGTACACGGAGCACCCTCGCCTGCTGCACGCGGTGCGCCAGTTGATCGGCGAGCCGCTGCGCGTGGCCAACAGCATGCTCATCAACAAGCCGCCCGGCAGCGCCAGGCACCCCCGCACCAGGTGGGCACCACACCGCACACCACGCCCACAGGAACATGACGTACACGGAGCACCCTCGCCTGCTGCACGCGGTGCGCCAGTTGATCGGCGAGCCGCTGCGCGTGGCCAACAGCATGCTCATCAACAAGCCGCCCGGCAGCGCCAGGCACCCCCGCACCAGGTGGGCTCCACACCGCACACCACGCCCACAGGAACATGACGTACACGGAGCACCCTCGCCTGCTGCACGCGGTGCGCCAGTTGATCGGCGAGCCGCTGCGCGTGGCCAACAGCATGCTCATCAACAAGCCGCCCGGCAGCGCCAGGCACCCCCCGCACCAGGTGGGCACCACACCGCACACCACGCCCACAGGAACATGACGTACACGGAGCACCCTCGCCTGCTGCACGCGGTGCGCCAGTTGATCGGCGAGCCGCTGCGCGTGGCCAACAGCATGCTCATCAACAAGCCGCCCGGCAGCGCCAGGCACCCCCCGCACCAGGTGGGCACCACACCGCACACCACGCCCACAGGAACATGACGTACACGGAGCACCCTCGCCTGCTGCATGCGGTGCGCCAGTTGATCGGCGAGCCGCTGCGCGTGGCCAACAGCATGCTCATCAACAAGCCGCCCGGCAGCGCCAGGCATCCCCCGCACCAGGTGGGCACCACACCGCACACCACGCCCACAGGAACATGACGTACACGGAGCACCCTCGCCTGCTGCACGCGGTGCGCCAGTTGATCGGCGAGCCGCTGCGCGTGGCCAACAGCATGCTCATCAACAAGCCGCCCGGCAGCGCCAGGCACCCCCGCACCAGGTGGGCACTACACCGCACACCACGCCCACAGGAACATGACGTACACGGAGCACCCTCGCCTGCTGCACGCGGTGCGCCAGTTGATCGGCGAGCCGCTGCGCGTGGCCAACAGCATGCTCATCAACAAGCCGCCCGGCAGCGCCAGGCACCCCCCGCACCAGGTGGGCTCCACACCGCACACCACGTCCACAGGAACATGACGTACACGGAGCACCCTCGCCTGCTGCACGCGGTGCGCCAGTTGATCGGCGAGCCGCTGCGCGTGGCCAACAGCATGCTCATCAACAAGCCGCCCTGCAGCGCCAGGCACCCCCCGCACCAAGTGGGCACCACACCGCACACCACGTCCACAGGAACATGACGTACACGGAGCACCCTCGCCTGCTGCACGCGGTGCGCCAGTTGATCGGCGAGCCGCTGCGCGTGGCCAACAGCATGCTCATCAACAAGCCGCCCTGCAGCGCCAGGCACCCCCCGCACCAAGTGGGCACCACACCGCACACCACGTCTTTACACAGAACTCTTCAACAGCTAACAGTACAGATTCATATTCCATTACCTTTGCCTTTGATTGTGGAAGACTGTCATAACTTCAGGAAGTTCCCAAGTCACCATCCGCCAGTTTATACAAGGTGTTGATTAATTCGTATAGTGTGCCCGCAATTGACCTTTTAACCTTATCCCAGAAACACATTAACGTGATAAGAATTTTCAATCACTTTATTTTATTTTCCACCAAAAATAATATTTCATTTATAAAAACAAAATTTAGCAACCCTAACTGAGACATTTTCATTATTCCCAGTTCATTGATATTGAACCAGCTGTTTGAAGGGATGTCACTTAAAATTTATGGTACATGTATTGATTTTTGAACTCCTTATAGTTCCCTCAGGATATGAGCTACACTTTTTGTGATATTTTTTCATGCATTTATACATCGTTCCCTACCTCAGGTTTTCGGCTAATTAGGGCAAGTAATCTACATGTTGCATTAGATTTGATGCGTGACACTTTTCTACAAAACTAAATATTGTAATGTCCATCAGGATCTGTACTACTTCCCTTTCCGTCCGGCCGAGAAGATCATCGCGGCGTGGACTGCCATCGATGACGTCACGGTGGAAAATGGCTGCCTCTACGTCATACCCAAGTCACACAAGCGGGACATCCTGTATCCGCATGGCAACTTGCCTGTAAGTTGCATTTCATTTTATGATACAATTTTTTAAGCCATTATACGTTACTCATAAGTCATTTTTATTAGGGTTCCATACCAAAATGGTAAAAATGGAACCCTTATGGTGAGACTTTCTCCGTCCGTCCGTCCTACCGTCCGTCCGTTCAGTAACTATTAAAGCTATCGACCTGAAATTTGGAATAGTTGCAGGTAATTGCGGCGCGCTGTCATTGCAATCATAAAAAAATTGAAAATATTTTTTATTATTATTTAAAAAGGGGGGAAAACCGGGTCATCAAAATTTCAAAATGAGATAACAATATTGAGTGCATCATATAAAAGAACGTTACTTGTGTATTCTAAAACCAATTTTTATTTATTTTTATGCCTGATAGTTTTTGTCTTATCTCCGAGTTTACCAATCGAAAAATCTGAAATAATTATAATCAATAGTATATTTTACAAGAAAAATAAAATCAACTCTCTATCTATTATTCTTTTTTTGATAAAACAATAAAATGCCAAAAATAAAGTTAGGTTTGCGGTTTGCCAACAAAAGTACCTACATGTAAATACCTCTTAGTTCATGAACCAATTCATGAACTTCTTTTATGGTATGGAACCCTCGGTGCGCGAGCCCCACTCGCACTTGGCCGGTTTTTATGTGGTTGAGTCTTCAGTTATACTTGGAGATCATAATGAAAACAGGCAATGGACATGTTGGAAACATGAAACAAGCTAACCTTAGGTATTTTATGTGGGCCGATCCCGACGGCACTGCAATGCCGGGCCGACCCGTGACGGGAGTGGAGCGAGCCCCGAACATCCCGTCGAGTTACAAAAATCAGATTAATATACTGGTCCCGCAGTGCGGGAACTTTCAGATATTAAGCTGAAAAGAACAGATACTACACTTTGATCTTAGCCAAAAGGCCAAAAGGCCAAAAGAATCTAAGCCAAAGGCCTTTGCTCTGCTCCATATTGATAACGGAAACAGGTAGACGCTTAAAATATTCACAAAATTTTTAGTTATACTCGTAGGTATGTAATATTATGTTCACTTTAAAATAAATACTTAGATAAAATAAAAGGGGGCTCCCATACAACAAAATGTGATTCTTGCTCGTTTTCAGGAGATACAGCCTGGTGACAGACGGATGGACGGAAAGCGAAGTCTTAGTAATAGGGTCCCGTTTTTACCCCTTTCGGGGTACCATCTTGAATACAACGGGTATTCAAGATGGTATGGACGTTGGCAACTATAATGCTGAAATAATTATTAGGTAAATATGAGTGAGTCATAATAACTTATAGTACCTTGCGCCACTATTTATGTGGTCACGATACGAACTACCTACTAGACTAGAGAACCTTGACTCAAACGAACGAAGTTACGACGCAATGTACGCGAAGCCCGATAGATGTCACTGAACAAGTTTCGTGTTAAACTTCATCGCACTGAGGAGATTCTCGCCGTGTAAGTGACTACCCTGGCTAGGCAGTCATTCAGTATCGCTTCTCGGCCTTTTGGCTAAGATCAAAGTGTAGTATCTGTTCTTTTCAGCTTAATATCTGAAAGTTCCCGCACTGCGGGACCAGTATATTAATCTGATTTTTGTAACTCGACGGGATGTTCGGGGCTCGCTCCACTCCCGTCACGGGTCGGCCCGGCATTGCAGTGCCGCCGGGATCGGCCCACATAATGCCCTTATCAACTTAGCTTAGCTTCACAGTTGGAAGTTTCGTATTTCTAATGCATCATGATTCATGACTACTGAATAAAGTGAAGCAGTAAAACTGAGTTGAAAGTTAGTATATCATTGGAGTTAAATACATCCCGACAAGGCTCGCTTCATCTTGGCACTCGAATGACTCAGACGGCGTTTTTTATAGAACAACTAGCTGATGCCTGCGACTTCGTCCACGTGGGATAAAAACTATTCTATCTTTTAAGTTGGACCAAATGACAGATATTCACGAAGTTTGAACTAAATCGGTTCAGTAGTTTAGGAGTCCATTGAGGACAAACATTGTGACACGAGATTTATATATATTAAGAATAGCAGCTAGAGAATAAAATCTGAATTTTACTTTTATTCTAGTTTATTATAGTTAATATTAAGCAAATACAACACAACATACAACAGCAATATACCGATAGAGCCGGCGTTAGTTCCGATTTTGGCCACGCGCCAAGATAGCCTTGTCGCACTGTACGTGATAATATGTGTGCTGTGTTTATAGGACTCTAATAAGATGTACCACGGCATCTTGGAGCCCGCGGTGTGCGCGGAGCCGCGCGCGCAGCTCGAGATGAGCCCCGGAGACACGGTGCTCTTCCACCCCATGCTGGTTCATGGCTCCGGACCCAACACTACCACGGTAACAACACGCGCGCAGCTCGAGATGAGCCCCGGAGACACGGTGCTCTTCCACCCCATGCTGGTTCATGGCTCCGGACCCAACACTACCACGGTAACAACACGCGCGCAGCTCGAGATGAGCCCCGGAGACACGGTGCTCTTCCACCCCATGCTGGTTCATGGCTCCGGACCCAACACTACCACGGTAACAACACGCGCGCAGCTCGAGATGAGCCCCGGAGACACGGTGCTCTTCCACCCCATGCTGGTTCATGGCTCCGGACCCAACACTACCACGGTAACAACACGCGCGCAGCTCGAGATGAGCCCCGGAGACACGGTGCTCTTCCACCCCATGCTGGTTCATGGCTCCGGACCCAACACTACCACGGTAACAACACGCGCGCAGCTCGAGATGAGCCCCGGAGACACGGTGCTCTTCCACCCCATGCTGGTTCATGGCTCCGGACCCAACACTACCACGGTAACAACACGCGCGCAGCTCGAGATGAGCCCCGGAGACACGGTGCTCTTCCACCCCATGCTGGTTCATGGCTCCGGACCCAACACTACCACGGTAACAACACGCGCGCAGCTCGAGATGAGCCCCGGAGACACGGTGCTCTTCCACCCCATGCTGGTTCATGGCTCCGGACCCAACACTACCACGGTAACAACACGCGCGCAGCTCGAGATGAGCCCCGGAGACACGGTGCTCTTCCACCCCATGCTGGTTCATGGCTCCGGACCCAACACTACCACGGTAACAACACGCGCGCAGCTCGAGATGAGCCCCGGAGACACGGTGCTCTTCCACCCCATGCTGGTTCATGGCTCCGGACCCAACACTACCACGGTAACAACACGCGCGCAGCTCGAGATGAGCCCCGGAGACACGGTGCTCTTCCACCCCATGCTGGTTCATGGCTCCGGACCCAACACTACCACGGTAACAACACGCGCGCAGCTCGAGATGAGCCCCGGAGACACGGTGCTCTTCCACCCCATGCTGGTTCATGGCTCCGGACCCAACACTACCACGGTAACAACACGCGCGCAGCTCGAGATGAGCCCCGGAGACACGGTGCTCTTCCACCCCATGCTGGTTCATGGCTCCGGACCCAACACTACCACGGTAACAACACTATACTGCTTTCATGAACGACCAAGCAATCATAGCGCTCTCTCTTTCGCACACTTGCATACAAACGATAACGGTTTAAGATCTTTATTTTCTCAAAAGAATTACAGTAATTCACTTAAATGAGAAAACTTAACTAACAAAGTAATTGTTACACTGAGCATGCACCATTTACTACTTATGTATAAACAACAAAATACTATCATAATATGAACTATTTAGCTATAATTACACATTCTAAAAAAAGTGGGTAGTTATCAAAATGCGACTTGATGCGACAGAAAACATTATGGATAAAGATAATAATACATAAATAATTTACAATCGGCTTAATGTCAATAAAGGGAGAATAAAATTTAGCAGCCCTTACTGTGACATCAACAAACCTCATAATATTATTATTTTCATTATCCCCATTTTATTGCTATTGAACTGTTTTTAGGGATGTCACTTATTTATAGTATATTTTTAAACTCCCTATATAATAGTTCCCTCAGTCTCCTCCCATGGTCTGCGGGACGCGGGGCGGGAGCTACTCGACCACTGATCTCTATTCTATGGATTAAACATTCTATACAATTCAGGCTAGGTTCACTGTGGATCCATAGAACAGGGATCAGTGAACTCAACTAATCAGCTGTCATTGACTGATGTGAATTACGCTACACACGATAATATTAATCTTGCGACGTGGATAATAATACATACTCAAGAAAACACCATAGGCGAATTCTGAACATGCGAGTCATTATATCGTATCGTGTATAGCCAATCGCACACCCACCCCACGCCCCGCAGACCATGGGAGGGCCAAGTTTATAGGTATGTATGTCCAAGTTTATGGGACTGCAAGTTAATTGTCCCCAAGTGCAATACAAGATCATACTCAGATTCTTTTACCATGAAGGCGGCAACTCTGTGGAATGCTCTCCCGGTTGAAATCAGACGTGCCAAATCACTAGCGATTTTCAAAAAACGCGTCAAAATGCACTATCTATCGCTTTGAAACATTGAAAGATTTAGTAATGAAATAATATGTATATTGTATGTATTAATATTGTTTATGTATGTTTATATATATATATATATATATATATATATATATATATATATATATATATATAGAGATCTCTTCCCGCTAAATGTTGATCATTCGCGACGTCACGCGAGTACTTTGTTGATCCTAAAACACATGTTGATCCGACGCCTTTTGTTGATCCAATATGCATCTCTGGTAACTAATGTGGCTCCAACCGGATCAACATTTACACTCATGGAACTTTTTACTAGCGTTCGCAGAAGTTGATCCGATATACAAATCCACCTTGCGATGGTTACGGAAAATGTTGATCCAATTCAAATGAGCCAATCAGAGCACGGCAAACGATCGGATTGGCTAAAAGCATCCGCGACGTTGCCGCTTCGTAGGTTTATACAAATATCTTTATTTGAAAGTATCCAGTTTAAGAATTTGAATGTTGAAAGTAGGCGGCAGAGCGTTAGATGGAAATGCAGGTCACGCAGCCCTCTCGAAGGATACCCACTAGGTGACTAGGCGTTGCCGTGTGCCATCCATAAGTTGCCGGCCTGCGGATGACAGACGTTAGGAGCCGTCCGTCGTCAAAACCGGTGGGTTATGACCGGGCGGGAGCGTAGTGCGTACAAAAGTGAATCCCGTACTCCCGCCAGCGGGTCCGTCGTGGACACAGACAGTTTTAGTGGGTGCAACTTAACCCATATGTTTCCCCTTGCCGGAGTGGTATGCTTTAGGCATTTTCTGTCTATAAATAAAAAAATAACCGGCCAAATGCAAGTCGGACTCGCGCACCGAGGGTTCCATACTGCAAAAGAAGTAAAATGTTTTAAAGAATTACTTTTGTTCATGAATTTACGAGTATAATTTACATGTAGGTACTTTTTTTGGCGAACCGCAAACATAACTTTGTTTTTGGCGGTTTATTGTTTTTATTAAAAAAAAGTATAATAGTTAGAGAGTTAATTTTATTTTTCCTGTAAAATATACGTTAATTTCTATTAATCATAATTATTTCAGATTTTTCGATTGAAATTTTGACGACCCGGTATTCCCCCCTTTTTAAATAAAAACAAAAATGATTTTCAATATTTTATGATTGCAATGATGGCGCGCCGCTATTTCCTACAACTATTCCAAATTTCAGGTCGATAGCTTTAATAGTTACTGAAATAATCGAGTGTGACAGGCAGACGGACGGACGGACGAACGGACGGAGAAAGTCACACCATAAGGGTTCCATTTTTACCATTTTGGTATGGAACCCTAAAAAGGTCCTATTGATATTTGAAACGCATAGTTAGTTAAAACTTATTTTCGTGCGAAGTTAAAACTGGTAGCCAAGTAAGTCCTTAGTCCTTGGTATCATAATATGAATACCCTATTTATTCACGGAAAAGGGAGTACCTACGTTTCCACTTTCCACTGAAGCGGTCTACTCCGCCCGCTCTTCTTCAATCGTTAACATAATACCTACATAATATCGAGTTTCTAAATAGATAATCTAATATGGATTACTAGCAGATACCCGCGGCTTCGCTCGCGTAAATTTTAGATTTCCTATTCTGACGGGAAGCCATGAATTTTACCGGAATAAAAAGTAGCCTTTGTGTTAATTTAGAACGAACTCTATCTCCATTCCAACTTTCAGCAAAAAAATTTCTTAGTTGCAGTTTGAAGGAATGTTTTTCCACATGAATAAACATTTTTCACTATTTCCGCGGAAACCATTGATTTTCCCGGAATAAAAAAAATTAATAAAAACCCATCAAAATACACGATATTTCAAATTGTTTTTTAAAAAACGAGCCAAGCGCGAGTACGAGTCGCGCACCGAGGGTTCTATACTATAAAAGAAGAAAAACATTAAAAGAATCACTTTAGTTCATGAATTTACGAGTATAATATACATGTAGGTACTTTTGTTGCCAAACCGCAAACTTAACTTTGATTTTGGTGGTTTATTGTTATTATCAAAAAAAGTACAATAGTTAGAGAGTTGTTTTTTTTTTCTACTGTAAAATATACGTTTATTCCTATTGATCATAATTATTTCAGATTTTTCGATTGGTAAACTTCGGAGACAAGGGGGGGGGGGGGACGGTATTTTTTTCGACAATTATTACAGTATTTTTATTACAATAACTCAAAAAAAACTATCAGGCATAAAACTAAATAAAAATTGTTTTTAGAATACACAAGTAACGCCCTTTCATATGATACCCCATTCAATATTGTTATTTCATTTTGAAATTTCGACGACCCAGTTTTCCCCCCTTTTTTAATAAAAATAAAATAGATTCCCAATTTGTTATGATTGCAATGGCGGCGCACCGCAATTACCTACAACTATTCCAAATTTCAGGTCGATAGCTTTAATAGTTACTGAAACAATAAAGTGTGACAGACGGACGGATGGACGAACGGACGGACGCACGGACGGTCGGACGGAGAAAGTCTCACCATAAGGGTTCCATTTTTACCATTTTGGTATGGAACCCTAAAAAGGGAACCGCCTTCAAAAAAACCCACTGAAAAGCACAAAATAATTTTCTAATAAATCTGGGTACACCTACTTAGTTTTCGATTAAATAAGTTCGATTCACAAAGGCAGTAGCTAACGCATCTTTCTTACCTTATTTCTCTAACGAAGTAGTCTAGTGGGTTCTTTGTCACACGTAGAACGCGACGTTGCCGCTCTGTGTAAGATGCCTATTCGTCAGTTTTGGCTCCGGATCCACTTATTTTAAGTAAATGTCGCATATGAGTTTAATATATTCTGGATCTAAGAAAGCTTTTTCAGTATGATTTTTTCGGCCGTTTTTGGATCAACAAATATTGGTTAAATCGCTGACGAGTATGTCGAAAATCTGTTCGTGCAGATCCACTGACGTCACACGTGCATTAGGGGCGGATCAAAGTATATCAGTTGGCCCGAGGTAGAGCTGAGTAAACACGTGAAATAGGTGGATCAACATTTGTTCTAGCTTCTCACTGGAGCAACATTTACCGTGAACGGATCTATATATATATATATATAGAGCAAAGTATCAGACGGCCGCCACGCGCCTGATACTTTGCTCGCGTTAGTTCGAGTACGGTCTATGTCACGCGCTATACGTGCGTCCGCTGACGAGCTAGCCCTAGTACGTCGAATGCAATAAAGTTTACGCGATAGAAAGAGACCACAACTTTGCGTTTGTTGCGTGTTCTTTCCGGAGGTGTGGCCAGGCGCTATTGCGAACTGAATTGCACTTTTTGTGTCAGCGCTAAGGTAGTTATTTTTTAAATCATCTTGCCGAGTGAGCCATCTGCACCGTTAGGTACTATTACGTAGTACGTGGTTCTGTGAAGTGTCATAGGTGAATCACAAACAAAGATACAACGTTGGAGTCCGCTTACCCACGATGTCTCCCATACATTCGTAATACCAAAAATCAAAATCATTTGTAATTCGTGCGAATTTCGATCATGTTGTGGTGTTATTCGGGTTCATAATAATAGTAGGTAATAATCTATGCTCCTGGCCATATCTGTGGGCTGATTCTGTATCGTTCACTCAGTTAGTTAGTAACCCTAACTGGGTTATTAACTTAGAAAACGAA
Source organism: Coenonympha glycerion (assembly GCA_963855885.1). NCBI lineage: Eukaryota > Metazoa > Arthropoda > Insecta > Lepidoptera > Nymphalidae > Coenonympha > Coenonympha glycerion. Next base: position 17,726,617 of record OY979631.1, read on the forward strand.
GGCAAAAATTACCAAATTACCAACCTAGGTCGGTATGGTATCATATCAGTATGCCATGCTAGTTGCTATCCTTGTACAAAAAGAATATAAAAATAGGATTTTTGCCTCCGTTTTCTTAGTTAATAACCCAGTTTGGGTTACTAACTAACTAAGTGAACGATACAGAATCAGCACACTGGTTCCGAAATACTTTTGTTAAAAGAAATTGTAAACGAATTAAGTTTTGCTTATTATTGTGTCAAAGAGGACATGTTTTCTGCTTATTTGTTTTGTAATAAAAACAACACTATCTCACGTCGCTTTAGTTCAGGACCACAGTTTTTACTCTCCAGCTAAAGAAAAACAACAGTTAAAAAAGAAAGTTACAAGTTTTCATTCATAATTTTTGTATTACTGAACTCGACCAAAGTTATAAAAATTTTGATGCTAGCCATCAAAATTTTTATAACTTTGGTCGAGTTCGAGGTCGAGCATAGATTATTACTATATGAACCTGAATAACACCACAAAATGATCGAAATATGCACGAATTACAAATGATTTGCTATTCTGAATGAATGGAGACATCGTAGTTCACAGGACTCTTAATAACATTATTCCATAGACAGCGGTGCCCCGCCTAACGCGTTTAGTATGAAATTCTCTGACCGACGGAACCACTCCCAAGTGATTTCATTTCAACGTAAAAATACCGCATTTACGTGCATTCGTAATTTGTTCTCACAATGGTGATGTAGAGGACATTGCAATCGCATACCTACCTACGTAGGTTAGGTATACATTTGTGATATTTATGGGTATTGGGTACTTTTTGTCGGTTTCCTTTAAATTTCCTCGCTGCAAATTTATTTCCTCATAGCTTCAATAACAGGAATACCGCTCGAATAATACCGAATCATTTTTTTATTTTCACACATTTGTATCCAAACTTACAAGCCAAATAAGTTTCTTATTCTATTTAAGTTTCTTAACTACTTAGGCTTTTCTTATACATAGTAATTCCTCTCGTTGTATGAATACACGACATTATTCATAAGAGGCAGTTAACAGCGTACCTAAATGGTAGATTTTTAGTGGTAGTAGTTTTTAGAAACTAAAAAGGCAATTATTTTCTAATTTCAAACGTCATGTATTTTTGTCTTTAGTCTATATTCGCTCAGAATCAGAAATACTTTGTTAAAATTTTCTCGATAGAAAGTTCCTCCAAAATCTAAAATTTTATAACTTTTATCGAATACTACAATGGATGTAATTATTGTAATTTTTGGGTCGGTAATAATTGTATCCAAAAACGGAATTTTGATACCTGCTTACTTATTTAGTAATTATAAGTTGTTTTTCTGTTATGTTCTTCCGCAACCATCGATATAAATACGCTGCATGTCGCTCGCACCCAGTAACGTAATTATTCGTAAGAGTGAAAAGGACAAAAATAAACTCAGTACATCCTCTTAATTAAGCAGAGGAGATAAGAACAGAGTTTTATACCATGTAGGATTACGGCAAAGACTGCCCGTAAGACTGCCCGTAAGAAATGCCCGTTGTAAAAGGCTGTAACAACAAAAGATGCTGTAACGTTTGATAACATAACAACACGAGTTAATGTTGTCCGATCTTTATCAGATCCATTATCGTAAACAAGAAAAATAGCTCTCTCAACAAGACCGAAGCAAAGAGTAGATATGTCACAGCCAAAGCGATTAATCCGGATATTATACATATTATCTGGCCATTATTAATAATGTCTACTCAATTTGGATAAAGTGATAATTGACATAGAATTAATCACATTAACCAGCTATTTTTTATACCATCTTCGAAGACTTGGATAATGTAATAAAACAAGTATGGATAAAGATTATTTACCTGTTTACTAACTTATTTATGAATGTTTTTATGTAATTCCCTTCACAATGTCACTAGCTTTCGTAAATAACTCAAATTAACGAGAAGTAATAAGAAAAATTATTATTAAAAATCATAATTTGTTAGGTTATTTCAGACGACATTTAACGTATTTCTTTGCCAGTTTGCTAATATTTTAATGAAATAATAGTATTAATACAGGGTCTAGGAGCGAGCGAAGCGAGCTCGGGACTTGAGGGCACCCCGACTCGGTTGGGTTAGGTGACGAAGAGGATGGCGGGGCCTGTAAGGCCATCCTTCTGAGTGGTTATTTTCTTTTATGACCACCCAGAAATAGGAGCCCCGCGAAGCGGGGCTCCGTCGAACGAGCCTTGAAAAGTGTAAGGGAAAACTAAATTATTAACCTTAAAATTTTAAAACTTAAAAAAATTATTTTACGAAAACTATTACTTTAATAAGTATTTTGAGAATTTTAATTATTTTAAGAATCAACGTAACAACAATTTAGTCAGCCACGGATCACGCCACGCGGCAGCGGGATGAAGAACGGGGGGGTTTTACAAGCCAAATAGACCGTATTATCACTTTCGCCAACTGTGACCAGCGCCTATGAAGAATATCCAGATAAAGTGATTAATTTATCAAATTGTCTAGTCAATTTGGCTATTATCCATAGTAACCAGTCATTATTAATAATAGCTGTTTAATCACTATGACTGTAACAGATATATCAGTATGACTAAATCAGAAGATCAAGCTAGCAAGATTAATTTTACAGGGGTAGGTATGTTTATCTAGTGTGTACATACACATTTTCAAAGAACAAAGATTGCATTATTTAATCCTCTGATTTAGTACTTCCATCATATCTTCCATCATATTCCATCATATCGAATCTATATATATATATATATATAGATCCGTTCACGGTAAATGTTGCTCCAGTGAGAAGCTAGAACAAATGTTGATCCACCTATTTCACGTGTTTACTCAGCTCTACCTCGGGCCAACTGATATACTTTGATCCGCCCCTAATGCACGTGTGACGTCAGTGGATCTGCACGAACAGATTTTCGACATACTCGTCAGCGATTTAACCAATATTTGTTGATCCAAAAACGGCCGAAAAAATCATACTGAAAAAGCTTTCTTAGATCCAGAATATATTAAACTTATATGCGACATTTACTTAAAATAAGTGGATCCGGAGCCAAAACTGACGAATTGGCATCTTACACAGAGCGGCAACGTCGCGTTCTACGTGTGACAAAGAACCCACTAGACTACTTCGTTAGAGAAATAAGGTAAGAAAGATGCGTTAGCTACTGCCTTTGTGAATCGAACTTATTTAATCGAAAACTAAGTAGGTGTACCCAGATTTATTAGAAAATTATTTTGTGCTTTTCAGTGGGTTTTTTTGAAGGCGGTTCCCTTTTTAGGGTTCCATACCAAAATGGTAAAAATGGAACCCTTATGGTGAGACTTTCTCCGTCCGACTGTCCGTGCGTCCGTCTGTCCGTCCATCCGTCCGTCTGTCACACTTTATTGTTTCAGTAACTATTAAAGCTATCGACCTGAAATTTGGAATAGTTGTAGGTAATTGCGGTGCGCCGCCATTGCAATCATAACAAATTGAAAATCTATTTTATTTTTATTAAAAAAGGGGGGAAAACTGGGTCGTCGAAATTTCAAAATGAATTTTTATTTAGTTTTATGCCTGATAGTTTTTTTGAGTTATTGGGCAAATTGTCGAAAAAAATACCGTCCCCCCCCCCCCTTGTCTCCGAAGTTTACCAATCGAAAAATCTGAAATAATTATGATCAATAGGAATAAACGTATATTTTACAGTTGAAAAAAAACAACTCTCTAACTATTGTACTTTTTTTGATAATAACAATAAACCACCAAAATCAAAGTTAGGTTTGCGGTTTGGCAACAAAAGTACCTACATGTATATTATACTCGTAAATTCATGAACTAAAGTGATTCTTTTAATGTTTTTCTTCTTTTATAGTATGGAACCCTCGGTGCGCGACTCGTACTCGCGCTTGGCTCGTTTTTTAAAAAACAATTTGAAATATCGTGTATTTTGATGGGTTTTTATTAATTTTTTTATTCCGGGAAAATCAATGGTTTCCGCGGAAATAGTGAAAAATGTTTATTCATGTGGAAAAACATTCCTTCAAACTGCAACTAAGAAATTTTTTGCTGAAAGTTGGAATGGAGATAGAGTTCGTTCTAAACTAACACAAAGGCTACTTTTTATTCCGGTAAAATTCATGGCTTCCCGTCAGAATAGGAAATCTAAAATTTACGCGAGCGAAGCCGCGGGTATCTGCTAGTAATCCATATTAGATTATCTATTTAGAAACTCGATATTATGTAGGTATTATGTTAACGATTGAAGAGGAGCGGGCGGAGTAGACCGCTTCAGTGGAAAGTGGAAACGTAGGTACTCCCTTTTCCGTGATGGATACGTATGGTAATAAATAGGGTATTCATATTATGATACCAAGGACTAAGGACTTACTTGGCTACCAGTTTTTAACTTCGCACGAAAATAAGTTTTAACTAACTATGCGTTTCAAATATCGATAGGACCTTTTTAGGGTTCCATACCAAAATGGTAAAAATGGAACCCTTATGGTGTGACTTTCTCCGTCCGTCCGTCCGTCCGTCCGTCTGCCTGTTACACTCGAAAATCAAATTGAAAATCATTTTTGTTTTTATTTAAAAAGGGGGGAATACCGGGTCGTCAAAATTTCAATCGAAAAAAATATGATTAATAGAAATAATTATGATTAATAGAAATTAACGTATATTTTACAGGAAAAATAAAATTAACTCTCTAACTATTATACTTTTTTTAATAAAAACAATAAACCGCCAAAAACAAAGTTATGTTTGCGGTTCGCCAAAAAAAGTACCTACATGTAAATTATACTCGTAAATTCATGAACAAAAGTAATTCTTTAAAAAATTTTACTTCTTTTGCAGTATGGAACCCTCGGTGCGCGAGTCCGACTCGCATTTGGCCGGTTTTTTTTTATTTATAGACAGAAAATGCCTAAAGCATACCACTCCGGCAAGGGGAAACATATGGGTTAAGTTGCACCCGCTAAAACTGTCTGTGTCCACGACGGACCCGCTGGCGGGAGTACGGGATTCACTTTTGAATGCACTACGCTCCCGCCAGGTCATAACCCACCGGTTTTGACGACGGACGGCTCCTAACGTCTGTCATCCGCAGGCCGGCAACTTATGGATGGCACACGGCAACGCCTAGTCACCTAGTGGGTATCCTTCGAGAGGGCTGCGTGACCTGCATTTCCATCTAACGCTCTGCCGCCTACTTTCAACATTCAAATTGCGACAATGGCAGTAGTATCTTCACAGGTTTATATAAAAATCATAGTCGAAAAAGTCCAACTTAGCGAATTAGTCGCAAAGTTACTCACCAAGCTCTATACTCAAACTAATTTCTTAAACTGGATACTTTCAAATAAAGATATTTGTATAAACCTACGAAGCGGCAACGTCGCGGATGCTTTTAGCCAATCCGATCGTTTGCCGTGCTCTGATTGGCTCATTTGAATTGGATCAACATTTTCCGTAACCATCGCAAGGTGGATTTGTATATCGGATCAACTTCTGCGAACGCTAGTAAAAAGTTCCATGAGTGTAGATGTTGATCCGGTTGGAGCCACATTAGTTACCAGAGATGCATATTGGATCAACAAAAGGCGTCGGATCAACATGTGTTTTCGGATCAACAAAGTACTCGCGTGACGTCGCGAATGATCAACATTTAGCGGGAAGAGATCTCTATATATATATATATATATATATATATATATATATATATATATATATATATATATATATATATTATATATACATATATATTATATATACATATATATATATATAGAGATCTCTTCCCGCTAAATGTTGATCATTCGCGACGTCACGCGAGTACTTTGTTGATCCAATATGCATCTCTGGTAACTAATGTGGCTCCAACCGGATCAACATCTACACTCATGGAACTTTTTACTAGCGTTCGCAGAAGTTGATCCGATATACAAATCCACCTTGCGATGGTTACGGAAAATGTTGATCCAATTCAAATGAGCCAATCAGAGCACGGCAAACGATCGGATTGGCTAAAAGCATCCGCGACGTTGCCGCTTCGTAGGTTTATACAAATATCTTTATTTGAAAGTATCCAGTTTAAGAAATTAGTTTGAGTATAGAGCTTGGTGAGTAACTTTGCGACTAATTCGCTAAGTTGGACTTTTTCGACTATGATTTTTATATAAACCTGTGAAGATACTACTGCCATTGTCGCAATTTGAATGTTGAAAGTAGGCGGCAGAGCGTTAGATGGAAATGCAGGTCACGCAGCCCTCTCGAAGGATACCCACTAGGTGACTAGGCGTTGCCGTGTGCCATCCATAAGTTGCCGGCCTGCGGATGACAGACGTTAGGAGCCGTCCGTCGTCAAAACCGGTGGGTTATGACCTGGCGGGAGCGTAGTGCATACAAAAGTGAATCCCGTACTCCCGCCAGCGGGTCCGTCGTGGACACAGACAGTTTTAGTGGGTGCAACTTAACCCATATGTTTCCCCTTGCCGGAGTGGTATGCTTTAGGCATTTTCTGTCTATAAATAAAAAAAAACCGGCCAAATGCGAGTCGGACTCGCGCACCGAGGGTTCCATACTGCAAAAGAAGTAAAATTTTTTAAAGAATTACTTTTGTTCATGAATTTACGAGTATAATTTACATGTAGGTACTTTTTTTGGCGAACCGCAAACATAACTTTGTTTTTGGCGGTTTATTGTTTTTATTAAAAAAAGTATAATAGTTAGAGAGTTAATTTTATTTTTCCTGTAAAATATACGTTAATTTCTATTAATCATAATTATTTCAGATTTTTCGATTGAAATTTTGACGACCCGGTATTCCCCCCTTTTTAAATAAAAACAAAAATGATTTTCAATTTGATTTTCGAGTGTGACAGGCAGACGGACGGACGGACGGACGGACGGAGAAAGTCACACCATAAGGGTTCCATTTTTACCATTTTGGTATGGAACCCTAAAAAGGTCCTATCGATATTTGAAACGCATAGTTAGTTAAAACTTATTTTCGTGCGAAGTTAAAAACTGGTAGCCAAGTAAGTCCTTAGTCCTTGGTATCATAATATGAATACCCTATTTATTACCATACGTATCCATCACGGAAAAGGGAGTACCTACGTTTCCACTTTCCACTGAAGCGGTCTACTCCGCCCGCTCCTCTTCAATCGTTAACATAATACCTACATAATATCGAGTTTCTAAATAGATAATCTAATATGGATTACTAGCAGATACCCGCGGCTTCGCTCGCGTAAATTTTAGATTTCCTATTCTGACGGGAAGCCATGAATTTTACCGGAATAAAAAGTAGCCTTTGTATTAGTTTAGAACGAACTCTATCTCCATTCCAACTTTCAGCAAAAAAATTTCTTAGTTGCAGTTTGAAGTAATGTTTTTCCACATGAATAAACATTTTTCACTATTTCCGCGGAAACCATTGATTTTCCCGGAATAAAAAAATTAATAAAAACCCGTCAAAATACACGATATTTCAAATTGTTTTTTAAAAAACGAGCCAAGCGCGAGTACGAGTCGCGCACCGAGGGTTCCATACTATAAAAGAAGAAAAACATTAAAAGAATCACTTTAGTTCATGAATTTACGAGTATAATATACATGTAGGTACTTTTGTTGCCAAACCGCAAACCTAACTTTGATTTTGGTGGTTTATTGTTATTATCAAAAAAAGTACAATAGTTAGAGAGTTGTTTTTTTTCAATTGTAAAATATACGTTTATTCCTATTGATCATAATTATTTCAGATTTTTCGATTGGTAAACTTCGGAGACAAGGGGGGGGGGACGGGACGGTATTTTTTTCGACAATTTGCCCAATAACTCGGATTTTTCGATTGGTAAACTTTGCCCAATAACTCAAAAAAACTATCAGGCATAAAACTAAATAAAAATTGTTTTTAGAATACACAAGTAACACCCTTTCATATGATACTCCATTCAATATTGTTATTTCATTTTGAAATTTCGACGACCCAGTTTTCCCCCCTTTTTTAATAAAAATAAAATAGATTTTCAATTTGTTATGATTGCAATGGCGGCGCACCGCAATTACCTACAACTATTCCAAATTTCAGGTCGATAGCTTTAATAGTTACTGAAACAATAAAGTGTGACAGACGGACGGATGGACGGACGGACGGACGCACGGACGGTCGGACGGAGAAAGTCTCACCATAAGGGTTCCATTTTTACCATTTTGGTATGGAACCCTAAAAAGGGAACCGCCTTCAAAAAAACCCACTGAAAAGCACAAAATAATTTTCTAATAAATCTGGGTACACCTACTTAGTTTTCGATTAAATAAGTTCGATTCACAAAGGCAGTAGCTAACGCATCTTTCTTACCTTATTTCTCTAACGAAGTAGTCTAGTGGGTTCTTTGTCACACGTAGAACGCGACGTTGCCGCTCTGTGTAAGATGCCAATTCGTCAGTTTTGGCTCCGGATCCACTTATTTTAAGTAAATGTCGCATATAAGTTTAATATATTCTGGATCTAAGAAAGCTTTTTCAGTATGATTTTTTCGGCCGTTTTTGGATCAACAAATATTGGTTAAATCGTTGACGAGTATGTCGAAAATCTGTTCGTGCAGATCCACTGACGTCACACGTGCATTAGGGGCGGATCAAAGTATATCAGTTGGCCCGAGGTAGAGCTGAGTAAACACGTGAAATAGGTGGATCAACATTTGTTCTAGCTTCTCACTGGAGCAACATTTACCGTGAACGGATCTATATATATATCTATATATATATGTCAATTCTACATATTTGTTATTACTATAGTGTGTATGTATTAGTTTGTTAGTCTATGTATTTAATTTTTATTTTTATTTCGATTCCCCGTCGTTTTTCAGATCAAAGGTCCGTAATTGTGGGTTACCTGGTAGAGATCACTTTAGTGATAAGGTCGCCCTTTGTGTTTCTCTGTTTTCCTTTCGTTGTAATTTTATGTACTAATTTTAAGCAATAAAGATATTTAAATAAATAAATAAATAAAGCACGCAATATGTTGTTACTTGGACAGAGGTACCGCAAGTCGCTGACAGCTCACTACGCCCACGAGAACTGTCACTACGTGGACGCCGTGGGCGCGGTGCAGGCGCCCATCGCCGCGGAAATTGAGGCCGAGGCAAAGCGCCGGGGCTTCAGCCTCAGCTTCGCGGTGAGACACAGCACACACACCCTCAGGGTGCCTGCCCACCAGAGATGTACAGCGATAACAGGGACATACTGTAGGCAGTGCTCGAATTGGACCGGAACGCACCGGAACGGCGTTCCGGTTCGTGAAATCAACGTTCCGGTTCGTGAAATCAGCGTTCTGTTTCGTGAAAATTATTCTCAAACCATTCTGAGCTTTGGTTTTTAAATAATTGAGATCGTACATTTTTATTGCAAAGTTGTGGCTCTTCCAATAGATAAAATTAAAAAAAATATTGAATAGGAGTACTGTGAAGAGATAGCGTTCCGGTTCGTAAAAAGTCCAGAAAAATAAAAGAAGCACTGAAGGTATAATAGCGTTCCGGTTCGTGAAAAAGTTCAATTCGACCACTGAGTCTGTAGGTACTGCTCTACACCACTCGCGACAAAAAATAACGAGCTGCTGATTACTTTTATACTGAGCTAAGCAAAGCGCAGCACAGCTTGATGTTGATTGTTAAAAAGACGAAGCTTAAGAAACACAGCACAGCACAGCGCAGCGTAGCTCGATGTTGATTCGTCACCCTAACACATCTCTGGTGGAAAAGCAGCCTTATACTCGAGAGCAAGACAGCCGAGGAAGTATTCCGAGGAAGTATTCATTACAATGTCCAAGACCCCTATTGGTGGACTGACCGTCATTTAATCCAAGCAGAACAAACCTTTTTCATGTTATTTTTTGTAAACAAAGTTTCTTTTCGGACGGTATCGCGCAGGGGATTGTGTAACGAAAATTCCATCTTGAAGAAAAATCTAGAATGAAAGTTTCTTCTACTAGTCAACAGAAGGGGCACGCATGCAATCACATATAGTATTAAATCACACATGAAAATATAAAATGGAGTTTTGTTTTAGGTGTTATTCCGAACATTTTTTCTACTGAGTTTCCCACGAAAACCAACTTTTTTTTTCTGTGGTACATTTTGGTACTACAGTTAACCACTACAGTAATAACAAAATCATCCAAGTTACTACTAGTAGTAAAATTTGTAGTAATGCAGGCAACAAACACACCAAAGACTCCCTCCTTAGTCTTAAAATGCCTTGGAAATCTGTTAGCTGCAACGACGACAACAGCTATAGTAACTCACAAATTAAACATTATCATTTAGAATTGAAATCTATATTGTAACCAAATTGTTTCTTCCTCAGGAAGTCTGGCAGTACAAAAGCAAGTCCATCCCAAGCAAAGGTCAATCGAAACTATAAAATTACCAAAAAAAATATAGCTACCTTATATCTACAATGTGTTCAGAATATAGCAGTGGAAACCTTCGCCATAGCCCATATTGGCCCGTCATCAAGTAACTACATACTTACATAACATTTCATATTGTAATTTATAATGTACGTTAGCAACAAACAATGTGACAACTCTATTTTTACCCGACTTTCTTTATTTTAAGAATATTTTAAGGGTCAATTTACACCGAACTTTATGTCAATTGTGTAACATACAAGTAGTAGGTAGTACGGTGCTAGGCGTTTACAAAAGAATTCGCTGGAACACTCAAGCATTCCAGCGAATTCTGGCCGCTTGGAGGCGAAATTGACGCTTCTATTCCATTCCATTCCGCCGCGGTGTATGTTGAGCCTTACTATCAAGGAAGGGTTATGCTTTTTACGTGTATCATACATTTTTTGTATGTATGTATGTTTATTAATTTATTCATTACTTGCCAGTACTCAAATAGCTGAATGGATTTTGACTGTTGAGGCATCTTTAGATTCGTCTCAGAAAACCCAAGCGTTCTTAGATAGTTTTTTTTAAATATGTAAATGGCGGATTAACCTCAGTGAAACGCAATTTATTTTCTCATCCTAATATGGCGCCGATTGTATCATTTCCTTATTCTGGACGCATAGTACATAATTATATTTTTAATTATTAATAAAAAATGCTCACATCTGGTGGAGATAAATTTCTCTTTTTTTACAATTACGTAAAATTCATATTTGTTACAATATTTTTTTACAATATTTTTTAAATTTGTTGTTGGTGTATTTTAATTGTTAGAATAACTAAGAAGTTAGACTATGGGTTAAGTATACTTACACTCCATACCTAATGGTGATACTTTGGTGATATATTTACTATATTTAATAAACTATTTTTTCTCTACATAATGACTTTTTATTCTTAAAAACGGATAGATTACATAGTAACGAAAATGCGGGGATGAAGATATTATTTATTGGTTTGGTCTCCGATCTTTCAACCATTTATAAATCTATGAGATCTCGGCGTTATTTTTTTGAAAATATACATTCGTACATTACTTGGGATGTAGCTATATTTTAGGATCAAATGACAAATCAGAACCATTTGTTCGTTAGAATATAAACACTTGTTCGTCTGCCTGTCATTTATATTTCATGGTAATATATGCCTTTCTTGGGTTATCATATTTTATTAAAATAAAAAACTTTTTAATTTGTGTATTATATATTTTTTATTTATTATCTTAGTTTTGGTAATCACTTAAAATATATTATTTTAATACTCGCTTTGTTAATGGAATTTAAGTTCATCAAAATAAAACTATTGTTTGTTACAATAATATTGGTAAGAAATTATAAATGTACATTCATTCTAACAATGGTATCTCTACAATATTAATTATAAAAATTCTATACTTATTTGTAATCGCACCATTTTTTAAACATACTTAAATTATAACTACAACTTTATCTATGACAGACTTTTATAAGTAAATACTTTTTATTTAGTTGCATGTATTTAGCAGTTTTAAGTTTAAGCAAAATTCGTATTAATGTCAACCGCAGTAAATTTTCAAGCCAAAAATAAAGTCCATAATTACACTCTTAAATTAGAAAATGTATTTGAAAAACTTGCCATATTTAAGCAAAATATGAACGTTTATAGAGCATTATTTAATAATTTTAATGGCAATATTATTCTAAGAACTTAAATATCTCACTTACTTAGTTAAGTCCTAAATAAGTAAGTAAGATAAGAAAGTTCTAAGAATAATATTATCTTATATCGTCACTGTAAATATTTACACAAAATCAAAAAAGAAAACAGTTTAATTATATTTATTTATGAAAAGTTTTTCTGTATTTAATTTAGGTAAGTTTCCGGCTATATTGGTTTTGATAGTGGTAGCTTACATGTAAGCTACCACTATCAGCCGGGCTCTTTGCAGAGTTAATGATGGAGTGATACTTAATATTATCAAAGTTGCGTCTGCCTTCAGAGAAAGACAAGGTTTTCTTGTACTGAATGTATTTAAGAAAAGACTGGTTATATCCTTTATAACATTAGTACATTAAATACTTTACAATACAATGTTAAAAATCAACTATCTACGAAGTAATATTTACAAAGTTCTTAATAATAACTTAGCACACATGATACAAATATCTGAAATTAATTAAAATCGGACGGAATTACCAAAATATGCTTAAATTAGTATTAATTTTCCAATGGAAACCCAAATAAATTTATTTATTTATTATTTAGAGGAAGACATTAAATTTTAAGTAGGTTCAACATATTATTTTGAGTTTTCATTAAGTATTTTTTGTATATTACTTACTTAAATATGTATATTTAACACTAGTTATTGCAAATATACAGCGAAAAATGCTTTAAATATTTTACGTGGCCTTTTACGAATAGTATTTGCCAGTTGTATTGAAAATCTACAATTTAATTTAATTTAATACCTACCTTAAAATCATCCAAAATTTCTCATCCAGATAATATATGTTTCGGGATTTCAAAAAAAAAACAAAACTATTAATTAAGTATGTTAATATATTTATCCTACACGAAGAACGAAATAAATGTATGAATGAATGAATGCATGAATATACTTTTATTGCACACCACAAAGTCAAACAAAGAACAACATAAAAATTACATAGAATAGGTACACAATTTGGCGACCTTAACGCTACCTAGTGATCTCTTCCAGGCAACCAATGCTATGCAATGCAGCAATGTAGGTAACTTTTCCTATGGACCAAACATTCAACTGGCAAAAACCTTGAAAAAACCGAGTGTTGCCACTTCCCACATCATAATAGTTACAATATCGTAAAGGAAATGGCAACTATGAGACGAGACGTTCAAAATAACTTAAATTAAAACTGTGACGGGAGACTAGAACTGGATTGAAATTAATTGAAGATTATACATATAAACTATTCCATAAAAATATAAAGAGCTTAACAAATACTTAAGTATATAAATGTTTTTACACACCTCGCTAGCTTTACATAGAAATTAACAAAAAATATTATAATCTCTCATAAATATTTCATAATATTAATACAACTTATTTTTCTTTTAATTCTTTTATAAGTAAATACATAGTATATTATTACAGTGGATTTTTTTCGCACAACGCTACAAGCAGAACAAAAAGTCTTAGCAATCATAATAAAATATTATTTGAAATAAATCCATAAATGTACGTAATTAGAAAACGTATGTATTTCTTTAATGGTAACTCAAATCAGTTGTCATCGAACTCACGTTCAGAAATCTGTGAAAAAAAATTGTAAACATTAATAAGTTATACTTATTTAGAGCAAAAATTAAATCCGTCACCTCACATGAATGAAATATTGAAGAAAAAGAGTCAGATAGGAAATATGTGTATGTATAAATAAATAAATAATTGGTCAAGTAATCGGGTTCGCGCACTGAGAGTTCCGTACAATCAAGACCAATTCCAATCAAAAACAAAAAAAAAACACGTTTGCTGTATGGGAGGCTCCTTAAAAATTTAATTTATTTTATTATGTCAGTGTCCGTATTTGTCGTTATAGCGGCAACAGAAATAGATTTCAACTATCACGGTTCAAGAAATAGGTAGAGCCTGCTGACAGACGGACGGACGGACGGACAGCGAAGTCTTATAAGTAATAGGGTCCCGTGTCAATCCTTTGGGTACGGAACCCTAAAAAGAATAATTTTGTATAATGCACTGAAATAATTGGTACTTACTTAGTAGTATGAAATTGATAAACACTAATTAAAAAAAAAAAACAAATTAAGATTTTTTGTTTATTTTCTTTTCTTTGTTATCATAATTTAATGAGAAGGAGACATTTAAATTGACCAAAATATACAATGGAAATATAGGTAAGCTACTATTTGTATTTTGTAACAGTATGGGAATCTAAAATATACATACAAAGAAGTATGAATTAGTTAAAAATTTTAGTTAAAAATTAGTAAATGATGCAAAAATTACACACACATACATAGAAATATTTACATATGCAATTAAGAAATGAATGTAAATACATAAAATAATTAATAATATTAGTGACAACACCCTACCCCTAATAAAATAATAGTTACCTTTTTTGACAACTGACTACTTAAAACTGTAAAACATAATAAAAGCCATACTTGTATAAAAATATATTTATTGAATATCAATGTATAAGTATCCTATTTTATAAAATAAGTAACCTATTTATTACTATCATTTAATTATTATTAATAGTAATTAATGTGAAGTTAAGATAACTTAGGTCCTATCCATATCAAACTCTTATTATCACCTAAGTCCTAATTTATAAGCGCTTACCTTAATATTTCATTTGTACTAAATTAACTTGGAAGTTTCTTATTTTATATTTTTTATAAATTAAAGCTTCTAACCCCAGCTCAAAAAAAATCATTTAAGTTATCATTATAAAAATATAATAATCCATTAATAGTATTTATTCTAATGGCCTAGATATTGCACGGGTTAATAATAATAAATGTATTAGGCAGCTAAGTACATCTATAAAATTAGGTAATAAGTATTATTTGTATTGCTACTACTTTTATTATCACTTGGAAGTTCTACATTATATAAAGTGAATTACTATACTACTGCTTTGCTACAAGTAGGGGTATGTAGGAATGTGTGTGCGTGTGTATGAGTCTGTATGTCTGTGTATGAATAAGAGTTTGTGATGGTTTTATTGTGTGTGATTGATTCTTACTGGAGATGGCCTGGCAAGGGATTTCAAGTTTTCACCTAAATCTAATGTGATTCCTCTTGATGCTGCGGCAGAGGTGTGAAGCAAAGCAATTTTAGTATGTCTGTATGTGTAAAAACTTGAAATACCTTGCCGCGCTGTCGCGATGTGTGTTAGCTCTTGCTCGTCACTCTACGCTGCCTGCGTGTATCTGTGTGTTCGCTTCCAACTATTTGTGTGTCTCTGCGCTTGTGGTATGTGTATGTGTACGTAATTACGTGCAAGCGTACATGTGTGTGCATGCGAGCGTACGTGTCTGTGCGTGCGGCCGTACGTGTCTGTGCGTGCGAGCGTACGTGTCTGTGCGTGCGAGCGTACGTGTCTGTGCGTGCGAGCGTACGTGTATGTGCGTGCGGGCGTACGTGTCTGTGCGTGCGAGCGTACGTGTCTGTGCGTGCGAGCGTACGTGTCTGTGCGTGCGAGCGTACGTGTCTGTGCGTGCGAGCGTACGTGTCTGTGCGTGCGAGGGTACGTGTATGTGCGTGCGAGCGTATGCGTGTGTGCGTCCGAGCGTACGTGTTGTGCGTCTGAGCGTACGTGTCTGTGCGTGCGAGCGTACGTTTCTGTGCGTGCGGCCGTACGTGTCTGTGCGTGCGAGCGTACGTGTCTGTGCGTGCGAGCGTACGTTTCTGTGCGTGCGGCCGTACGTGTCTGTGCGTGCGAGCGTACGTGTCTGTGCGTGCGGCCGTACGTGTCTGTGCGTGCGAGCGTACGTGTCTGTGCGTGCGGCCGTACGTGTCTGTGCGTGCGGCCGTACGTGTCTGTGCGTGCGAGCGTACGTGCCTGTGCGTGCGAGCGTACGTGTCTGTGCGTGCGAGGGTACGTGTATGTGCGTGCGAGCGTATGCGTGTGTGCGTCCGAGCGTACGTGTCTGTGCGTGCGAGGGTACGTGTATGTGCGTGCGAGCGTATGCGTGTGTGCGTCCGAGCGTACGTGTTGTGCGTCTGAGCGTACGTGTCTGTGCGTGCGAGCGTATGTGTCTGTGCGTACGAGCGTACGTGTCTGTGCGTGCGAGGGTACGTGTATGTGCGTGCGAGCGTATGCATGTGTGCGTCCGAGCGTACGTGTTGTGCGTCTGACCGTACGTGTCTGTGCGTGCGAGCGTATGTGTCTGTGCGTACGAGCGTACGTGTCTGTGCGTGCGAGCGTATGCGTGTGTGCGTCCGAGCGTACGTGTTGTGCGTCTGAGCGTACGTGTCTGTGCGTGCGAGCGTATGTGTCTGTGCGTACGAGCGTACGTGTCTGTGCGTGCGAGGGTACGTGTATGTGCGTGCGAGCGTATGCATGTGTGCGTCCGAGCGTACGTGTTGTGCGTCTGACCGTACGTGTCTGTGCGTGCGAGCGTATGTGTCTGTGCGTACGAGCGTACGTGTCTGTGCGTGCGAGCGTATGCGTGTGTGCGTCCGAGCGTACGTGTGTGTGCGTGTGTGCTACTGCAGCTCTGGCGGGTTGTGCACGTAGACGGAGACGCGCTCACCTTCGTGCTTCCTCTGCGACGGCATGAAGTAGAAGTCGGGCTGCGGCTCCCCGCGCGGCAGCGAGCGCGTGTTGGCGCCGCTCCCCGCCCCGCTCCCCGCGCCGCTCCCCGCGCCGCCGTTGTACCTGCGACGAGTGACCAACCATCTCAATACGATTCCAGCACCAGTCATTTCCAGCACACCACTTATTGCCAGGCGCCCGGATAAAGCCGGACAGGGTTAGGGTTTTTGATCGCGTGTCTGGCCAACAAACGGTGTCCGGCATGTCTGGCTTTTGTCAGACTATTAACATTTCGCAAAAAAGTGAGCGTGGCTGAACAAGATTTACCTAGCTTAATTTTACATAAAAAATTGTCGTATCTATTTAGTATATATTATACCTACTGAGACACAAAATTCTAAATAATGTAGGGTGTCCACTGTCCACTGCACAGGCTTTATACATTACATACCCAAATGTCCGGCCAAACTGGTTGGTCTGTCCGGCTATTGGCGACCTGGCAATCCTAGACTTAATGTAAAATTTTGGAACGTTGAACGAAAAGTGTATGGGATTGACAGTTCGCAGTCTGCGTGTAGGTCACGTGACATATTTTGAGATCGGTTTTATGAGTCATACATATTTTTATTTTAATTTCTGTCCATAAGGCGTACCAAAAATGCAACCTTAGAAATGGTAAAGATAAGTCATAATGACTACAACTGCAGGTGTAAAGTTTTATTTCGTTTTACGCATTTTGTAAGCTATAAGTTATAGATAGATAGTATCGTAAAAAAATGGAGAAATGGCAGGATCATTATTAACTGTTTATTTTAAAATCTTTGCTTAAAATGTATCCGTTTTAATTATTTAATACATTAATCCGAGTACTTAATTAATTGATCATTAATGTGAATTTGATTTGATGGACCAATAAACAAAACTGAACTCGACCGTGACAGGACTCGAACCTGCAATCTTCGGATCCGAAGTCCGACGCCTTATCCATTAGGCCACACGGTCACATGGGGTTGTTGCGAAATACCGCAAAACTTAGCTTAGGTACTGAGCTTTATTGATTCCCCCATCCCACGACCCACCCTACTGTAGTGATGTGCCTATCGTACTTCAAAATTCGTATTTAAGTGATTCACTCATTTTAATGAAGCGTTTCCTTCGGAGAAGTTTATACCTATGATAGCATAATATATTGTGTAGGGAAAAGTGACGACTGACTGACTGATCTATCAACGCAGAGTTCAGACCTATAACCACTGAACGAATCTGGCTGCATAATATAGATAGCTAGTATGGCGTGGACTTCCACTTAGTAAGGATTTTTGAAAATTCTGTTACTATAATCGAAGCAATATCTCGATTCTCGCTGCTATATCGCAGAGTACTTATATTGCTTCGATTTTGTCATTTTATTAAATGTTTTCCCATTTTATTAAATGGAAAACAGGACAGTGTGCGGCTGTTGGCCGGCAGGTAAAGCCCGTAAGGTGCGACAGAGAGCCCACGAGGCGGCCTGTTTCCTCATTTTATTACAGCGGGTGTCGAGATACTGCGTCTCTGTCTGTAAGGGTATCTACAATACAGGTCACACGAGAGAAGCTGCGGGAGCCAGCAGCTGGGCTAGCATGCGCGTGTAGAGATATCATGTCTCTCTACATTTGTCGCTCTCTTTCTAATCCATATTGATAGACACAGAAAAGAGAGCGACAAAAGTAGTACCTACTTGTGCTGCATGCTGCATAGGCAGGAGGTACCTAATTGTTTCGGTTTAAACTTTAAAGGCACTAGCCAGACAAATCTTTGCAAGTAATGTCACAGGCACAGATGAATACGTAGGATGTCGAACGCAGTTCGATGATATCCCATTGCGAAATCTTGGAATGCACTGCATCTGACATGGCATTGAACAGGCGTATTAGGCCGTTTATAAAAGTTACAACTTACCCATAATGCGACCGCGGCCTCTGCAATGACCTCGTGTCGTGGTAGTACTGCGCGCTGTTCGCAAACTTCTTCGACGCGTTTGGCGTTTTACTCCTCCCGTTCGTGGGGTAGCCGTTGCTGGCCAACGTGTGCCCGTTCATGGCCATTTCGCGCGGGCTCATGGCCATTTCCCGGGGACTCATGGCCATGTCGCGGCCGTTCGCGCCCATTTCTCGCGGGCTCATGGCCATCGGACTCCTGCCCATGTCCCGGCTGTGTCTGCCGTCGGGGACGTCCCTGCCGTTCATATTGCGGCTCCGAGGCGCGTGACCGTTGCTGGCCATGTTGGGCCCGTTGTTGGCCATGTTGGGCCCGTTGTTGGGCATGTGGTGCCCGTTGTGGTGCGGCTTGGGCGTCATCTTGTGCGCGCTGGTGGGTCTCGGCGGCGGCGGCGAGGTGGGGCGCGGGGAGCGGGTGGACGTGCTGTTGTACTTCTCCTCGTTCTCGAACGGTTCGAACGCGTAGTTGGTGTTCGCTGCTGTGTAGTCCTTCCACGCTGTGTTGGGGATCAGTTGGTCCTGGAATTGATTTCAATAACTTTTAAAATTAAAAACAAACTCGACCACTTATTTACACGACACATTTTACTTTTTAGTGGGTTAGTAATATTTCATAGTTGGGGAGTTGTGGATAAAATATAACATGTAGGTCACAGCCAGGCTATATAGCCCGAACAGCGACTTGTTGATGTTGGTCGCCTTTATAATATGCTCGTAACTGTGATGCCGACCTTGGCGTTGGGCGCGGCGGTGCGAGCCAGCGTGCACACCGCCTGCAGCAGCGCCAGCGCGACCAACGCGGCCAGGCAGCCGACCACCAGCCACAGCCGGCCCGCCGACCCGAACAGCGACTTATTGATGTTGGTCGCCTTTATAATATGCTCGTAACTGTGATGCCGACCTTGGCGTTGGGCGCGGCGGTGCGAGCCAGCGTGCACACCGCCTGCAGCAGCGCCAGCGCGACCAACGCGGCCAGGCAGCCGACCACCAGCCACAGCCGGCCCGCCGACCCGAACAGCGACTTGTTGATGTTGGTCGCCTTTATAATATGCTCGTAACTGTGATGCCGACCTTGGCGTTGGGCGCGGCGGTGCGAGCCAGCGTGCACACCGCCTGCAGCAGCGCCAGCGCGACCAACGTGGCCAGGCAGCCGACCACCAGCCACAGCCGGCCCGCCGACCCGAACAGCGACTTGTTGATGTTGGTCCCTTTATAATATGCTCGTAACTGTGATGCCGACCTTGGCGTTGGGCGCGGCGGTGCGAGCCAGCGTGCACACCGCCTGCAGCAGCGCCAGCGCGACCAACGCGGCCAGGCAGCCGACCACCAGCCACAGCCGGCCCGCCGACCCGAACAGCGACTTGTTGATGTTGGTCGCCTTTATAATATGCTCGTAACTGTGATGCCGACCTTGGCGTTGGGCGCGGCGGTGCGAGCCAGCGTGCACACCGCCTGCAGCAGCGCCAGCGCGACCAACGCGGCCAGGCAGCCGACCACCAGCCACAGCCGGCCCGCCGACCCGAACAGCGACTTGTTGATGTTGGTCGCCTTTATAATATGCTCGTAACTGTGATGCCGACCTTGGCGTTGGGCGCGGCGGTGCGAGCCAGCGTGCACACCGCCTGCAGCAGCGCCAGCGCGACCAACGCGGCCAGGCAGCCGACCACCAGCCACAGCCGGCCCGCCGACCCGAACAGCGACTTGTTGATGTTGGTCGCCTTTATAATATGCTCGTAACTGTGATGCCGACCTTGGCGTTGGGCGCGGCGGTGCGAGCCAGCGTGCACACCGCCTGCAGCAGCGCCAGCGCGACCAACGCGGCCAGGCAGCCGACCACCAGCCACAGCCGGCCCGCCGACCCGAACAGCGACTTGTTGATGTTGGGCTCCTCCGACGGCTGCACCGTTGATACTGGCAAAAATAATTTATCATTAAAATTATTCGTTATCATTTAAATTATTCGTATTCTTTTCAAGAAACTCTTTCATTTGATAACCATATTGTAGTGTTACATTAAAAATATTAATTAGTCCGCCATCTTGGGTGTTCCGCCATATTGGACTTAGAATAACGTCACAAAAATAACCATGCATTATCATCCTTACTAAACGTGTGTACAAAATTTCAGCCTAAGCCTAATCGGTTGAAGATATAGCACCTGCTTCAAAATTGAATTGCAACGGCCAGATCCCACCCAAGTCCCAAACAAACATACATTGAAAGAGCTTGTATCAATTAAAAATCCAACTTCACCGAGGGGCGAGGAGTATCCCAATGATACTCCTTGGTGAAATTGGATCAACCGTGTCTAGTTATATAAACATGCGTACTTTTTTTTAAATCTCTGTTTTCTGTACTTACGAGCTATTGGTTGGAACACCAAGAATTCCGGATCAACGTTCAGATTTCCCACTTTTCCCACTGCAAGTGTATCTCTTATTGCTTTCTCCCACTTCAACATATCGCTGTCTCCTTCCGTCTCGTTGGATGGCAGCGAGAGGTCGTTGTCGAGGGAGCGCGCTGTGTTCTCGATGGAATTCGTATCGATAGATTTGAGGGTTAGATCAGCGATGATTGCCTTGGTTTCGTTTCTGAAATTAATAAAATTACTTAATTACCTATGAAACAATTCGGTATCAATTTTATGAGTAACTAATTCCAAGCAGTCAAATTGATTCAGTAGTTACAGCGTGAAGGAGTGACAAACATATGCACATACGAATGAATGTACAAACTATCGCCTGTATATTTTCCAGCGGCCGTAGTCAATTAAAGACTTTTTTCGGTTCTATGGATACCTACGTCAAAAAATGCGTCACTATCAAGCTTATTGTGGTTTATCTTCATGGAGATTTACCTGTACCTGGTAATTTTCCATGAAGATGTGCATGCACAATTGCGATGTGCACAAGTGAGTACTCAAGCACAGGAGCACTCTTTATGCTCTACACTCCCCATTCTATCACGACCGAAAGAGATAAGGCAAAGGACGTCGTGTCCTTAGGGCTCTCCGAGGCACAGTGGTGGACCACCACTTATTTCAAACTCGGGCTGGCATTGATAATTTCTAGGAACAAGAGTCTTGTTGTTGGGCCTTGGATCAAACCTATGACCTCGCAATGAAAAAAAGGCTCCTGAAGAAGAAGAAACGGGTTAATAGAGGAGGTAACTCACTGCATGAACCCGTTGACTGTCAAGCTCTGGTAGCCCTTGGTCCTGCTGAGCTCGCTGGCGAGGCTGTCGGCCACCTTCTTGGCGAGCTCCTCGAAGTCGCTGCTGCCCGCCGCCGGCGGTCGGAAGCTGTCCGCCAGCCCCGTGACGCGCACCAGCAGCGAGTAGCTGCGGCTGCCGGGCGCCGCCTCCGTGCTCTGCTCCTCTTCTTCTACTGTAAGTTCTGTGAACAACACCAGGGTTTTGTCAACCAATAAGCAGACAGTATAGAAACATGACATGTGACATTATCTCCTTGTCGTAGAGTCGTGAACGTGACCACCACTTCCACTCACGACCTTTTTCTGGACGATGTCGCGGAAAATTCTGTTGGTCGACACATGTATCGCAGATTTTCGTATCGTGCAGTGTGAATTTCGACCATCACATCGGGCTCCATCCTCGAGGTCTCTTTCCTTCCATAATGCCGATGATAAAACTTCTCCAGGGAACCTACCCTTGGGGCAATGTGACCGAAGTACTCCAGAGTGTCCAGAATCCCCTGTATAGTCAGGTCGTGGACAGCCTTTTCGTAATTTTGTGTTGTCTCAATATTGATGCGTGCTGATGATTGTTCTGTTTGCTGTCCATGGAATTCTGAGAAACATATTATCTGTGGAATATGACGGAGTGTTGATATAGTGTTTCAAATTACCAGGGCCGCATGGCTTGATGCAGACCCTCTCGTCGGTGATGTAAGGCACGTCGGCGTGCTTGCTGGTGCGCTTGTTGACGGCGTCAAATCCACCGCCGTGGGTCACGAACATCATGTACAGGCATTTGTTGTCCGTGAACGGCAGGTCCTGGAGCAAAAAACGCTTAAGTGAATCCGGGAAAAACACAGCAGTAGCTGAAAGGACTACTGGAAACTGGCTTTATAACATTATAGTAGAGCTTGTCCAAACCGAAATAACGCGGCCCCACTACCGCATTTACGCACACAAGCAAATTTAAAATACGGACACAATACACATAAAGATGCCATTGTAATTGGTCATTCAGTTGCCTACTTGCTAAGAAGCGTTGTTCTCAGATTTATTGTCCCACTAGACATAAGTGATCAGAAAGCGCGCGAGAGCGGACGTATTGTTTCATACAACGCGCCAGCGCTGCTTCATACAGTGAGTTTGGCCATGAGTTGAGTATCACCTTCTGATCGCCAGTGTCCCTCTTCCTCACGAAGCTGAGCACAGTGACGCCGTCCTCCACGGAGCCCTTGATGGCGGTGAGGTCCTGGCGCGGATCGAGGCGCGGCGCCGAGTAGCCGCTCACCCACGTGTCCATTAGGAAGGGCCGGTTGGTGCGCGGGTCTATCCAGCCGATTATTGCGTCCGTTTGCGACTGCAACCAGAAATTACTTGAAGTTCTATTTTTTACGTCTCTCCGTTAGCTGAGCCTTTTATGACGTTAATGAGAACTGTGCTCAAAACACCTTATAAATTAGAAATCACGAGACAGAGGAACTAGAGTCTCCAACATCTATGTTGGTAGCCTGGTAGGTCATCAATAAGTCATGTTCGGAGGACCAATAGACGTAACCTTGGAATTGGAATGACGGGACGAGCAGCTTGGTGCTTCCACCCTTCCTTTATTTTACAAGTAGGATATATTATAATGGAGAGGGGAGAAAACGCCAAATCGACAGTATACGCAGATGCCTATGAGAGGGAGATGTCCAGTTGTACACGTCCATCAGCTCGAATATTGTCACTACGAAGGCCCATGAAAACGACGCTGAGGGAAAATCCTCACCGACACAATACTGTGTTCTATGTTTTTTTACAATTTATAGGCTTGCTTTTGACCACTATCATGTCCGATTGGCAGAAATGATGAGGTCTAGGAAATGCCTAGAAAATGCCTATTCACTCTTCTCTTGAAGGCACCCAGATTGTACTTGGCTGGGAACACGGAAGCTGGAACGGTGTTCCACACCTTAGCGGTTCGTATCAGAAACGTGGAAGAAAAACGTTTTGTTCGAGTACGCTGGACTTCAACCACATAAGGGTGCCACTTCTCTCGACGTCTCGCGGTCCAAGCCTCTGCTCACCATTTTCTTGTCGTTGCTGAACCCGATGCCGGTCCAGAACTTGCCCTTCTTGGTGCGGATGGTGAAGCGCACGGAGTCCTTGCCGCGCGTCTGCCCGAGGTACTCCCAGGAGGCGGCGAACTCGCACGAGCTGTTGCGCACGTCGCAGTCGGCGGGGAGCTTCCACTGGCCGCCGCAAGCGTCGTTGTCGAGGGGTTGCACGCCGCCGAACGTGGCGATTTTTTTTTCTTCTGCAAATTACAGATGAAGTATTTAATACTCAGTTTTTTATAGTGCCAAAAAATTCCTTCGAGAGCTTTCCCCGCGGTTAATAGCCTCAACTGGTGACAGAAGGGCTGGCTCATTTTTTGCGCAACGTATCAGCCTAGCTGTTCAACGCGGAAATGCAGCCAGTATTCTTGGCACCATTCCACGCGGGCAAGATTTGTATAGTAATTAGAATAAGCTAATACTAATAAGTTTTATTGTAACATTTTAAATAATATGTTTATTATAAAAGTCTGTACTCAAAGGGGGAAAAAGGGACCCTATCACTAAGACTTCGCTTTCCGTCCGTCTGTCCGTCTGTCACCAGGCTGTATCTTTTGAACCGTGATAGCTACGGACTTGGAATTTTCACAGATGATGTATTTCTGTTGCCGCTATAACAACAAATACTAAAAACTAATAATAATTTATTTTTCATAATTCACACACACTATTAATCGTACTTAGGTAGTAAGTAGGAACCTAAGTTATTGAAGCTGGATACCTCCTTTTAGGTATATTTAAATACCTGTGCCGGGATAGTAAAATTAATATTGAAGGGGGCCTCCCATACAACAAACGTGATTTTTTTTTGCTCGTGTTGAATTTGGTAGACAGGGGTGTTTAGATTATTTAGAAAACGGGGCTTGATAGTACGGAACCCTCAGTAAGTGAGCCCGACTCGCACTTGACAATTTTTTTCATCACTCCACTGACCAGTCAAGCATAACTTAAGCATAAGTTATGCTTGATGGGAAGCAATGATTAGGTCTTTGGAATGGGTGCAGAACGCTGGTGTAGAAAATGGCTATTCACTCTACTCTTGAAGGCACACTTGGCTGGGAGCACGGAAGCAACGAAGACTGGATCGTATAAGAAACGTGGGAGACAAACGTTTCGTTCGAATTCGTTGAATAACAACCACATAACGATGCCATTTCTTTTGAGACATTTTGCGGTTCCATGGTAAAAAGGTGAAAGAGGCACAAAATTGTGGAGTGAACGCTTCCTTTAAAATTTTTTCAAATAGAGCCATGCCAGACATATCGACAGTCTGTAATTACCAAAGAAGTTCATGGCTGTGACGCCCCTCTGCGCGCCGTGTCCGTGGTACTTGATCTCGTCGGGGCGGTAGAAGTCGCCCTTGCTGACGCCGGCCGGGGGCTGGTGCACGTAGCGGCCTTGCTCCTGGCCGCGCGCCCAGATCACGTGCATCAGGTCGTCCACGATCGAGTGGTCGGTGGGCTCCTTCGCCTGTACACAAAAACAATTTGGACCAATATTAGTTGTAGTAAAACATGTGTTACAGTCCGTAAGCGTTTGATTGATATTGCCTTGGGCAGCCCGAGCATGACCTTTTGAAAAATAACCCCTTTGGTCTTAATTCGTCGTTCGTTCGTTTCAGCGGACGGACGTCCACTGCTGGACAAAGGCCTCCTGCAATGAATTCCAGCCCGCACGGTCCTGGGCTACTAGTATCCAGCGCCTTCCCGCGACTCTTTTAATCTCGTCAGCCCATCTGGTCGGAGGCCTGCCAACTCTGCCCTTTCCCGTGAGTGGTCCCAAAACGTCCATCGGTCCTACGAACTATGTGCCCCGCCCATTGCCACTTCAGCTTCGCGATACGTTGAGCTATGTCGGTGAATTTGGTTCGTCGACGGATTTCCTCATTTGATCCCGCAGAGAAACTCCGAGCATTGATAGCTCTCTCCATCGCCCGCTAAGTGACTTTGAGCCTTCTTATGAGGCCCATAGTAAACGACCATGTCTCGGATCCGTATGTGATGACATATGGATCCTTTGGTCTTAAATTTCCATAAAGTATACCTTTAGTTGTTATTATATTATGCAACAATAAAGATAGAAGATGATGATGAAAGAATCGAGGGTGAGAGACATGACTCATTGGTACCTATAGGAGCTCCTTTCAGTTCCAACTGACCTTAATCTTCCTCCTAAACATAATGGTAGTCACTCCGTTGTCTTCGTAGCCGGAAGCAGCCGCGATGTCGTCATGTCCTCCCCAGAACGTGTCCACGCGAGGAGTAGACCTGACAAGGACAGTTCCTTGTAAGTAAATAAATTCAGGAATCTAAATATCACTTGCTTAAAGGTACTTAAAAGAAAACTTTCTGAACTGCATGACTGAGAGTTCACCATAATGTCCTTAAAGGTATGTGCCAACACGCACTTAGTCCATGTAGGGGCAAACAACCTCAGCATTTAAAGAGTTTAAAATATACACAGCAGTGATACTTAAAACAGGAGTGACACCCACACAAATATTTAAATCCAGACAGGTTCACAAATGGGTATAGCTTAAATTATAGTGATTTTAAGGTTGTTTCAAGAAGAACTCTAGAATGTTTTATTAAAACAAGGTTATGTCAGTCAATTTACCTGTCTCTTGTATAGTAATCAAGCACCCTGTGGTAGTTTCCTTTAGCGGTGCCGATCACTATGTCGGTACAGTCCATGGGGTTGAAGTCGAACTTGGGAACGTATTCGTGTGAGGGGAAGTAGCCTGGAAAGTCAAAACTATAGAAACATCTGGAGAACGTAAGAAAGCTAGTGAAATATACAAAACCTGATATTAATGCGTCACAATTTGCTGAAATAGGAAAGATTGAGCGAGTCAAATAGAAAGAAGTTAAAGATTTTGTTAGAAAAGATGAGTTTCAAAATGGTCCAGATCTTAAAAACTGGAAAACCGAGGACATCGTTTTGATTCTGATGCATCATTGTGTAAGAAAAACGGATTAAATATTTGTATCTGATTAGATTTCTGATGAATGCGTTTTTCTTACTTTGTTTGGAGACGTGAACCAGATAGTTAATAATAATAGTCCATTAGTCCATGATTAAAGTCGTAATGCCGATTAATGTACAGGCATAGTGGTTGAAAATATTCCATCAACCAATATGACACACGAATGCTGAAATAATATAATCACATGTTTAAAGATTCAAGTAAACCAGTGATTAGATTATTAAGGGTTTAAAATTCTCAAATAGTATGTCCATTGTCCATTATGATTTTATTAATAGAAGTGTTGAAGTTTATTTACATGTAGGAAGTGAACAGTTAGATTTCATGAGAGTCAGTCAAAGAAATGAAAATTATAAGAGAACACAAAGAAGAAAGAGTGGTAAGGGGAAAAAAGTCAGGAATAGGAAGGATAAGAGAAAGTTCAAATCGACATCCCTGCAAAAAGCGTGCAAGCAAAAAAGATATAAAGCCTCAAGATATAAACAATATGTAACGAGGCAAAAAGTTATGAAGCAGTGAATATTTTAGTAAATTAGGAAAAATATTAATATTTTTTTAAGAAACAATGAGTATTTATATTGTAAATTTTTTTTTAAATGATAATGGTTTATATGGTGAAGCTTTTTACTATGCGATAATTATAAAATTATCATCAACATAAAGCCAATCATGAATGAAAAAAAATATGAAATGAAATGACGTAATAACTAAAAAATTTGGAAATGAAGATAAACAGCTCCATCAAAGTGTTATTATTAATCTTAATAATTATGGATGTATTAACATAATTATATGCGCATTTGTTAAATAATAATAATACATAGTAATAAACTAATTATGCCACAAAATAACATAAGGGGCAATACTGTCAGGAAATTAGTCCCTCCAAAAGAGTGAATTTTATTATTTTCAATGAGTAACCATTCTAGTATTGCACATTACGTTATTCGCAAAGCGGGTGCTTTACCTGTTTCTTCAGAAAGTCCTTTCACTAGCAGATTCTCATAATCCGCTTCTGCATTGGGTTCAGGTTCAGGAGATGGTTCGGGTTCAGAAGTTGGTTCTGGTTCAGAAGTAGGTTCAGGTTTGGATTCAGGTTCTGGTTCTGGCTTTGATATTGGTTCAGAAGTAGATTCGGGCTCAGATTTAGGCTCGGGATTGGGCTCTGGTTCTGACTTTGGGTAAGGGTCTGTACTTGGTTCTAGTTCTGATTTTGGATTTGGTTCTGTACTTGGTTCAGGTTCTGATTTTGGTAAAGGAGTCGATTTAGGTTCAGGTTCAGGTTTTGGTGTTGATTCGGGTTCTGGTTTGGGTTCAGGTTGTGACTCTGGTTCTGGTTCTGGTTTTGGCTCTGGAGTCGGTTCTGGTTCAGAAGTTGGTTCAGGTTCTGGACTAGGTTCTGGTTTTGAAGTAGGTTCTGGTTCAGATGTAGGTTCAAGGGAAGAGGTGGGTCTAATTTTTGTATTACTATTTAGTTCAGTCAATTGTTTAGACTTTGGTTTGAATGACTTATGCTTAGGCTTTGGTTCTAACTTTGGTTCAGTGCTTGGTTCTGGTTCGGGGGTTGTTTCAGGTTCAGGGGTGGGATTGTCGCTGTCATTTTTTAAAATAGTCGATGTTTCATCTGCAAAAATAACAACCATGCATTTCTCTATACAGTAAGATGTGTTTTTACAAAGTTAGTTTGATCGTTAAAGATTTTTTTTTGTGCATGTGTGTGGCTGATAGCATTGTGTTGGTTTTAGCACTTGTGTTATACTGAATTGTGTTTTGTGTTAAGTTCAAGGGATGCTTACTCTGTATGCTTGTTTCGTTCGTTGCACGTTTCTTTCGACCTGAAAAAAAAATCATTTTTCAAAGTATAACTTGCAAGTCTATTAAAAAAATTGGGGGTTCTTTTCGATATGATATTTTCTTACCTTTGGAACTCGAAACTTTATACGAAATACTGGTTTTTACTGTAACATCATTGCCAAGATTTTTAAAATCAATCCCATCTAAAGTATGCATTGCTACTCGCTTATTTCTGTTATCGTTATCAACCTCGGGTGAATTTGTTGGTTCGGGTTCAGGTTTTGGTTCAGCGGTCGGTTCTGGTTCGGGTTTCGGTTCTGGTGTGGGTTCTGGTTCTGCTTTTGGTTCTGAAGTAGGTTCTGGTTCGGTTTTTGGCTCTGGGTCAGGCTGTGGTTCAGCATTCGGTTCTGGAGTTGGTTCAGGTTTTCCTTTTGGTTCCGGTGTTGGTTCGGGTTCTGATTTTGGTTCTGGAGCCGGTTCTGGTTCAGCTTTCGGTTCTGGTTCTGGTAATGGTTCAGGAGCTGGAGTGTTTGCTTTAAAACAGTTAGATAAAGAACAAGTGAGTTAAAATTATTGTGTGCCATAACAATACTTTACAAATATTTGTAAAACTTGTTTATTTAACGAGAGACAATCAATTTAGTTTGAATTGATGTTACAAATTTTAACGTAAAGCTTTGATATACCAATAAGTACTTCCTGACCGGGCAAGCGTTGTTTTGTCATTTAGGGATATGAAAAATAGATAACGACTTATTCTCAGACCTAGTACCGAACAAAAAAAC
This sequence comes from Coenonympha glycerion, assembly GCA_963855885.1. Classification (NCBI taxonomy): domain Eukaryota; kingdom Metazoa; phylum Arthropoda; class Insecta; order Lepidoptera; family Nymphalidae; genus Coenonympha; species Coenonympha glycerion. The sequence continues at coordinate 17,756,171 of OY979631.1, forward strand.
ATCACAAAAATCGGTCAAGCCGTTTCGGTGGAGTTACAAACACTTTGACACGAAATTTCATGTATTAAAAATTAAGATTACTTCTTATCCACTACGCGCTCATATGAACAAATGCAATATTACTCACGAGTATCAACAGGTGGTCCTAGAACTGGGAAGTTCTTACATTCCTTCTTCAGTCCTTTCGGTCGCCAACCGAGAGCTGGAAACAGAAGCATTCGCTGTTAAAATTATGCTGTATTGCACGCGCATGTAATGTACTATTTGTTTATTCATCTATTCCTTTTTAGCTAAACCCAAGAAGGAATTGTGTATTTTATCGCGGGGTATGAACCTTTTTGTAGAGTCTGCCTTGATGAGTATCATCGTGGCCAAAATAAGTAGTATTTTATGAAGCACAATACCCCTCAAACTAAATCACAGTAATATTTTGGTGAGAAGGGTACTGTAGCAGGCGATATTGATGAGCATAATTCAACTTAAGAACTGATGTGCTAGGGTGAAGATTGCAATGCAGTACAGTAGTATAGAACACTGCTTCTTTCTGCAGAGGCCGATGCTCTTACCAGCGTAGGACGTCCCGTTGACCATCATCACGACTTCCAGCTCCGCTTCCTCTTTCAGCACGCGCCAGTACAGCGCGAATTCTTTGGACAACTGCTTCTTGCTGTACACGGACAGGTTGATGTTTTTGTCCTTCCACGGAGCCTCTGAAATATAGTAATAGTATTTAGAATTAAAGTCCTCATAAAATTTTCCTAGGTTTCCTACAAGAATTGCCGCAAAAAGATATCCTAACCCGAACTGGGAGGCCGGATTCATGAGTGAGCTTGGCTGACTGGAGTGATCCGAAGAAAACTCGCATCGGCGACTAGACGCGCTACAGGGAAATTAATCGCCTAATTACGGAAAAGTCTCAGAAACAAAAGAAGAAGAAGGATTGCTCTTTCATCGGAGGCCAGAAATCAAGGGACCAATTCTTAAAGGGGGGTCCTACTATAATTCTTTTTCTGCGTCTGCATTCTTGGTTACACTTGATGTAACCAAAAGCAGGTAGGTCTTCTGATTGTTTCGAGAGGTGATACTGCTGGTGCTACTCACTCTTGTTGCACCCTTTCCCGTAGAAGCCGTGCGGGCAGTAGCACAGCCGGCGCGGCGACTCCGTGGCGTCGGTGTCCATGCACTTGCCGCGCAGCCCGCAGTCGTTGTCCTCGCCGCACTCGTCCGCGAACTGGCAGCGCGGCCCGCTGTGCATCTTGTGGCACTTGCAGCGGCCCAGGATGTGGAACCCGCGCCCGGAGCACGTCTCGTGGTAGTTCTTACCTGCAACATGAACATTGGGTGCTTATTCACATAAGCATGTCTGCCTGAACTGTACAAAAGACAGGCATGGTGGAACTGGGTTTGTAATGAAGGTAGGTAAACTAGTCTATTGAAGCTGTTATCACTATTATTCTCAGAGCTGACCTAATAGGAGCTGACGGAATAATACATATTTTTTCTATAATATTTAACGTAGCTTATATTTTATCTGATAACAAACATGGAGATAGCACCCAAGCAACAAAAGAATCAAGATCTTCCACGATTCCTTCTCGAGGCACTCGCCATGCTGCCCTTATCTTTACCTGAATTTATTTTTAATTGAATGAACCATACTTTGAAGCACGATCCCTGTCCGATATTGGCTTGAAGCCTTGAACCCTCGCAGTTTCAGCAGAATTTCGAGTGAGAGACTCCCTCGCTGTAACCGATACATTCCACTTCTCGTGTGAGGTAGTAAAGATGCCAGCATCCCGCACTATCTCGCTTTGATACCAGCACTTGTGATATCAAGTGCTGGTATCAAAGCGAGATAGTGGGATCGTGACCTGCACTGCAACTGAAGATATCCGTCTCGTGTGATGAAAAAGAGGAGATATCAAGTGCTGGTACGAGAGCGAGACGGAGGGGTACTCACGCGTGACGATGTCGATGTCGGCGCACGACCAGAACCGGTAGTTGGCGCCCCACTCGCCCGCCTCGCGCTGCAGCTGCAGCGTGCAGTTGTCGCAGGTGAAGTCGGACGGCAGCCGCACTTCGTACTGCTGGGCGCTGGAATGACAGACAGTGACAGTTATTGTAAGTGAAAACTGTGACCAATCGGCTTAGGCGTTGCTTAAAGTGTTGGTGAAAACGGCCGTTAGACTCTCTTAAATACATTAATTAACTTAAAACTGTGTTTACTTACGTTGGATCGTCTCTAACGAACTCCGAGCCTCCCGCTCTCGGCGTTAAATCCAAAAGAGGCCTTTCTAAGTAGTCCAGTATTCTTAAACTGAATCCACCCTAGAAAAGAAAATTATAACAAAAATAAAGATTCAAATCATCATTTATTTCATATAGGTCATTACTTGTTAGCACTTATGAAATGTCAGTTAAAATAATTATAAAAAGTTTCGCCCAACGAAAATAAAGATTCAAATCATTTATTTCATATAGGCCATTACTTGTTAGCACTTTTGAAATGTCAGTTAAAATAATTATAAAAAGTTTCGCCCAACGTGGGGCTCGAACCCACGACCCTGAGATTAAGAGTCTCATGCTCTACCGACTGAGCTAGCCGGGCTTGCACACAGTAGATGTAATATTAAACTACTTACTCGGTGAGCGTAAGCCAAGTGCCAATGTACTGTAAATGTTGACCCTGCTAAAAATGAAGTCTTTATTGACCCTGAAACAACAGAAAATAATTAAATTAACTCATAAAACAAAACCAATAAGTCCCTATTCAGTATTATTCTTGTCCGAGATTGAAGGATTGAATTAAACATCCAGCGCCATCTTTGTATGTTCTCGTAAGAATAAAGCTTACATTATCGACGATAGATGTCGTTAGTCATTACTGACACCAGAAAATTATTATGAAGAAGTACCTAATTGAAAAGTTCAACCGATCATACATTTTTTTCATGCCTTATAATATTATAGTAAAATCAAAACATATTATTCACAAGATCATTCGATAGCCTTAGTAGTTACAGAAATAATCAAGTGTGACGGACGGAGAAAGTCTCACCATAAGGGTTCCATTTTTACCATTTCGGTATGGAACCCTAAAAAGGAGGATACCGACCGTGACAGGACTCGAACCTGCAATCTTCGGATCCGAAGTCCGACGCCTTATCCATTAGGCCACACGGTCACGTGACGTAACTGGTTAGAAAGGACATTTGAAGAAGTGTAGAAATGTGTACAATTTTTTTTAAATAAAATTATGTTCCAAAAATAAAAATAGGTACCTAGGTACCTAGAGGCTGCTGTCTTATATCATTAGAAGAACCGCAGGGTTTATAGGTACTCGGATTTTAGATGTCTGCGAATTCTACGATGGACTTACGAGCAAAGAAGATTATATAAGCGTAATGGGATAATGAGACGTTTGCTTTCTATAATGCCTTAATAAAATGCGTATAAACGTAAATATTACAGTTCTCTAAAAAAAAAGTTCGCAGCCGGTAGGATTCGAACCTACGCTCCCAGAGGGAATCTGATTTCGAGTCAGACGCCTTAACCACTCGGCCACGACTGCTTACGCAATAGTTTTGAAATACCTGTACGTTTACATTAAAACACACACATATTTTAAGGGAACAATAGCATAATAATTATGTGGTCAGTGGTAATTTGTAAATAAATAAATAATCTAGTGTGACAGACGGACGGACGGACGGACGGACGGAGAAAGTCTCACTATAAGGGTTCCATTTTTACCATTTATGGAATGGTATGGAATCCTAAAAAGTGGCTGTGACATACGGACGGACAGACAGACAGACATGACGTATCTAGAAGGGTTCCGTTTTTTTGCCATTTGGCTGCGGAACCCTAAAAAACATAATAATTACCTCAAAAAGCAGTACCCATACATTTTGTAGTTTGATAATTATGTGACTACAGTTTTTGGCCCAATGCCCAGTCACATCACAATGACTATTCTTTGTTACCATTGATTTATAAAGTAAGGATTTGGAAAGTAAGGATGTGGGTCAGCGCTAAAAAGTGTCCGAACTGAATGACATACAATCGCACTTCAGTCTCGTGTTTGAAAATTAGGCTGTATAGTAATGGTTTAAGATATAAATTACAATGTTTTAGTTTGTTTAAAAAAAAAGATTCCGACGAATTGAGAACCTCCTCCTTTTTTTGAAGTCGGTTAATAAAAATACTCATGTACCCTCGTTTGTAAAGGTTTTCTCGGGACACTTTTTTCGTGAATTTTGTTTACATTTATTACATCCGTCGTCCATAGATCAATAAGCCTATGGTTGTTACCGAGATTGTGCGGTCACCGTAATGTAGTGTTCACGTTACGACCTTAGCCTAGGCTGCCTCGGTCGACGCTCTCTGCAGCTGACTCACCACCACCCACTCTGCCAGACACTTGTCACGACTTCCGAACGAGAAAAATAATTTGAATGACCACGATTGCCCTTTAGTAAAACAATTTTTCCAAAAAAAAATATAGCCTATGTTACTCGGAATTATGTAAGGATTCTAACGATCCTCCATATGTTCGAATCTATTCAGCCGTTAAAAAGTTATCGTGGAATAAAGAAACTCTGCACATACATACATACATAGATGAACCCTGAAAACATTACACTCTTTTTTTGGGCAGTCGTGTAATACTTAACGACTCTACGAACGACCGAGTTTCTTGCCAGTTCTTCTCGGTGCAAACCTGTTTTCCGAACCTGGCGGTAGAGTCTTGACATTTCATGAGAGCTTATATCTAAGCCTATGTGAAATAAAGAATTTCATTTCATTTCATTTCATTTCTAGCACTGACACAAAAATGCGCTTCTTTACCTACGAGGTATCAATTCACAGATTTTATGTCAATTGTATATCTACATAGAATTTTTGATCCAGCGAGCGTACACTAGTATGTATAATAAAGACCAGCAGGGCGATCGGCTAAAAATGTCTCAAACGGGTTTTGACCAATCACAACGCTTGAAAATCACGTTTTCACATTGAGAATACATTTTAGCCGATCGCCCTGCAGTGTTGTTACGCACCTTTAGGCATCCCGCAAGGAGGTTTCGTCCTAGAGTTGTCCAGAAAGTCCAGGTCGTACTTCCTGGCGGGCGGGTACGTGAGCGCCACGTGCGCGCCCACGCACGCCAGCAGCGCGCCCACGCACACGCACACACACGCGCGTGCCGCCATCTGCATTGTGCTCACGTCACTTCACTTCACTTCACTGCTATCACAACATTGCACTCATGCAATAATCCTCTCCTTATAAATAAACTTCTTCACGACATGTTCGCGTCCCTTTCAGCGCAAGAAGCTTGGAAGCCCCTTGATCCTGTAACAATAGAAAAGAATAAATTGTTGCTTAATTCATACGAGAAATAAAAAGATAGGCATTAGATAGGTTATTTGTAGGACGTAGATAGACACTAGGTATTTTATACGGCGTAGGTACGTTCATTCATAAAAAAAAGTATTTATTTTATTATTTATTTAATTATTTATTTCCGAACGATAGTAATAAATATGTGACTATTCATATTTCATAAGTGCTTGTTAAATGAGCGAGCCTAAATGAAATAAATCATTTGAATTTGAATTTATAGAGCTTCGATTTAGATTTTAGATAAACAAAAAAGTAAAGAATGAAAATAATTTAAAAGAAAATGCACAATAACCATAATATTAATATGTTAACAATATTTCCGATAGTTCCTCATATCAATAACTTCCATAATTACACAGACAACCCTCGGAATAGGAAATATAACGGAAACGTATACTGCTGAACAAAGTAACAACTGTCCTTAGAATAGATACCATACCTACTTCTAAGTCATAATCAGGAAATCGTTGCTGCCATAATATTTACAAAACCTGCCAATTAGGTAACCCGCGCAACGAGCATCAGAAATCACAATATAGTCTTAGTATAATTACACACACATACAAAGACACACACGCACACACACACACACATACACACACATACACACACACACACAAACACACACACACACACACACACACACACACACACACACACACACACATACACACACGAACACACATATATACATTCACACTCACCCACTTTTACTTAATAATAAAACCTTAATTGCAAACACCTTAAATCTAAATTTGTATGGTCTAATAACCGGTGGATCCATGGGAGGGCTACGGTGCAGGTTCTCCTAGTACGGGTGCCAAAGCACTCCTTTTGGTTTCAAAATTTATTGCTTACTTTTTCTGTGTACTAGATCTAAGGAGTTTTTTATTGTGAAATTTTTTCTTGGTTAAAATAAATAAATTATTATTAATATTACGAGTGACTTATCCTACATATACAAACCTATCGATCTCTAGCTTCATAACTAAAATGTATGGAAATGACATTCCTATTCGATGGATAAATTGTGCACGTGACTTATCATTGACAAATTTCATTCTCATACATTTTTTTGAAATTCGTTTCATAATATTTCGTCGTTATTCCATGAAGTGAGATTGATAGATTTCTATGCCGTTCGTAGATAAGGCTGGAGAAGTGATCTAATTTTCTTTGTTGCCACATAATAATGGCTTGTTTGTTACGCTATTGCAGTGTATCACAATTACTCTTATTATTGTCTTTTACTTTCTTTATAGATAGCCATTTGCCGGGTGGCCACTTTCACGAGACTCGTTCTAGTCGTGTGGCGATATGGTCAGTAATCAATTTTAGCAGGTACATTGTTAACACTTGCTTATGTTGTGCCGAAAACCATAAAACGTAATATCGTTAGAAAGTGGAAATACCTACCTCTCTTGTGTTGTCTCCCTTACCTTTACTTTTGTATTTCTTTTACACTATATAAGTTAGTATTTGAGTTCATCACACCTGATGGTACCGTGATGATGCAGCCGAAGATGTTAACGTACTAACTTGGAAGGGATAAGTAAAGTCACCCCCCAACGGTTTCTACACAGCATCGCACCGGAACGCTAATTAACACCTAAACCTACATTATACTTACACTAGCTGATGCCTGCGACTTCGTCCACGTGGGACAAAAACTATTCTATCTTTTAAGTTGGACCAAATGACAGATATTCACGAAGTTTGAACTAAATCGGTTCAGTAGTTTAGGAGTCCATTGAGGACAAACATTGTGACACGAGATTTATATATATTAAGATAATATTATATTATCACATATTATGGAGGAATGCCTAGATAATTATGTATTTTAGATATAATATGTTTCCTATCTAGCTTTAAAAATTACTAGTTTTAAATGTAACGAATACAAAGGAAGAATATTTTTAAAGCTTCCGATAGCCTTTACCAAAGCGCTCAATCAGTTATTGGCAATAGTACATTGCGCAATTATTCATAATATCATACATGACTGACAGATATAATCACACCAGTTTGCAATGACATTATATTTTTTCTCAGAGTTTTTATCAAATGATATTGATCTTTAATGTCCAGTTGTTTTAGGTGTATATTTAAATGTGGTTATAAACAAAGTATATACATAACGAAGGTCGTTCGTCCGGCCGTCCGTCACACTCCACGGTCACTCTCTAGTTTTATTTTACTTTCACTGAAGTTGATCTCCTTCTCATTAATATTTTATTCGCTTTTTATTATTATTTATTTGTGTTTAATTACCGTTTATGTAACATGTTAAATAGGTAAAGTTTTGATAACTAAATAAGAATTAACGTACCGTGGCGAATACAATTTAATGAGAATATCTGGGTGACCGAGCTTCGCTCGGTGGCCAATAGATGGCAGCAGTAGTCATAATTTTATTTTTTTGGTAAATTCGACATTTAATAAAAATGAATCCTAGCTAGATCGATTTATAGCCCCCAAAACCCCCTGTATACTAAATTTCATGAAAATTGTTCCAGCCGTTTCCGAGATCCAGATTATATAGAAATATATATAGGTACAAGAATTGCTCGTTTAAAGGTATAGGATAGGATAAGATTGACTTAGTTTAATTTTCCTTATTTTTTCTCTTATACGAGTAAACCCACTTACCTAAATATACTTATATTATGTATATGTACTAAAATTATAGGTACGTAAAATTTTAAATAGGTATGTATGGAAAAATTGAACCCTAACTAATTTTATTTACATTCTATGAATTAAAATAAAGGAGATTTTTTTGTTTTAAAAACTAAATAACTCATTATTAATAACATAGGTATGCGAGAAGCCAGCCGCGGCGAAACCTCAAAAAACCGGCAAAAGTAAAATCTCAAACAGTAGTGTCAATGTAATTTTTCGATCTCGAAAATTTCCAACGCGCCTCATTTGAAAATTATGTGTATAAAAAATCTCATCTGGGAACGGATGCTGGAGATTTCAATAAATATTAATTCCTAGCTCCGTTTCCTAGCGGGTTGATCCCATTTTGCCCGGTGCGTCTGCCCGGTACCGGGCAGGATGGCACAAAAAGTTCCCATCCTGCCCGTTGCGCACGGGTCAGCATTTCGTTCTAAGTTATATCATTACACAATAACCACTTTGCACTAAGTAATTGTTCCGTTGCGAACAATTTTACAATCAACAAACACGTAGAGCGGAAAATTAAGTATTTCGCCGCTACAAAAATTCAACAAACAAAACCGAACAAGACTACTATACTACGTAGTATTTAGTTTTATAATTATCTAAATAAGTAGCTCCTAACCACTTTCTAATTTATGTACTTACAAGCAAAATCTTATGGTTTTATACCAATAGTATCAACTATCAATTATTTATTGTCACTTTGCATTAGGAACCTGGTGCCGGCACGATTGAGAAATAAAAATAATCGAACGTTAATAAAGTATTCTTGTCAGGTAGATACAGGGAAAGTGGTAAAATGACCTGCATCTATCTATAAATGTTTGATGTGATACCTAAATACTGTGCCTAAATAAAATGCCACCATTGATAGCCATTTTCGGTAAGATTTCTCAAGGTTCTGCTTCAGAAATAAAAAATCGCATTCATAACATTAATTTTTTCGAACAAGCTTTGCCTTTATACGTGAAAATTTTATACATATTGCCTATTTATAATTTTTATTTCATTTCATTTCATTATACTATTTGTTCAATTTTAATATATATTTGGTATTAAATTTTGAGCTGCTATAATATTTGATAACCGATGATATTTTTTAGTTGAATAAAATTTGTACGGTAACGGCGGTAAAGATACCGAAATTCGACACAAAATTTTATGAAGACACGCCGGAAAAATATTATGGTATCAAAGGAAATGATTTTAATGATAAACATAATGTAACCAACGCCATTTTGTGGTTTACTATAATATCTAATCCCTCACTGAGTCAAATTATAATAAGTATTATGGTGTGAAAATAGCAGACCTATAGACCATATAGATATTAAAATCCCCGAAGACGCGCCCCACTCGTCAAAATCGCTGTTTCATTCGATTCGTATGGAGTTTTACAGAGTGGGAAATATTAGCTATAACCATTTTACGCAACTCTCAAGTAAAACCGGCATCCATTAACAAATGTTTACTGAGGCCTCTACATATATCGTTTACATAACTGTTTTGACATAGGCTCTCATAATGTGCCGTATATATTACAGTCATATCTCTAACGATATGCTGACGAAATGTTGGAGATGAAGATATTCCCTAATAATGGAGTATAGGTACTTGAACCTAAGTATGTCTGTTTGTAATGTTTCATTGCCCTTATATTTATTTCCATATATATCTTTCCACGGGAACCTACTTACTCTCTCAAAGACCAAGATAAAGTAAAGTTTTTACCTATTTATGCTTCATACAAATGCTTTATCCAAAATTTCATCTCCTAGGTATTTAACGCTCTTGGAGTGAACCGTTTTTTTACACTATACACTGCGATCTCACCTGATGGTAAGGGATGATACAGATACAGCCGAAGATTTTAACATACTAACTTGGAAGGGGTAAGTAAAGTCACCCCAACGGTTTCTACACAGCATCGCATCGGAACGCTAAATTGCTTGGCGGCACGTCTTTGCTGGTAGGGTGGTAACTAGCCACGGCCTAAGCCTCCCACCAGACCAGACCTGAGCCAATTTAGAAATTATAAAATTCCAAAGTGTATTAAGTTTTTGATCGACTATAAAAATAACCCTCTACTGGCGGGTTAGTACAAGATACAATACTGCCACAGAGCCAAGATCCAGAATATTATATTCGTGTTACTGCTAAGAATTCGATAGCATCTAAGATGCGTCTCCTATAACTCTCCGAGCATATAAATTGCACATGGCGAAACCGAATCGAGATTCGTTTTGGAGTCAAAATTTATCCAATAACTTTTACTAAGGCCAATGTACAGTTGTACTCGTATCTAGGTACTTGAACTATGTGCTCTTTGCACATAGTACTTGGTTTGGAAAAGACGCTCTTTGTTCGGAATGAAGCAACAATAGTAAAAGTTGATAATGACATAAGAATCGCGACAGTCGCAGCCACTCGTAGGCTCAGTAGTCAGTACACACGTTCCCGCTCAATTCAGAGCAAGGTTGTTGGACTTTTCCCATGGGGTTTGTGTTTTGTTTAATTCCAAATGGCGAGAGAACAATAACGAAATATTTTCCCGCCGGTTTTTCTGATGTTGCACTTCATTGCGCGATTTTATTTTAATTTTTAATTGTGAAACAAGACGTGAAACTAACCAACTTATTATTGTACCTCCTACATACCAAGACAGTAGAATCGTATCCGTCTAAACTCTAAATTATTATGAAATACATAAAATACTTAACGGATTGTTTTTTTTTAACATAATCTGAAAAGTAGGTTGGGAGTAGCAATAATAGCCCTGACTATAGCAATAATAGCCCTAGGTCCTAGGACATCTGTTGGACCTAAGAAACTTTTAATACACAGAAGAAAAAAATTGCAGAAACATAGTGGGTACAAGTTGATAACATCAAATTGCGGTTTGCGGATAACAAGTAATACGGAAATAAGAAATAATTATATTATTAGTATTGCAAACGACATAACAGTACTTGTACAAGAAATGGTAAATTACATTTTTATAAACAAATTAGGTACAAGTAATAAAATAATAATAATTTTATATTGTAATTTGGAGTAATATAACGTATCCGATATGGTCTAGTGGCTAGGATACCTGGCTCTCACCCAGGAGGCTCGGGTTCGATTCCCGGTATCGGAAGTTTTCTTTTGTATTTTTTATTGGACTTTGACTTAATTTTATAGTGTTTTACCTCTTGAGCCAAAAAAAAACTAAAAATTATATGCTTTATATCCCATCGATTTATATTCCAAAATCGCACGTTGTCATTTGTCGACTACATAACGCCATCTGCTAGCGAGTAGCGGCACTTAAATACCGGGATGATATTGGATGCACATTGAGGACTCGCGACGCAACCACTAAGTTGTCATAACAAATCTAGGTACATAATTATTTCACATATGAAAATGAAATAAATCACGTTTCTAGTAATTTATTCTATTCATTTATTTATTTTGTACGTAGAAGAGCCATAATTATTGCCTTATTAGTATAATAATCAATCAATACATATAATAAATCTGTAGAGGTCGAATTTCTGTACAAATAAAAAAATGCTAAAAACGGAGTCAGGGGGATGTAGGAAGTGAAATAGAACTAATTTAAATTTTTTTCAATTTTTTTGTTTCTCTGTTTGTCTGTTTATCTGTTTGTCTGTTTGTCTGTCTGTTTGTACGAGCTAATCTTTGGAACGGCTGGACCGATTCCAATGAAATTTTGTGTGGTGGTAACTTATGTCTCTGGTCAACATATAGGATACTTTTCATCCCGGTAAAATAAAGAGTTCCCGTGGGATAGTTAAAAAACTGCAATTAATTTAACAGCTTTGTAAACAACAACTAATGAACTTAATTTAGTAAAATTTGTTATGCTGATACCTTATGTTGCCTCTTTAACAAAAAAAATATATAAAGTAAAACTTATTAATCCAATCGAGTTCCCGCGGGAAAGAAAACATTACAAAAACAGGCAAAGCAGGCGTCTTTCAAGTAACGGATTTAAATGAAATTTTATGATCCTACTTATATATATGCCCTGTCAACATTTAAGATACTTTTCATCCTGAAAAATTTGAGAGCACCCGTGGGATGTTTAAAAAAACCTATAGCTACTTATCTACGTAGCACAATCAAAACGGGGTTGAAATATCGACAGTTTAAATCGTCCTTTTGATCGTGCAACTAGGTATAACTATAGAAGATAACCCGTACGTAGCAGGAACGGGTTGCTACGTACACAGCAGCGCATCAGAATGCTTAATTACAATATCTGGGCGTTGGTATCATCTCAGAATAAGATAAGTTTGGTTAGTATAGATATTACAATCCACGATGACACGCCCCACTCTGTCTTACTCCATGCGAATTGAGTAACATAAGCGATTTCGACAGAGTGTATAAGTAGAGGAAGACCAAAGAAGATATAGGTAAATTGTGTGAAAGAAGATAGCACGTTGACGGGAGAGATTGGAAGAAGACTCCTTTACGGGTCCATCGAACCCCGAGACCACTCATTTATCTTGGGATAAATTAAGAAATACCACGGGAAACATTTTTGTAAAAAAAACGAACTGCACGCGGGCGGAGCCGCGGGCAACAGCTAGTATTTCTCTAAAATTCGAGTATAATTACCTACGTGAGGAGGAGGAATTTCAGCATTTTTTTAAGCTCAATTTTTGTCAATCTCTGACTACGGGTTGGAGCTGCTACCCTGATTAGTTGATGCTCGTATAAGCCAAATACCTAGCCTATGGGACTTCTTTAGTGAATGAATTATGTAGCACAACTTGCAATAGTCTATTGCACTATTTGATGCACGCATGCAGCATGCATGCGAGTTCTTGCAATGGCGGCCTGCGCGACACGATTGTTCACTGCGTAACGTTATTTTTATCTTCAGGATCTGTTTTACCACATGTCTTACAAAAGTTTCTACCTATCTTCATAGTTTGATTATATATAATTAGCTGACAATCATGAGCGTACATTGTATTACCTAGTACTTAGATACCTAGTAGAAATATTAGCCGATTTTTTTCCTGCTATATAGGTACATCCGTATTTTTTTTAAATCTCAATGGAAAGAGTTAATAGATAATAATATAATTAATTTGTAGGTCCTACTTGGTAAGTAATTACAAAACTCTGTAGTTTCATAGTAGTAACCTTGTTTACAATTTCACTATCTACAAGATAAGAAATCTTTCTTTCAAGCCCCACAAAAAGTGGTCTGTACTGGCAAAAGAATAATAAAACAATTATTCTATTGCCAGTTCAGCGACCCCGCTTGCCCAAACCGCAGCAAAACCAGTTGAACCGTACAACGCAATGTATTCCGAGCAAAAACATCCACAAATCAGATCCAAGAGAATTTTACAAAGTGTAACAATAAATCAATGAACGGAACGCATTGATGCGGCAACGTGGTGGGATTATTGCGATTGGTCATGCGTGAAATGAAACGCATCTCTGGAAATGTGACCGCGAAAGAATTTAAATATATCAATTTCACACGAAGATTTCACTGAATGGATCTTAATAATGAATCAATTAATCTGACTTCAGTACCAACTAACTAAAAATTTAACGTAACTAGGCCGGTAGAAGTTAATTCTAGCTTATTCAATCAAAAGTTATAGCCATTTATGTATAGGTGAATTACTTATTGCAAAATATCTTTGTATGCAAAATATAAAAACCTACTGCTCATAGATTGAAAATATTGGTAACTGGCTAACTGCTACTAAGCCGTAGTAATTAAATCTAATGAATAGGTATTGACCAACCTGATTGCCTACTCTACAATTGTGAGCGAATCAAAAATCGATACTTTGTTATGTAATCGAATATCTAAATCTATTTATTATTCTCCTCCAGCTCGAATATCTAAATCTATTTATTATTTTAAAAGTGAAACAAAAAAGTACTTATTAGAAAAACAGAAATTATAAGACTTTGTCGCATATTTACCCTTTGTTCTCAAAATTAATTTATCTATATGTATATGTGTATAGTTTTCAGCAATGATGAAATTTGCACTCTGTCTCGGTCTCTAATTGACTATAAGTTACACGGTTTACCGCACTCCCGATCAGCCCGTGACGTCACCTAGGAGGGTTCTGCCTGAAAATCAGCGCTGCAGCACACCGGCTGCAGCATCAAGCTGAGGCAGCGCCCTGTTCAGCCAAATAATTAGATTTAAGTGGTGGGTTCCCGGAACTCGGGGAATCAAGGGGATTCATTATTGATATTTTACTCCTTGGTTCCCTGAGGTCTATGGCCCACCTTTTGTTTTTGAGTTATTTTTGGCTGAATAAAAACGATTTTTTTTTTTTTTTTAATCTATGTTGTTGAAACTGAGCATTAGTAGTGTCAAAGCATCAGGAGATGGTCTCGATTTTCATTTACTTGCGTAAAACGAATTATTGAAGTGTTACTAAATATAAAGTAATGGAGCGCCGCACAAGGGTCACACGCGACAGCCACAGAAGCTGCCACAAGAAGCTAGAAGCGTTCACAAAATAAAGGTCGGTGTGCCACCACCTAGATGCCTTCAAGAGAAATTAAGTGAAAAGATATTTCCTAGGCAAGTGCGCGCCATCCTAGACCTCATCATTTCTGTCTATCAGACATGATTGTCGTCAAGCGCAAGCCTATCTTTATAGTAAAAATCAGCGGTTATCATACTTAATCAACTCTGATGAAGAAAGTATCTTGTGGCCGGTGCGAGCCACAAGGATCATTTATATTTTCAGCATATGGCGGCCACAGGCAGCGTCTCCGTGTGCGACGACTCCATTTCATTTTAGTTAAAGATAACTAACTACTCCGCCATCAAATAAAGGTATAATATTAATAGCTCTATGCCGCCATTTTAGGTGTTCCTCCATGCTGGATTTAGCATGACGTCACATAGCTAATCATGCATTGGCGCCCAAACTAAACCTAATTACTTACCTATCATTTTAATCGGTTGAAGATATTATCTGCTTCTAATATGAGTTGCTTCCGCCCAAACAAAGAAATATTGTTATAGTTAAATAAAAATTAGTAATACCTAGATTTGGGTTGCATTTCGGCCAATGGGTACAAGTTACGACCTCGCCGGCGATCAAAGTTTACGTAAAAGCGAGAATCGAACGTGAACTCAACGGGTCTGCCCGCGAAATTCAAAATTTTCGTGGTTTTTTGCAATTTGTACGCTAATTAGACATGATAGGCTTATGGCAATCAATTTGCGAGAATGGCAGTATCATCTTTACATGATTATATCAAAATCATTGCATAAAAATATGTATCCTAGGAAATTAGTCCGAGTATCAAGTTTTATGTGAGTAGCTCGCAAATCTCGGACTAATTTCTTTAACTCGACACTTTCGAGCAGAGATTTTTATACAAACGCGTGAAGAAGATATTGAGATTATCGCAATTTGACGGCCATAAGCCTATTATGTCTTATTAGCTTAAAAATCGCGAAAAACCACAAAAAATTTGAATTTCGCGGGCTCACCTGTGGTGTGCTCCTTAAAAGCATAAACCGTTTATCTCATCGAGAAATACAAGAGTTGTGGGAAACGAACACCATCAGTCGCGTTATGAAACCGTGATGCAACGCGGAAAGATGTGCGGCTGTGATTCGCGAACAATTGTATTTTGAGTAATTCGCTATGTGGGGTATACTTAGCTATTATTTATATCATACAGAACTTGGAGTGTACGTAATTATTGGAGTTATGCACGGTAGATAAATATTAACAGTTATGGGAATCAGACCGCTACATGTCTACCTCTGCTACTACGAGTACGAGTATATACTATCAAAACTGCGGAGTTTGTTTGTTCGTTTGGATGCGCTTAGCTCAGGAACTACTGGTCCGATTTGAAAAATTCTTACACTCAGAGATAGCCTATTTATTGAGGAAGGCTATAGGCTACCCAGTTTATCCCACTGCTGGGCACGATAAAAATACAGGCCAAGCACGCGGGCGGACGTAATTGTGGGCGAGAATTTATTGGCTGAATAAATGTGGCTCAGATCTGGCCAGGTGGAAGGCTTCGGGCGAGGCTAGTCACCGTAAAGTAGGTACCTTATCGGTGAAACGATTTAGCATTTAGGTATTGAATATCTGGGTGACCTATCTGGTGGTAGTATATCTATCGGCCAATAGATGGCAGCAGTAGTCACTTTTTTTTGGTGAATTTGACATTTTCTAAAAATGAATCGTAGCTAGTTCGATTTATCGTCCCCAAAACCCCCTGTATACTAAATTTCATGAAAATCGTTCGAGCCGTTTCCGAGATTCGGATTATATAAAAATATATATATATACAAGAATTGCTCGTTTAAAGGTATAGGATTAGTAGGGGATTTAGTAATTAGTAGGAGTTCTTATAGGTCTATAATGACATCTTCGGCTGAGATGAGATTGTATGTAGGTATACGAGTACCTATAGTCTATACCTACTCAAATGTCCGACTTGCACTTGACCGCGACCAATCTTAGGCATATCAGTGTTACTACCTACTATTTATTATGGCACTAATTGTAATTTATTCTTGAATCGAGAAATCGACTTAAGCTCCTAACAGCTGTAGCAAAGCGATTTTAAACTCCTTAAGCGGTCCACAAACTTATTTTGCCATCGGACTAAATTATACTAACGCTTACTGCATTGAAATAAGGATCAATATAGTTAAACGGGTTAGTATTGGATTAATTACAAGTGAATTGGGTCGTTTTGTTTTGGAACTGCCTTGCTTTAGTTCAGGAAGTGGTTCTTCCGTCATTGTCTCAATATTGAGTTATTGACTTCAGGCATCCCATCAAATGAGTCTTAAATTATACGCCTATACTATTTTGAAAAAGCCTATAAACGTGCGAGGTTCGCTTTTAACTTTACGAGTATAAAGCTCGCTGCGAAGGTTTGGAATTTAAATAAGGCAAAACAGCATTAAACTCCGCTTGTTACTAGCAAGTAGCAAACCTCTAAATCCCATGGTTAAAGAAAGAGTGGCAGGCCACTAGAGCCTGATGAAATTATAGAAGTAACTGAAGAAATTGGATTATAAAAGCTTCAAATAGAAAAATGTGGAAAAAGATGGTAGAAGCTTTCACTCGTAAAGAGGTCCTTTTAATAAACTAACTATTTACGGAAGAGACGCTCTGTGCAAGTTCATTTTAGATTACTTTCAAGCAAAAATCGAGTTCTTCAAGGAAATTATCCAGTAGGTAGGCATGTTGTGGTTCTAATGATCCACATGCTATGTTAGGTACCTATCCACATACTCTACATGGTGTATATGGAATCGGAACTCCATATACTTAGTATGTAAGAACACTTCTCTATTAGTGATGTATAGGCATAATTATGTTAGCTGGCAATAGCATTATTATGTTATTTTTTTGAGGAAACCCTAAAAACAAGTCATATGCGAATTGAAACCATAATTCACTGAGAAAAATAAAATTTGCGCCATTTAGTGCGTAGAGAAATTCTCATTTTGTGTCATTCAGTAAACTGTCACAAAACTATTCTTTTCCACGTTTCTGATACTGTTCAAAGAAATATCCAGCAACCGAGAGGAAATATATGTTACATACACAGAATAAAATCCTCAATATCGAGTATCGACACAGGTCCATCTCTACGTATTTAGCACTTGTGCATTCCTCCAAACGCTCGTGAAACTGGACGTGTGATCGGAATGTGATCACTGTTTAGCACTTGGCGCACGTCAACACTTTCGCTCCTCTACGCCACACCGCCACTCCGCCGGCCACAAAGCGCGCCACACCGTGGGCCACAAACCACCGTCCACATCACGTATGACGTAACACGGTATTTTCACTCCGGTAAACTGTATACTTTAATGTATTAGCTCATTTGCCTGGAACCACTTTCGATTGGTAGTTTTGGTCCGAAACAGTGGTCTGCCGTCTGCCCCGTTTTATTCACTTTTATTTGGTTACAGGAGTAACAGTAGGTATCACCTTTACACATTTACGAACTAAAAGCTTGGTACTGACTTCTTACTCGAAAGTTACAAGACGAATTTCATAAAATTGAAACTTTTAATCAAACATTTTAATATAAACACGGGTGAAGAATTGAAGATGCTATCCCATAGTAGGTATAGTATAGTAACTCAATGTGCTATCCCGACAAAAGTAACTTGTGTCTTATTAACTAACAATTTAATTAGGTAATTAAGTACTTGTTTGTAAGTGTAGGTATTTTTTTTTTTTTTTTTTTTTTATCGTGGGGAATCCTCATGGATACCCAGTCGCCCGGGGGAGCGGCTGGGTTATGCCGGACTCTTACCGGCTAAACCCCACGGTGTTTCCTCCTCGCACCGTATGACGGGAACACGGGAACGCTTGCGCAAACCTCCGCGAACCCGCCGGTGCCCGGCCGCTTGCGCAGCCCCTCCACGAGGTGGAGCATGGAGCTCCCCTCCAACAGCAAGGCCGGCCAGAAACACCTAAGCCGGCCTTACCTCCTCGGCGCCCATCCGTAAGGCGACGGACCCCCCCGGGACCGCCACCCAGGGGCCGTGGGCACGGGTAAGCCGATACCTGCGAAGCTTGCTCCTCACTTCGCAGGCATCGACCTCCCATACCCCGCGGCGGATCTGATCTTTGGCTCCGCCGCAAACCACCAAACGGCCGCAGAGGACAGGGAGAACGGCAACGACACACCGACACTCCTCTTCCCCTGCGGCCCCGCCGCCGACGCATCTAACGGTGCGCCACCGTTTGGTCGCGGGAGATAGGGCGAGCGGCAACGACACACCGACACGCCTCTCCTCCCGCGACCCCTCCTGGCTGCAGGAGACAGAAAACTCTGTCCCCCGCACCCCTCTTGGACGCAATCTCCAGGCCCACTCCGAGCGTCCCCTCCTGGATTCCTTTTGGCTTCACCGTGGGGCCCAACCACGGCTACTGAGCCCCCCCATCGCGACAAGATTGGAATCCATCGGGGGGGAAGTGTAGGTATCTGACCACGCATTTCTCAGAAATAAGATGTTGAATTTTTCATACGCCTATTTTACAGACACTCATGAAGTCATTAACAATTTTATTTGTTTGATAGGATACTGATATATTATGTACAATTGACTTGGATTATTAAGGTACTTTCATTTAATGGCTTAAAACTAGGATAACGAGGCTCATTTTCAACGCGATATTGAATAGCGTGTGCCGAGATTTTAACGGTTTAGCTGTTAGCACTGGTTTCGCCTGAGGATACAACAGGTTTACTCTCAGCATCCCGAGGCGGCGTTCCGTAATCACTGGCTACAATCACGGAGCGAATCTTGATTGCAGACTCGAGAATTAATCATCGTTCTGAGAGGTCAACATCGTCAGTCAGTCGACCCTGTGATCACGAGCTGTGTCTCTCATTACCTGTAGTGTGGACAACCTGCTGTCCACGTTTACCGTATAATCATGAGTGTAATGGATTTTTGGTAATGGTTACCCACGAATATTTCAAATTACTCGTTCACCGATGAAAATTGCGATTTGTGGTTATAAAAGTTTTACATATTATTACATTTTTTTTTCACTCTAAAAGTTGCACTCTACACTGTACAAGTGTTGTTGTGTATAGTGAAAAAAAAATACTTCAGTGTGATAAGTGATGATGCAGTTATTGTTAGGGTACCTAAGTATAAATCCAATCCAAGTCTTTACTGGTAACTAAAGCCACGGCCGAAGTCTTCCACCAGACCAGACCTGAGCCAATTTAGTAGGAATTATAAAATTGTAAAGTAGCCCGTGACGGGAATCGAATTCGCGACCTTTAACCTAATAAGCCATAAGTGTGTGAAGCTTGCCAGTCGCATTTAGCCAGTGGAAAACCATGCCCAGCTGTGGAAGAAAGGGTTGATGATGATTTTCACAAATAAACTCACAGAGTAGCTTTGCCGGCAGTTGCTGATTTGCTATGTTCGATCGCATCACTCTGAGAACAAAGCTCAAATTAAACCGATTGGAATCTTGTGATGCGAGAAAGCAATGAGTTGAACGCACTCAACTGCCTACCTAAGTACACTCCGGAAATTACTATTGTATCTTTTCTTCAAGAAACGTATTTTGTTACCAATTGAAGCTACAAGAAAGCTATTAAAGTATGTGGGACCAATTCGCGAGCGCGACTACAAAAACAGGACAAAAAACGAACTCAACCCAGGAATTTCGGAAATTCTTAATCAAATTCCCTTTTAACAACCCAGTCATTTCGGAAATTCTTAACCAAATTCTCTTTTAACAACCCAGTCATTTCGGAAATTCCCTTTTAATGGTTGTAATTCCGACTAAACTCGATTATCCTCGGTGTAGCAACTAGCAAACGTTTATGTTGAAACTGTATCGCATGTTAATTTATTATAGCACGACTTATATTATGGTACGAACAAAACACGCAATTAAAAAAACAGGTGAATAAGTAACAATTATATATTTTTAAAGTTAAATCGATCGATCAAACGGTATCGCTGCAGGCATCAAATTTAGTTTTTAAGTCGTTGTATATTAATTATTAAATACTTAATTATTTTTTGTACTGACTTTTCATAAGTCCTAACAACTAATGGCCTATATGAAATAAATGATTTGATTGGATATGAAATCAACGACTATCAAGTCAACGAGTCTGCCCGCGAAATTCAAAATTTTCGTGGTTTTTTGGAACGCTAATTAGACATAACAATATCTTTACATGTTTTTTATACATATACCACTAGGGTACTTTTGTTTTAAAAACATGTTTTATGTAAAACGAGTATTTATCAACTTGATAAATATATCACTGGATAATAGCTATCAACTATCAAGTGAGGTCACGGCCGAGCGCATCTGTTAGTAAACAGCGAAACAATAGCGGCATATTATAAACATCTTCCGGTCCTCAGCCGGTCCATAAACATTTAACAATGAACGCAGGTAGCGCAGGAAGACTGCCCATGAAATACACAATAAATTGAACAAGTGCTAGCGGACTCGCGCACTAAGAGTTCCGTACAATGAAGAGTTGAAGACCTATCCAACCAAAAAACCTCAAATTAAAAAAAAATTAGCAAAAAAATCACGTATCTTATATGGAAGCTCCTTTTCATACTTTTTATTTTAACTATTTATTTCTAAAGTGAATGAGAGTATATAACTAAATATTCTGTGAATATTTAAGTGTCTACCTAGGTCTACCTGTTGCTGTTATCAATATCTAGCAAAAACAAGCAAAAATTCACGTTTGTTGTATAAGAGCCCCCTTAAATAATAATTATATTCTATTCTTTTGTATATGGTTCGTTATACATCGACGTTTCAGTATTAAAGATAAATTACTTTCAATCGATAACTGAGTCACACAGCTATAGGAGTGATAATGGTACAGTGTGTCTTCTAATTATTAGAATCTAATACATACAAAACGTCAAACAACTTCCGTTGTGTAAGAGTTAACACGAAAGTTCGTGTGTAGGCGTTTTCCCAGGCGAGACTGGTCACTCGAGTTATGTAGATAAAATAACCCATACCAAGATAATATCAATTTCACCACGAATAAATTAATGTTAGTATGATTTACTGACTACAAAATATCCGACTAGCTCTTTAAATTTCAGGTTTTTAATGCATAATGCGCACTAATAGAAAATAATGAATAATCCATAGTCCAACCGACAAACCAAAGTAAATTCATTCGCTCTTACGTAACTTACGTAACTTCGTCTAAGTAAGAAGATTCTCTCAGAGAGAGAAGTATCTCTTCAGAGATAAGCTATCCTATGCGTTAATTTTTATTTAGTCTTTTTTCCTATGTATGTTGGTGCATAAATAATAAAAATAAATAAATAAATAAAGATTTTATCTATGACTTACCTTTTATTAAATATCATCCTAACTTAGACTAGCTTTTGTCAGTTAAATGAAAGATTTGGCCGCTCGCTAAGTTTGTAGTGGGCTTCTTTTCAGCAACAGGAACGTTTGTAAACTTAGTTTTGTTAGTAGGTAGTAACTCAATGGTAAAATCAGATAATTTATCACCATTGAACAGACCGTGTAAAATGAAATTTAATATTTTTCCCCGGGTGGGGGAATAAAATATTTTTGCCCGGGTGGGGGAGGCTTCAGGCATCGTTATAGTACATAAGTGTACCTCCATTGTAAATTGTAATGTGTGGCATAATGCAAAATAAATGTATTTCTTTCTTTCTTTCTTTAAATAACTTGTCATAAGGGATCCTGTATGCTAGGCCTAGAGTTCTCTACTCTATTCACGCCGGTCATGACGAGAAATCTCAGGTTTCCTCGCGTTGTATAATAATTTCACCGCTAAGCAAGTTATAAGGGGAGCTAGGTTACTAAGCGTAAAACGGGACCCTATTTCTGCGACTTCGCCGCCCTCCCGTCCGTCTCTCCGTCTGTCATCAGGCTGTATCTCTTGAACGTATTGAACTATATCTATAGACGTATTGAAAAAAACTACAATGGAATGATTCGGACGCAATACTTCCGTGTGTGAAACTGGATTCAAATTTATCATGTTATACTTCGACTGGCATATCATGTTTTTATTTCAATCAATTACTAAATGTATCTACGCTACGCTAAGAGGACGGGAAAGATGTGACGTATGTTGAAGCCAAAAATTTCTCAAATATGGCATCGCGCGTCATACATTTCAGTACCGCTGACCGTATATACCCTTGTCGGTCATTAGCGCCATTTTACAGTTTTGACAATTAAAAATTCGGCTTCAGGGCGGAGCCTAAAATGTATGCCATTGTGACGTCAGTACTTAAGTGATGATGATTTCAATAGGCTCCACATTTATGCGAAGGCGGTTCACATGATGATGCATAGTTCATCCTCTACTTAATAAATAACTTATAATATATCGCAATGTCGTACCTATAGCTTTTAATTATTATGATGTAAAATGTAAACGTATAATTCTTGCATTTAATTTAAAATTCAAATTCCACTAACGAAGCCGTAAAGATGGACGCAGTTATAAACTTATTAATAGGTTTTGTTGATTAATGCCTTTATTTTATATTGGACGAATTGGTTTGTTAGGCATGCTTGTTAATCTACGCTTCTGAATTAAGTAGTATACTATCTACACTAGGTAGATATCTAGGTAAAAAGGCAAAAAAAAGCGAGCCGGACTCTTAAAAAATCTTTCTTGTACTGACTGGAATTTTTCCTATATTTTGTTGTTGGTTATATAATCGTATACCTATACGCACATAAATGAAAATACATCTAAGATTTCGACGGAACACTATGTAAAATAATTACTACCTACCAACATCCAAATCGTCGAATTTGGAAATCTGCAAAATGAAACCCAACTTGCATTATGCACATCTAAATTTATTATTTTGTGCTATACAACTTATCAATTAGTAAACAATGCAATTAAAAGTTGAGTGGGAGTTATTCATACGCTACAGTCTACCTATACTGTACACAATGAGATGCAAGGATGCAACCTACACGAGTACCGAGTTGTTATCTTACACAGTAAGTACGCAAGTGGCTATACAATGTGCCGACTGCCGCACTAGCCAAGGTTACTCGTATATTACTCGCTCGTAACTTACGCCATTACTTACTGTGACTCAGTGGTGATATAATGAGATGCAGGATGCTTTTTTTTACGTTATACAAGTTAGTACTTGACTTCGATCTCACCTGATGGTAAGTGATGATGCAGCCGAAGATGTTAGCGTACTAACTTGGAAGGGGTAAGTTATGTCACCCCAACGGTTTCTACACAGCATCGTACCGGAACGCTAAATCGCTTGGCGGTACGTCTTTGCTGGTAGGGTGGTAACTAGCCACGGCCAAAGCAAGCCACCAGACCAGACCTGAGCCTATTTAGAAATTTTAAAATTCCAAAGTGGCCCGTGGCGGGAATCGAACCCGCGACCTCCCACTCGAATCCGAGCGTGCGTCCCCTGCGCCACGGAGGTCGTCAGATGCTGAGATTACAAATATCGCTGAAGGAAACTTTTTAAGCTACTGCGTTTTCAGCACGGTTTTCAGCATACCGCGTATAGTATACTCACGCGTTTGCGTGCTGTGGAATGTTTATAAGAATAAGGAGTGCAGAAAGTAAGTATGATTAAATTACAGTATTTCGACTTACAACCGCGATCGCTACAGTGCACTCATAGTACCTAATTGATTGGATACCTCGCTCGCTCTATCAAAAAGGTTTTATACACCATTTTCTTGTGTAGTTCTAAATGTGGTACATAATTATGTATACTAGATTTACAAGAAAAACATCTATATTTATGGTATAAATAAGAATTGTTCTTCGATTTGGAAAAATATTGTAATTAATCAAGTACTTACTTTTGTAAAAATGTCATAATGTAGCTACTTACGACCCCGGTTTTTCAGGGTTATCTATCAATAATGATATCAAGTACAAAACAACCTCAATTCACGTTATTAGCATATTCGGTGCAGTTTTCACAGTTATAATTACTGACATTGACAGTTCGTGACTATAATGGTTATGTTAATATGTTACGTGACAATTTGATGTAGTACCGAGTTTGATAGTTTTGGTTATCATTTCAGTCTCACCTATCTAATATTTTCATTACATTTTTGAAAAGAGCCAGTGCCGGATTTCTTGCCATTTCTTCACTGACCTGTTTTCCGAACCTGGCGGTTGAGTTTCGACTTTTCGTAAGAGGCTATTAAGTATTTACGCCTATGTGAAAAAAAAAAAAATCATTTTCATCTACGTTTCCTGCTTATAGAGGTTAGATTTATTTACAGGACGTAAGTATCTAAGTTTCAAATACCTAAGTGTTTTTAAAAGAATTTAGCAACAATTGCATACAAATCTTTTTATTATCACGGTTATAAAATAATAACCAGTATCACTACACATTGACGAGACCTTACTGGCGCTGTACGCGTGCACTTGGATTCAAGCGGGAGGTCTCGGGTTCGATGCCCAACAAGGGTAAGTTTAGAATTTCATAATAAAAAACTGATTTGGCTCTAGTTTCTGGGAGACTCAGGTTGACGTTGGCTAGGTACCATCCAACCCAGCAAGGACGTATCGCCAAGCGATTTGCGATCCGGTGCAATGTTGTGAAGCATAGGATTAGTAAATTGTCAGGCAAGCTGGGTTATTTAATATAACCTCAAAAATATTTATAACTTGCCATACAAGTTACTACGTCATCAATAAAACGGTACTAAAGCACAGATATTATAATACTATACTACCCAAGTAACATTTAATTTGGACCTAGGTTGTGAAAAATGCCTTTGGGTTTTATAAGGGTCGTAAAAAGGTTAATGCTTTGCTATCTGGTCATATTAAGTACTTGAGAATGATTACTAAGTCTTAAAACTAATTATTTATTACTACAACCTTAGAGAAGATGGCAAGAGTTTAAATTAACGTTATTTTGACCTATGTTTCAAGAGCTTTTAGTCCTAGGATTTTATAGTTGTTGTAGACTCCTGATTAAGTTCTGAAAAGGCTACTATTGTGCTAAAGTGAGATCTAAAGGTTTATTTTTTAACTTTGATATAACCATTAAGAATTGGAATGTTGAAATTGCTCAAAAGTAATTTTTAAAACCTACCTCAAACCTTTACGCTCTATTTGAGTTGTCTAGGCAAACAAATTAGGACTGCGTAGTGAAAACTCAAACCAATAAGCTATTTTTAGGACCTATAGGCATAATTTAAGTCCCAAGAGAATATTTTAAAACCTTAGAGGCATCCTCAAACATTTTTAGTTGTCCTTGCAACTTCAAGGCAACATATGTAGCTCATATTTTGGCAAACATTAAGATCATATAGTTGAATACAGTTCTGAAAAGGTTAATTTTAATTCTTTACTAATTTCCTAACGCCGGCCATATTTTTTTAATGAAATAAAAGAAAACGATCCAAAAAGAATCATTTTAATTTTATATAGTTGAATTGCATTTTGTATATTTAATTCTCAATATAAGTATAACACACTTGTAGTACTTTCATTGTACATACAGCAACTTCGCACTTTCAGATATTCAGTTTATTATCTATTTTTAAAAACTTACCGCCCGACACACTCACGTTGGAACACGTCGTCCGAGCGAGCCTCATTCTTTTATTGTGCGCGGCAACGAGCACTCGACTACAAAAACACGTCTCGTTTTTGTTAATTTAGGTTCAAAGTGAAAAAAAAATTAAGTGTTCAGTGTTAAAACTTGCTTAATTTTCTATACTGATAATGCTTAGACGCTAGTAAAAATTATTATTATAACAAAAATAAAATAAAATCAAATCATATAATTGTGCATTCATCTTCGTCAGACTCCGAGGAAAGAGGGTAAGTGAAAATTAACCTTTTTTCCCAGATATCACATCAACTCAAATATCAATGCTGACGAAAGTGTGTCCAAAAATTGAAATCCTAAGGCATCTCTAAGCTAACTTGGAGGGTATCACATTGAGGTTATCACGAAAGTATAGCATGATGCGCGAAATAGTCCAGGCATCTCTAAGCTAGCTTGGAGGGTATCACGTGAGGGTACCACGAAAGCATAGCATGATGCGTCAATGCTCCTGGAGGTTGACTGCGGGTCAACACGAAGGATTTTAAAAAAACTCAAAGGACTTTGCGGATACCAACGGGGGACGATGTCGGTGTGGCGCTGTTCTCGGCTTCACTACAAGTGGCTCCGCATGACCTCCAGGACTTTGATCCCGAATTGCTATCGGCGCTCAGTCACAAGAACTATATTAATGGTTAGTCCCGACAGTTGTAAAATTCTAGCCGACCTTCATTGCAAAGAATCAAATAGTTTATTTGATATACTTGCCTGGCTTATGAATAGCCAGTTAAATGTTATAGCCTTTTATCAGTGATAACTATTTCACGACTTAAAAAATAATTCCACGAGGGTACCAACGCGTCGAACTTTTGTAACTATGTACCTACAACAATAATGTTTAGATTTTGTGGTGGAAAATAATTTTACTTACTTTCGAAAATTAATGTTCAGATTGTGTAATGGGATGATAATTTAACTGTTAGCTCAAAACTCAATAAGTTAACAATATTATGTATAATGTACCATTAGTCTGGAAGTTTCATTGAAGTGAATTGTTAAATTCTTTCTGAAACTAATAAAAATCTTAAACCACAACGCGTCCTGAACTGAGAAGAAGCTTAAGTATTGACAAATGACATTTTGTTTCGACAAATGATAAGTAATTAAAGTTCACGAACGGGACCAGATGTTTTTTCGGAGAAATAGTTTCGGGCATTATACTAGTTTCAATGGTTACTGATCGTCAGGTGTTGTAATAAAGAAACCAGCAGGGCGCGGCGGGCGACTTTGCTATCGACACCCACCGCTGGGACAGCGCAATCTCGTTTCTCGAGAAACTAGCTGCCCCCCTCTCGTTACGGCTCGGCCAGCAGGGGGGGGCGTGACACACTTGAGTATTGGCCCGCGAGGAAGATGCGACGCGACAGCGAGTTTCCAGCATCAGCCACAACAACGACCAGGTTCATCGACGACGCTAGACATTAAGGTACCTATATGCCAGTTGTCTTCAACATTTTGAAGTTTATTGGTTACATATCACTGACAAGGAATCCGTCACGATCTATAATCTAGAATTTCGGGAGTTATAATAAGTGAAGACTATTTTTTGACTTTCACTAGGTGTACAAATGTACGTACATTCAATAAAATATTTTAATGAATTGAACAAATTAAGGAACTAGCTCCAAAAAATTATTAATACATAATACCATTTTAAAAATCGTACACTAACACAGTGTACCGCCTTTACACGTTCACAGCAAAGGAAAAGCGACAAATGTCTTTGACAATCGACATTTCATTTTTGGGTGAGATAATGTGAGAGTGAGGCACTGCATGTTCGATTATAGTTAAGATGTGTCTAACCTCAAAATCTTACGTAGTAAAAGATACATTCTAAATTAAAAGGCGTTGAATGAATTTGTAGTTCAAAATCTTTTGAAATTGATAGTTCATAGAACAGCTTACAAGCGAATACCTAAAAAGGGTTTTATGCCTATGAACTGAAGAATCTTATTTTAAAGTACCGATTCATCCTTGGTAAAATACATAAAGAAGTTGTGACTCATCTCAGATACTTACCGCGGTTTTTTCATGAAGATTTGTTAGGTGTTAGAGTGTTAAAGTTATTTACTACCCTCAAAACATGCTCAGTTTCCTGGTTTTATTTTAATTTCTGACGATATGGCAGTATCGTTACCGCAAACTATGACGTGAATTATGTAACAATTCAAATTCTGTAAAGAATTTTATACGCTTAACGCGTTGTATCACCTAAGAGTTAAGCTTAATTCCGATTAAAAGTCCTAGTCCGTATGAAAAATTAGACTTTAGACGCAGCTGTTAGTCCATCATCGGTTATTCTATCAGATGGTCAGTGGTTACAAAACATTTTTTTTTTTTTAAGTCATCTAACTCCCTTAAACCTAAAAGGTTGAATTAGTGATTCACACGATTTCCTGGTCTAGATGAAAAGTAATTCTTTTAATTAGAGAGATTTTTGTTTTTGTAATAATTAACGTTAAGATGAATCGAAATACCTCTTTACAGAGTTGATGGCCATATTTTTCGATACATTTATTTTGATACACATGATTTACATCAGTTGCTTAGGGGATATCAAATATCCTCATTTAAACGATGGGTTAATTGTTTCTTATATTGAAATTAAAGATAATCAAAAAGCTGACCAAGAGTTACATCCAGTTAATGGGATTAAGCTATCGCTGTAAAATTATATACTTCAAAGTTATTCAAAGAATTTATTCCAATTCACTTTAAAGTTATTCAAAGAGTTCAATCCAGTTTTTGAATTTATCGCTTCTTGCAAAAATGCGAAATGTTATCAATACGAATGATGTCTGAACCCAGACGTCTTAGAAACAGACGCATTCTGAACATTTTGGAACACCATGTTTACCTTTGCTTTTCTATCCATTCTTCTAGAGTTAGAATGCTTAAAGATACTATTATAGACAATGCTTAAGGCATACATCGTCTAAGGGCCTTTACAACTTAGGGTCTTCTCCTTTTACATAAAGTGTCAAAAGACTTACTTCTTATAGTATATTTATTGATAATAAATAAATAAATATGGTCTTTTCGTAGAGAACCACAATTCATAGGAATTACTGTGGGAAGTTCTCTGAAGGCATTAAAGAAAAAAGAAGGACATTTTGTTGGAATTTTTAATAATTTATATGTTTCAAAACTTTTGTGTTATTTACAAAGTTTTGTGGCAATACTGCTTTAATAACGACAGAGATCCGTACAATCCGTAAATTATAAGTCAACCTCGTAATTTCCAACAGAACAACTTGTTAACGACGTAGCATTGTGACGTCGGCATTGAGTTTAATTTTTTGCTGATGATTTTGGGTCAAATTAACAAATTAAAACAATGCTAAAAGGAATAAATAAATTAACGTCAAATACTACATAGGATCCTAAGATCGTATGCTAACACATTGCTCAATGGGTCTTAATAAGAGTTAATTGATCCTGTAACTTTATTAGCCTTAGGCAGTATGCACATCACATATAATGAAAACATTAATATCAGTAAAAGTTAGCATTATTGTATAAATCAAGAAAATTATTGAATTTATACAACGTCGGCTACCACTCGTGGCCAACCAGTTTTACTCATACCATAAATAAATAATACAAAAAGCCTTTTTTATTCTTTGATTAAATTTCTTAATATTAATTAAAAGCAAGATGAACAATAACCTATGCAATCAATAATATAAAACGTAACTAAATTAATATTTTTTTTTAATTATAAATTTAGTGTAACTCATAACATACTTTAACGAAATTATAAAAATATGCCACAGCTTTGAAAAACAAATCGATATGTTGGTTATAAAATCTTAGACTAAAACATACGATAGACAACCTCCTGATAACGTTTAAGCGACGTCATAAGGTCGCCTGCAAACAGACCACCACGGAACAGGTGCTGGCGGCGGTCAGTATAAGAACGTGTCTGCCGAGGAATATGCTCTCTCACGAGAGGGGTCTGCGTTTCAGTTCACTCAAAACCAGGTACGCAACACTTTCGAGGTGAGCACGTAGTTTGTTGCTTGACCTCATCAGAAAGACAGTCGGTAGGTCACAATTATTGCAGACTTTTGCTAAGTTTTATAACCGCCCAGTGAGCGATGATGCTTCATTCACAAAAGCTATTTTGCGTTCTAATCATTAATCATTAACATTATTTAAATAATGTGACTGTTTTATTAATCCAGTGAATTAAACGTAAAGATTGGTTAATTAAATTCTTCTGTGGTATAAAGAGGACATATTATAATAGAAAACAATTTACAATCTATTTATGTCCACAATTTAACAAAAATTTTCATCTCTAAACATCTACAAGTGTGTTATACTTATATTGAGAATTAAATATACAAAATGCAATTGATGATTAAACGAACTTACCTGTAAGTGAAGTTCTATCACAATTGTATGAGTATATTTAATTCGAAGATATAAGGTCCCTCCCATACCCAAAGCCCATAAGTATTACGAAAATTTTGTTAAATGTACTCTAAAGAATGAGGCTCGCTCGGACGACGTGTTCCAACGTGAGTGTGTCGGGCGGTAAGTTTTTAAAAATAGATAATAAACTGAATATCTGAAAGTGCGAAGTTGCTGTATGTACAATGAAAGTACTACAAGTGTGTTATACTTATATCTTCGAATTAAATATACTCATACAATTGTGATAGAACTTCACTTACAGGTAAGTTCGTTTAATCATCAATTATATGCATGAACTATGTGATTTTTAATATAACATGTTTTATGTTTATAAAGAAGTTTTATTTCTTATGTGTTTTACCACTAAACTAACAATTTTTTTATTATTTGTTGTAATTATTTAATTAATTATCTTTAAAATTTTTAACCTACGAAAGGCCCGTTTCGTATATAGCACTATTATCCTAAAGTTTCACGATAAAGTGCCAGTTGCATTATGTTTTTACTTTTTCCTGACTACAACAAGCTACTTATTATTTTATATGAGCACCTATCTAGCCATTTTGAAACTTGGTGTAATAACAGGGAATGTCGTCATTATTATTATGTATTTTATTTTAATATTTCTATATCAAAACTAACACAGAATCAATTTATAACCCAAAAGTTTTGGAAAGGCATTTAGTCATAGTCATCAAAATCTTATAAGTTGTCCTAGAGATCAATCCAAGACTAATTGAGAACTCAAAAGCTGCCTTGCAAGGTTATATTTACGTTAAATTAAAGTTATAAAGGTTATATTTGGGTTCTGTGTAAGTAGCTCAAAAGGTTCTGGATTTGAGCTATAGGTTTTGCTGTAGCTCTTAGAAAGGTGCTGAAACGTGGGCCCTTTTAGCACTCAGGAGGTTAATATAACGTTAATGTGACGTTGTTGTGCCTACTAAGACTTACGATCGGATTGTCATACAAAGGTTCTAGAACCTTTTCACAACCTTTCTATAACCAAAAATGTTACTTGGGTAGACTAAAGTATTCCACCTGACCTTACGATGACCTTAAGCTCACAATATACCTACAAGTATATGGGTGATTGATGCTTTACCACTTTACATTACACTTAACAAGTAAAAACGCAAAGGAAACTCCACCTTAAAGCTAACTAGATAAAGTCGCAATAATCTAAATCTAGGTGCATATCAAAAACATGCCAGTTAGTACAGCTTACAAACTTGTTTCTGTTACTCTCATAAGAGATTCTTCGGAGGATTACGCTCTTTTCGTATAGTAATAAGAGCTAACTGTTATTAGGTCAATGATAAATTTAATGTTGTTATTTGTTGCTGAACTGCCAGATACATCGTCCGTCTGTAAATTCGTTATAGATGGTCTACCGATAAGCTTTTCTGCAAGTGTTGAAATATGATTACTGGAGATAAACAGGTGCTTGATTGGTACCTACATGATAAGGAGTTAATGAGTAATTACTAATTGAAATATTTTCATAATGCAAAAGCGCGAAAATTTTAAGAAATTCATACTTACGCCACTTTTTGTTGTGATGTTTATCTGGAAAAAACAGGAAAACAAATATTATTTATTAACATTACTTCATTAGGTATTTGTACGTGAAATAATTAGCCATGTTAAAAAAATCCAAAAAGTTTTGGGGAAACTAAAATGCAAAAAATAAGTAAGTAGGTATATACTGGAAAATACCTACCTATATAAAATTTTGTAGGTAGGGTTAAGGGTAGACATTCTTCTTCTTTCTTCCGGTATTACTAATAGGGTAGGTATTACTCTAATATAATTTTACGAAACTAGGTGGGTATCCTGGTAAGTATAATTTTGCTCGTCTTGGCTGAGAACTACCGTGCCCCCTACCCCCGGACAGCTATAATATTATTATCTACTATTATAATTCTAGATTTATACCTACCTACCTAGTTTAGTCATTCTGAAATCAGTTGCTGTGGGTTGAATGGCATTGTTAAGTTATTTTGTCTCATTTGCATACTCACTGGCTTTCGCAACCAGTTAGTAACCACTCGCCCAAAGTTGCCGCAACCACCAAACACAACACAACCACCAAAACAGGTGGTCGATGGTACTTATACATCTTTAAAGAACAACCAATAAGAATTATTTGAAACATGTAAACAATGTGGATATTTCATTTTGATGACGTTAAAATTATATTTTGAAATGTATCCTTCTTACAAAATAAATATAATATAAAAAGACAAAAAATATGCCCCGGGTGAGGATCGAACTCACGACCTTAAGATTATGAGACTTACGCGCTGCCTACTGCGCTACCGAGGCCGGTGCTGAAATAGCGAAATGATGCAACATATTATTATAGTACGTATTTGGTAGTGATAAGCCGATAAGGTATATTTTGTTGTACCTATAGGTACCTACTATAGCTATATAATACTATACTGATACTATACAACGTTTTTCGTATACTACACATGCAAAGAAAATGTGCTAAATATGTGCGAACGAGAATGCCAAACATATACAATATAACTTAGTACCTATAAAATGTTAAGGAATCTCGTTCGTCTTGAAAAGGTTTATGACAGCTTCTAGAAATATATTTAAGCTACTGCAGAGCTTTAAACATTTTATTTTTTTACACGCCATTTTGATATGGCAACTTGGTGGACCGAATAACTGTATTGCCATAATTTATAGGTTGCTTATACAAAAATGGCAATCCTCAGGCGGTGTCGGCATATGAATTGAATATAAATAAGTTATAGCTGTACAATTTTACTCGGTAGGCAATAATTGAAGAAAAGAAGAAATCTCAGTTGAACGTACATAGTTTGATTCTTCTACTTAGGTATACTAAAAGAATCAAATAAATGTGTGCCACTTCACGCCGTAAGTTCCTTGTGAAATTTTCAAGCAGGAAAATTATACAAGTTTTGATTGAAATGAAATTATTCATACAATTTATCAATTTTCTTAGTCACTTGCAGATACATAAACTAGCAGAACTATAAAGATTTACTTTTGTTCCGGATTATTTTGTTTGTCTATTATAATCTAAATTCATTCAGAAGTAGAAACACGATTGGAAGTTCTCCTTCTCGATAGACACCTTTAGTTTTTTCAGTAAGATTTGGAGTCTAATTTTTTTTTCTTACGAGGTTTTTCATGGAATCGTTTAAGGCAATAATATGATCGTTAGTGTTAGCAACAATGCTCAACCACACATTTATGGATTTGTGGATTTAATGGCATTATGGATTTAATCCTCCAGTATTTCATAAATGACTGAGTTTCTTGCTAAGCAAGCTGAGGGATTTGTTTAGCCATTCTGGTTAGTGTATGGGAGAGGCCGTGGACCGGAGTCGTAGGGCGTGACTATGTAATGTGACGTATCACTTTCTCCTAATTATACTAAGTATGGCCGCACTCGCCTCACTACACACCATTGTTGTGTCGTCTGTTTGTGTTGTCTACTTCTCTGACGTTCTGTCAAGACAACAGACGAAGATATGAAAGTGAGAGTGGCCTATCGGTGCTATCGGATTATCGGACCACGCTTCAAAACTGTCGTTTCACTGTCCATTAGGAACTTAAGAGGACCAGAAATGCCAAAGAACGGATTAGGTATATTAATTAACAAAATAATACCTAGCACATTCTAGGAACCAAGTAAAAGAAACTTCGCTTGTACTTTGTTTTATAATATTTCTGAAACTGCTTTCCTTTTAACAAACTTACTAGAAAAGGAGCTTCAGAAATATGTAAGTAATACAATGGCAGTACATAAACGGTAAATAATATACTTTTACATTCTTATATGAAAATAAGCTACGCGAATGTTGTAAGACGAAAAGATAAAACCCAAATCAAAATCATTCTACGATAGGCTGTAAATTTATGCTAAGCCCGAATTGCGCAAGCTAAGCGAGAATAAAAGTTTTTAAATATTCTTATCAGTTGTTTGCAGGTTGCAAAGACAATACTTAGGTATTAAGGTAAGGCTTGCCTCGCCTTGAAGGCTTGGTATTTACTATTTACTCACAATTAAAGGTCGACCGCGAGCAAAGGGCAGTGGTTCGCGATCAGATATTACTCTACTTTAATTTGAATTGAAAAAAAAATACAGTTTACTGCGAGTCGATCTCGAGCAATAAGTATAGATACTTACCCATTACTTACCTATTTATCATAACCAACAAAAGACGTGTGCACTCGGAGACTGCTGAGGTAAAGCTATTGCATAGCATTTTTTATCAACTTCTAACACCGGGGGTGTTAGGTTCTTTTCGTTACGGAATTTCTGGATTCGGTCTCCACGCTCAAGGCCC
This sequence comes from Coenonympha glycerion, assembly GCA_963855885.1. Classification (NCBI taxonomy): domain Eukaryota; kingdom Metazoa; phylum Arthropoda; class Insecta; order Lepidoptera; family Nymphalidae; genus Coenonympha; species Coenonympha glycerion. The sequence continues at coordinate 17,791,182 of OY979631.1, forward strand.
ACGATAGAAGCTAGGCAATAGCTTAAATTTTTTTTTCCATTTATTTTACAGAGCTCATTGCTACAAGCGACGGCCTATCTATTTGGTTAAATTTTATTAGCTTAGAATCGGAAACTTATTTTAACTTATATTTTGTAGAAATTCACATCTTTTGTCCTTTTGTGCAGAGAAGTCAGAAGACCTTTTTGCTTGCGAAAATCCCTAATAACAATGTGTATTCTCGATTCTGAAATTAAAGCGACTCGACAGTATTATTGTTCAATTGTTCAAAGTTAAAAAAATATTTTATACATATCCTAACAAAAATCTACGGCTCATACCAAAAAAGGGATAATAGCCCTCATTAGTCATAATAATGGCCGGCGTGTACGTAAATACTAAATGATGGCCGATGGATTCCTCGAAGGTTTTTGTGCCTTCCAAAGAACCTCTAGTACGAGATTGTATACCTCACAAGTAGGTGTTTCCACCTCATGGAACATACGAGTCATCAAAACTGGTTGGGTATTTTTCAAAATTAACTTTGGACTAAAAGGACATTAATTTGTATTGCTATAATAGGTACGCTACTCGAAAATAATGATGAGGGTTCTCCTAAATTTTTGTGTGTTACCGTCTTGACCTTTATCGAGATGAGCACACATCAATCTCAGCTTAACCCGGACAGTGTTTCGATATTCGAAATCAACTGAGGTTTTCGAGTTCGTACAACTGATGCTATGTTCAATGTTACTGAGTACGGTATCACACATCTATTATCTCGGCATTCATCTTCACACAAATCACAAGACGCCCACGGGCCACGGACAACTGATGGATTTGACGAGCTATGATTTAACCTCGTAATTATATTCGTTGTTGTAATTATTTGTAAATTATACATATAAGACATTGAGGATCTCCAAAAACAAACAAAAAATTGTTTCTCTGAAATAACAAAGATTTGTTTTATTTAACAAGTATTTACAATTATCAAGTTATTATCAAGTTACGACAATTACACTTCTATCTCACCTGAAATAACAAAGAAACGACATTTAAAGTTCACTATTTATCGAGTCCTCAATCACATTCTTTCTATAAGTTTTTATAACGATAAAATGCACAAAACATTCTGAGCGTCACACGCCATTTTAAATCATAGACACAGATCAATATCATAATGTACGCGACAGACAGCTGATACGCGAAGCGCGGCAAATTCAAATGAATGAAATGTCACTCATTTCATTACATCTCCCCCCCTAAGAGCGAAAATTCTAAGCAATATATCTGTAAAATGTACTTATAAGTCATCTTCATATTCATTATCATCTCCTTCATCTTCTTCAGCCTCTGTTATGACAGGTTGCAATTTTGTTATATGAAATAATGTTGATTCTGTTTTTCTGTTGCCTGTATCAATCCTATAAATGGAATTCGATATTTTCTCTATTATTTTGAAAGGGCCTATTTTTAATTCGTCTAATTTCTTTCTATTCAGTCTATTTCCATTTTCTACATATACACTGTCTCCTACATTAAATTCTTGCATTTTTCTATTTCTATCAAATATTTTCTTGTTATACTCATGAGATTTTATTGTATTCTCTAATGCCAATCTTCTATCAGCAATCCACTTGTCTTCCTTTTCCATCGTTTTGAATTCATTTGGTAGAATACTGACATTTGTACCATCCAGTAAATATTTTGGTGCAAAACCTGTAACGGAGTGTTCTGTTTCATTATATTTTTGTATACATTCTCTTGCCAGTGTTGTCCATGTTCTCTTATTATTTTTCTCATTCATTTTACACCTTATTTTATTTACTATTGTTTGGTTTAATCTTTCATTCAAGCCGTTCGAGAATGGTGTATTCACGGCTGTAAAAATTAGTTTAATATTATTTTCCTGCAAAAAATGTTTAAATTCTCTTGAATTTATGCCCGGATATTGATCTGTCAGGATAATTCCAATCTCATCTGTCTCTAGTACTTTCTTTGTTAAATTTATAAAGTCACATGCATTCTGGGTTTTCGAAGTCGCAATAAATGCATATCTTGTGTAGTGATCTACTAAAAGGTGTAGATATTTCTTTGTAGACCTAGATCCTCCAAATCCACCAATAGTATCCATTGACATTATTTCAAATGGTTTGGTAGCTGGTCCCAGTTGTGACATTAATCCAATTTTTTTTTTGACATCTTGATTTATTTTTTATGCATATTTCACATGTTTTACAAATATTTATGATATTTTTTGTTAGGTTTATAGCCGTATATATTGAACTTATTTTTTTCTGCAGTTGTCTGATCCCAATATGGCATAAATCTTCATGCACCTTTTTTATAAGTTTTTTACTAAATTCTTCTGAGAGGATAATCTTTTCCTGTTTCTTTATTTTTTTATAATAGATATTATTTTTTAGTATTAAATTTTGTTTCTTTTCTCTTATTGTTTCATTTTTCTCTTGGTCTCTAACTATATCTTTTATTTGTATTAAATTAACTATTCTCAATGTTTCCTCTCTGTTATCTTCTGGTTCTAATACAGGGTTTCGGCTCAAACAGTCTGCTTCTACATTTTCTTTACCAGGTATATATTTTACGGTAAAGTCATACTGAGATAGGTAGTATGTGAGATCACCCAATTCTTCATCTGTCCTGCATTTAATGTTCATGTTCTCTAGAGGTTTGTGATCTGAGTAAATGGTGAATTGTTTTCCGATGAGCCAGTGCTGCCAATATTTAACAGCTTCTTTCATAGCAAGACATTCTAAATATATAGCCTTTTTCCGTTTTTGATGTTCATTCAATTTTTTTGAGAAATATGCCACCGGTTTGTCTTTACCATCTAGTTGTGTCTGTTTTAATATTGCTCCAATGCCCTCCAAAGATGCATCGGTAAAGATTTTGATTGGTAAGTCTTTGTCGAATATTTCCAAGACCGGTTGCGAACATAAATATCTTTTTATCAGATTGAATGCTTCTTCACATTTCTCTGACCATACAAATTTCTCGTTTTTTCGTAATAAATTGTGTAATGGATCTAAGATAATTGCACTTCTTGGTATATAGTCATGGTAAAAGTTTATTTTTCCCAAAAATTGTCTGATGTTCTTTTGCGTCTTAGGAGTTGGAAAGTTCCTTATTGAAATCAAATTGTCTTTTAGTGGTCTTACTGAATTGTTCTGAATTATATGGCCGAGGTATTTTACCGAGTCTGAAGCAAAGGTACATTTCTTAAACTTCAGTCTAAAGCCTTCTTTAATTATTGCCTCTAATACATTTCTAATGTGCCTTATATGTTCTTCAAAGGTAGACGAATATATCAAAATATCATCAATATAGTTAACCGAGTATCCTGTGAGATTGTGTTTTCTTAGAATATTGCTTAAGATTCTCTGGAAAATTGCTGGTGATGTTTTCAAGCCAAAAGGGAGGCAGGTCCACTGGAAGTGGCCATCTTGTGTGACAAATCCTGTTTTACTTCTGTCTTCCACCCGTAATGGTATTGCCCAAAATGCTGAGTTTATATCTAGTGTAGTAAAATACTTGCAATTTCTAGTTTTAATAATTAGATCATCTATCAAAGGAAATGGTTGAGTTTGTGGTATAACTATTTTGTTTAACTCTCTGAAATCTACACATAAACGGGATTTTCTATTTTCACCTTTTTTAAACGCCAATGTCACTGGAGCAGCGAAAGGACTGTATGATTCTTCTATTAAATTGTTCTTTAGTAACATCGATATTTGCTCTTCAATTTCTAATCTATCTTGTATTGTACATCTGTATGGTCTTTTACTACAATATTTATTTACTTGTAAATCTATGCGAGCTTCATAATCTTTAACTGAACCTATATCATACTTGTCCTTAGCAAATATTGTTTTATATTCCTTTATAATTTTCTCTATCTCAATTTTCTTTTGATTATCTAAATGGTCTGTCATACTTATAAATTCCTCTGTTTCTATGTGTTCATTGAAATTTACTGTATATTTTTTTATATTATTATCTTCATTTCTGTTATCTTTAGACATCCTGTCTATTTTATTTGTTATTTTCTTTTGTTCTATCTGCAAGTTCTCATTTTGGGTTAATCTGAATTTCTTTATCATATCTAATCCGATTATGAAATCATCAAAATCTTCATTTTCTACTATGTATACATCCACCTCATCTTCTAAATCAAATATTTTAATTTTTATTGTTATCAAGCCATCCATCTTCTTCACACCATTAACCGTTTTCATGTATGCTATGTTCACATCATCTTTTTTTTCTTTTACTTTTATTAATCTTGAATTTATTATAGAAATCTGTGAGCCTGAATCATAAATACCACTCACTTCTAGTTTATTTTCTAATAAAAGCTTGATTTTGATTAATGGTGTGCTTACTAGTTTTTTTCTCAGTATTTATGTCTACTTCAATTATGGAGTTATTGTTTACATTTTTAGTTTTAAGAACTTTTTCAGGTTCATTTTTATTTTTCTTGAACCAACATGACTCCTCCGGATGATATCTAATTCCTTTGTCCAAAGACTCACAAGTCTTACATGACTTCTTCTCATAAGTTTTATTTTTATTATAAAATGTACTGCTCTTTATGTTAGTTGAGTTTTTCTTATACATCGTGCCTTCATATTTTCTTATCTCGTTGAACAAGTCAGTAGTGTTGTTGAGTTCATCCCTGTTTAACTTATTTAAGATAAATCCAGGTAAACCAGTTGCAATAAGATCTATCATTGTTTTGGAATCTATAGATTTGTTTATATCTAATAAAAGCCGTTCTTTTTTTATGGCATAATCAATTAACTGTCCTTCTTTATACCTAAATGCGAGAGCATATGTGACTATGTCCCATCCTTGGTTTTTAAAAGTTTCTAAAAACTTGTCTTTCCATTCACTCCATTCAGAATTTATTGTTAGTTTTATAATCATCGAGCTATACCAATCCAAACAAGGTTTATCTAAAAATAACCTCAAAATATCTATTTTTGTCTCATCTTTTGTTATATTAAAGCGCGCACACTCTTTTTCAAAAATTTCTATCCATTGCATCGCATTAGGATTTTTGCTTGTGAATTTTTCAATAATAAATTTTTCTGAGATATGTTTTAAGTTATGTTGACTTTCTTTCTTAGTTGTAGTTTCTATTAATTGTTCCAAGATTTGTTGCAAAGTGTCATTTTTGTCCTTTGCTTGTGTTGTGCTCACTTCATCTAAATATTGATCTAAAAATTGCATATTACCTTCCTCATCTACATATGTCTTCTTTAGATTTTCATCCAACTTTATCCATACTTTTCTACTCTGGTGTCTTTTTTTAATGCTATTTTTTACTTTTGTGAAAGTGTTCGTTTTAACAATATATGTATGATGACTCACCGGCTTCAGTTCCTCGGGTAAAACATAACATTTTCCTTCTTCAGTAGATATTGAGGTTATAGCTAATACATTTGATTTGCCATCATTTGAGGCTATCATCGTAAACTCAAACTGAAGCCGGTCCATATTCTCTTAGTTCACAAAAATGTCGTTTTATAAGACATTGAGGATCTCCAAAAACAAACAACAAATTGTTTCTCTGAAATAACAAAGATTTGTTTTATTTAACAAGTATTTACAATTATCAAGTTATTATCAAGTTACGACAATTACACTTCTATCTCACCTGAAATAACAAAGAAACGACATTTAAAGTTCACTATTTATCGAGTCCTCAATCACATTCTTTCTATAAGTTTTTATAACGATAAAATGCACAAAACATTCTGAGCGTCACACGCCATTTTAAATCATAGACACAGATCAATATCATAATGTACGCGACAGACAGCTGATACGCGAAGCGCGGCAAATTCAAATGAATGAAATGTCACTCATTTCATTACATACATATAAGTATCTTTAAATGTGAATAATATAGATGCCAGTGCTAACTGGTGATACCGCAGTAGGACTCTTCATGCGGAGTTCGTCCGGGCGTCAGTTATTTTATTTTGGTTTGTCTGCAGTTGTGATTACTGGGCAAAATGATATTTTAAAATTAATGTCTCAGGCTGATAAACGCCTATGATATTGCAACGCAAAGCATGGGACACACTGCATTTGACATGGGCAGACATCAGGTGAGCGGTTGGCTTGTCTCATTATTCTTTTGTTTTAAAAAACTTATATTCTGATTGATTTATAAACGTTCTTTAATTGCTGTTTGCCAAAAGTGGGTAAGTATTAGATAGTAAAATGTGAAGCCAGACTTCGTTATTTGTTATTCGTTTTGCGCCTTATTTGGCCGCATACGACCAAGTGTGGGCGGTTCATTCGTCTATATTTGCTTTATTTGCACGTATAATGCATAAGCGCGAATAGCAAAAATGCTTATCCGTCCTCTTGTCGGTTTTTAGCACACTTCAAAGGACACGTATTGGCAATATTTTGCACATAGCACCATAGCATGTTTGTTATTTGCCCACATAAACACATATTTGGACAAATAGCCGCATAACGAATAACAAATAACGAAGTCTGGTTCCGCCATGAGAACGATACACACAATAACTTTGCTTTTAACATTCGATGGCGCGTAGGATATATTTTTACATATTTTCCTCAAAGTAAGTACGAGTATTTTAATACAAGTCACATTATGTACATTTTGAATGACCAATATCACCCGTATAAGGTCAAATCAGCATAGTGTGAGGTACTTAGCTACAACTACTGTGGTGTCAGTAATGTCGTCAGTAGGTAGATGTCTATTACCTAACTCGGACAAGGTCGCTGTAGAAGCCATCAATGAGAGGCACCTACCTGGCCGCATACCTAACTTGAATGATTTATCAACTTATGTGCTAATCAAGAACACCTTGGAGACTAGTTGGACAGATCGTCATGTAAATAGCAATACTAATAGCAATGTTATAGTTTAACTTTAGTAAATGGGACAAAGTTTAAAGACATTATCAACACAGCAAAGCCGTGCTATTCTGGAAACACTTGCGTTCATATATGCATCTATGAATTCGTCAGGTGTAATAGAATTCAATTTTGCATGCCAGCTTCGGTATGGCAGGTATCTGACAGTCAGTAGCGTGCACTCCATATCCTACCCTAACAAATTCATACAATAAACCAAAAAAAGAACTTAAAGTTTTTTTTTTATACGCTATACAAGTTAGTACTTGACTGCGATCTCACCTGATGGTAAGTGATGATGCAGTCGAAGATGTTAGCGTACTAACTTGGAAGGGGTAAGTTATGTCACCCCAACGGTTTCTACGTACAGCATCGTATCGGAACGCTAAATCGCTTGGAGGTACGTCTTTGCTGGTAGGGTGGTAACTAGCCACGGCCAAAGACGCCCAACGGACCAGACCTGAGCCTATTTAGAAATTATAAAATTCCAAAGTGGCCCGTGGCGGGAATCGAACCCGCGATTTCCCACTCGAATTCGAGCGTGCTTCCCCTGCGCCATGGAGGTCGTCAAATGTGTACAATTATGTACAAACCGTAAGGGGTCAATTTATTAACCCCTTTTTTGAGTGCGATAACATCTTCGGTATGCATATGCACCATAACTTACTATCAGGTATCAGGTGAATTAACCTGTGTAAAAAAACATAAGTGGACCTTCATGATACATATACATTAAACATACATACAAAATACACTATTGATAAACCAAAACACATCAAGTACCTACCTATGTGTGAAATAGGTAGATAAGTATTACTTCAGAAACCCAACAAAAACACTACACGCTATAGATTTTAATTTTTAACGTGGTTTTTGCATCGCTATGAGATCACCACACGAGATAACAGAGAGGGGTCGGTCATAAAACTTGGTCATTTTGTTGTGCAATTAAATAGCGCTTTGATTTTCTGTTTTTATCTGCCTCTGTGTTTACTGCCTACCTAAATACCAAATTCCAGATGTATCCATATTCATAACTGTTAGCGTGCTGAAGATTTATGTTTAGTTTTCATTAATATTTTGCGTCACCGTGAAGTATTTAATATGTATAATTTTTGGAAAACAAACCTCTTTACGATTAATATTATTTTTTATGGAATTTGAAAATAGAAATGTAGTTAGTTCTGTCTGTGATTGAAAGAGATATGTCGAAAAAAATGTTACTAATTGAATTATTGATTTATGAAAAAATACAAAAAGATAAATAAGTGGAAAGAATCTTTTATTCACAATCCCGGAACTGTAAACGAAAAGGAATTACAATAATTTGGAGAAGACTGGGAAGAATTGCTTACAGATCTGAAGAGGGACGACATCAGGGACTATAACGTACTACCGTTACCCTGGTGCAATTCTACGCCCACGAGAAGGTACATGTTAATGTATTTGTGTTTTAGAATGTACAAGACATTCACAATTCCGCATTCTTTTATAAGGGTGTTTGCGTGATGGCTGTTAAAATATCAAAGATTTAAATCTTTGTAAAATATACAATAAATTGCCAAAAGAGATAAGAGATTGTACAACTTCTCTATAATCTTTATACCTGACACATGTATGCAAATAAATTGTTTGATTGATTTACAAATCTTTACCAGTTACCACAGTGTGTGTACTAAATGTAAAGTAATTTTGGATTCTAAGAGATTCATGTTTCATAAGTTTATGGTAGGAGATTGAATGTACTACATATTATTGTGTGTAGGTACATAATGTGTAAAGGAGAGAGATACTCGTTGTTTAAATGGTTTCAGGTAAGTGACTCAAGATGCCATGTGATCGTTCCCGGCGTGAATGGATGTCCCGCGGTGCAGCCTGGCGGTAGCAGCAGTTGGTGTCTCACGGTGCAGTCTGGTGGTAGCAGCAGTCGGTGTCTCACGGTGCAGCCTGGTGGTAGCAGCAGTTGGTGTCTCACGGTGCGGCCTGGTGGTTGCAGCAGTTGGTGTCTCACGATGCAGCCTGGTGGTAGCAGCAGTTGGTGTCTTACGGTGCAGCCTGGTGTCCCATGGTGCAGCCTGGTGGTGGCAGCAGTTGGAGTCTACGGTGCAGCTTGGTGGTGGAGCAGTTGCTGTTTCAAGGTGCAGCTTGGTGGTGGAGCAGTTGGTGTTTCAAGGTGCAGGCGAAATCGTCGCTGGCGGCAACGTGCTACGAGAGTCGAGTACGTCGGTGGATGTCGCTCTTAGCAGTGCTGGCAGCTGGATGGCAGGCAAGACGGCCTGCGGTACAGCGACGCACACCCCGTACATCACCGAACCGATAAGCGGCAAATAGATTTAGAGATAGTCATAGATTGCACAGGCGTCATACATTGCAGATGTTATCGAGACTTGAGCTTAATGGGTCGCGTATTCTCGTTTGTACTTGCGCTATTATACCTGCATCGCTGCAAACTATGTTGTTTGGTGATAACTGATAATGGTTTATGATTATTGATTATTAATAATTAATATATATCAAAGAGGTTTTATAATCAAACAACTATAAATAAGTAGAGAAAAATTAATGTTTTCATAAACATTCAATACAATTTAATTTTGTAAAAAAAAGTCAGTTTGAATTGAATCGAATTTTGAATTTAAATTGATCCAACTCGTACTAATCTCACAGTATAATTGTAATTTGCTATCTAAATATCGAATAATTATAATCATTTATAACTTGAAATAAAGTAAGAGAAAGCGCTGAAATTTATTGTTGGGTCAGCAAACAAACTGCTCATTGATATTATTGTGACTAGATGACTGAATTGTTTTAGATGAAGACATATTAACTACACATATTATAATTTAAGTCAGTTCTGCTTAAACAGTTTCTTTGGACGTTTATGTTATTTGGCAGTTATTAGTAAATACTTGTTATTGTTTACTCAAAAAGTAATCGGCAACGTTGCTTGTAATTGGCAAGTTGTAACAAATTTTAAATGTCGATAATGTGATAGAGAAACACATCACAATCACATAGGTGGGTAAATTTTGGTACTAAAATAAAAAGTTATTAAAGAAGCATTACAATAAAGTTACAATCAACTTAGATAAAGAGTAAGCACTTGTAGGAAACGTTAGTGCAGTATGTGCACTTGATGTTATTTTTATTGAATTATTTTGTTATATAGTTATCAACACAACTATTCGGTTATTGATTCAGACAAAACTATTTCTAATGTTCATTTCTAATATTCTGTTTTGGTAGTTCTGCATTTTCGAATTATTCATATTTACATTATCTGATATTATTTTATCAACTCAATAGGGTTTTCTTTAATTGACTACGGATTTATTTACAATTGTGTACCTCGCAACATTGCTCAAGACTCACAACTATAGTTATAAAGGATAAAACACAACTAATGATAGTAACAAATCCTAAGACAAGTGACTTATGTTAACCATAGCGTATATTGAATACCTATTATCTTTGGATATTTCTTGGATAGAGTCGCTTTTTTCTTGATAGATATATATCTACTTAGATAAACTAAATAGAAAATTTAAAAATAATGAGTTAAGGAATATAGGCAGAATGAAATTAAAAGATATTTGTTATATATATATATTAATAGAAAATATTCTCAACTAAAATTATGAATGGGAAGTCGTCATTGTTCTATTGGCAGTCAATGTAATAAAATAAATAATTTTTTGAGAAGGAAATTGTGTCATACGTAAAATGGCTAACTGAATAATTTGGCTTTACTAAAAAAAATTGTGATTTTGTTAACTGAAATAAATATTTTATTAACTTCACCTAAATACGATTTATAAACGCGGTTGAAAAATACTTCGTATGCTCGTATAGAGAGAGTTGCAAGTCCAGAACCTAAATTTTATTCTTGAAATATTGCTTGAGTTTTTACCCATCCACCCAGTAAACGTTACCTACTGAATTGGACAATTTTGGTTTTATTAGATTCAGTACATTTTAATCTAGGCTCGTACGTTTTATTTCAAAAAATACTCGAGTAAGTTTTAAGGTCAAAAATATGGATATTTAGACTCTAATAACTTTTAACATAAGCAATACTTCTTAAAAAGTTAAACATTTCTAAAAATTATGAAAACCGGAATACATATTTACGAGTAGGAAAACGTTATTGGTTTTTGTATGAAAGCTTACAGCTAGACGATAGTAAAAGTTTTACCAGTCGAAATTGTTTTCGTAACGATCTATGATTAAACGATATTATAGTAATGGGCACATCAAAAATGGTAATCATTGTATAACTTATTTTAATTGTGATATGAAGTAGTGTTGATAGTATAAGTTAAAATCTGTGGTATAAGTTTACAAATAGTTTAAAATTATGGCGATAAGCATTCATTTTTTTCGAATTAACTTCATAATTACGCAAGTTTGGACAAAAGACAAAGTTGTCTATTATTATGAATTGGTACTGTGATTGTTTACTTACTAAGAATTTCGTTGAGCTAGGTCACGGAGTACATAATAGTACTAAAGGTACAGAAGGCTCACTCGGCAAGATGATTTAAAAATTGAAAATGATTACAGAAATAACTAGTCAAGTTGCAACTATAGGAGCAATCGCTTAAAGACTGTATGGGTTAAATTATTTTAGAACGGGTGATAGATTTTTTTGATTTGCTTTGACAGAAAGGAAATATAGTAAGATTTTCCGTTGCTACGTATTGAGGAATAGAGTGATCGTTCGGTTGGAAATTTTGTATAAAACCTGTTGAATTATATTATAACCATATAAATGAATATTGTTCAAGACACTAAGAGTAAAAAGAAAAGATCCTAACACCTGATGGGCAGTATGAATTATATATACCTAATACCTATAGTAGTTCGGTCAACCTAACTATTGAGATTTGACAATAGGATTCAGTTTTTTTAACGAACTATTAATTTGGTCTTGAGAAAGCTATAAGTACCTACTTATACCATTTTATAACGAGTAAAAGCCCAGCAGTAGAAATTACTACGAAAATTCTGATTAATGTCTATATTTAATTGAAACGGTAGACACATGATTGTTCACCAGAAACTTGAAAACACAAGAATATGTAAAAAATCTTCCAGTTTAGAAGCAGATGATTGATGGATTTATGTACCTAAGAATTTTGTGTTTAAGCGCATCTGGGAGTATAAGGTGACTAAGGATGGATTAAGATACGGTAGTGCCAATGTGTTGCAGACGGCAAAACCTTAGCAATATTTAAAAAAAAAAAACAAATAGTCTTTTTAAATACGAAAGTCATCCCATACCATATCGAATATTAATAATTATGTCCAATCCATTTGTTAGGTTAGTAACAAAGAGCTTGAGAAAGACGAAAAGGGAAATAATAATGGTTGTCATCTATTTCTTTAAAAATATGTCATTATAGGAATATTCGTATTTATTTCACTTAAATTTGATACGTATTCACAAAATTGTGAGACTTCGTAATTAGATTAAATTCAGCACTTTATTTTAATTTTTCTGGCGGTCGATTTAGATATTGTGACCTCACATGTCCCACTGGTGACTTAAGGAAAAATTGGTTAGCACTGTTATTTTTTTTACCGCGTGTTAAAAAAAACACAGATGTAAAAAACAAATATTGTGAAGCCATTTCACGAGCTAAAAAATAAATGAAAACGCCATGTAATTATTAGTATCATGAGTGGTAATGGTATGCAAAAGTCATAAAAAAAAGAGTTCAATAGATTTGATATAGAAAGAAACAAAAAACCGTTTGATATTAAAATGAGAGATCTAGTGAGAATTGAAAGAACATAATGTATAAACAAGGTTGCGATAAAAGTATAAAATTAAGACCGAAATGTTTATGTTTATATTATATATAGTGTAACTAAAATATTGCATCATGAGGATTGGAGGATAATTTTGTTACAAAAAAAAAGGATTAACAACATAATATTATTATCATTATACACGATTGATGAAGCACATCCTTGGTCCTGTTTTAATGGAGAGGGTAGTGAGTAATCCTTTGCGAGGATATACTGATGGTTAAAAATAAAATTTTGTGATTTAGATATGTGTTTCAGAGAGATTATAATATTAATTTTTTTTATTGTGTGGTTTTATGAAACCACAGTCAAACTTTTGTGGTCTTGGCTGCTCTGACGAGCGCCTTTCACTTTGTTCCTACTCGGCGGCCGACCGTCACGCGACTTGCAACACATAGACGAAAAGTTTGAGACGATGTAATAAAAGTTTCACTTTAAAAATATTTGTTGACGTTATAGGATCTAATGCATGGAATGGTGTATTAATTTGTAACAGCGAGACAATGTATTGAGATGAAACATCGTATGTTAATTCTGCCTCATTGTGTATTAGTACAAACTGGAAGTTTGTATTTCAATTAGTGTAAAGTAATTTTTGTTTGATGTTTTGATGCAAACAAGGATTGTTCCTCATGAAGTTAAAATTGTAAATGTTTAATTGTAGTGCAATATGCACCTCGTTTCTACACTGTTAAAGTAGCATGATAGTGTAACAGACCATTTGAAGTGCAATGTGCACGTATACTTAGTTCTTACCCTCTACACTGCTAAAGTAGCATGATAGTGTAAAAATACCATTAATTCCGCACTGCTAAGGTAGCATGATAGTGTGGACGACCATTATTCCTACACTGCTAAGGTAGCATGATAGTGTAGAAGATCATTATGCCCACACTGCTAAGGTAGCACGATAGTGTGGAAGACCTGGAAGTGCAAGGTGCACGTACTTAAAGACTTTAAACGCAATACAATAATTTGATTTGTTTAATTTTGTTAATTAATAATATAGAAAGTGCATAAAGTGTATTGTGTGTTCAATGTTATTTGTTTAAATTAATGATTATAATAAATAAATAAATAAATGTCAATTATTCATATGAATGCAGGTACATTAGGTGGTCAGCAATAACAATTATTATCCTTATATATTCTGCCTTATGGCGTATGAATTAAAAAAAAAACTAAATGTAAATATTTGTTTGATTAAATTAGAAATTATTTTTTTCATAATTTTATAATAGATATAAGTCAGGATGTCGATGACTGTAAATTGATAATTTATAAAGACAAAAATTAGTTATTCAGAATGTCAATTTGTAACTATCATTTTTCATAATATTGTTCGCTATAATTCAAGATGTCAATAATTGAAAATTCATAATTTATAAAGTCAAAAATTAGTAATTCAGATGATGACAATTAATACCTATGGGTTACCCTGAAATGTTTTGTAATTGTTACTAGTTTCACCAATTTTAATGTTTGTTTGTTTGTAATCAAATTTTGCAAGTTAAAGATCCACGTCCCGGTTACCGATTGAACTTAAATTTTGTATACATGTGTAATTGGATAACAATTATGACTTGGAGCTGATCTGATGATGAACAGGAAAGTTGTTATAGGAACTCGGTAGTTAAATGACACAACCCCATCGAGTTTAGACTCGTTTGATCCGTTTTGACAAGTACTTTGGTGCTAGATGGTAACCTGGATCTGGTGTTGAGAAGGATATTAATAAAATGTATAAAAGCTTTCTTTATAAAAAATAATTTTAAATGATATCATACGGTTTTGATAATATGATTCTTAGGTTATTTGATGTTTGTTTGTAACAGTGTTCAGTATTTCGCGGGGACGCGAAATGTATATCAGGATGGACGAGTTGTTAGCGTGCTGAAGATTTATGTTTAGTTTTCATTAATATTTTGCGTCACCGTGAAGTATTTAATATGTATAATTTTTGGAAAACAAACCTCTTTACGATTAATATTATTTTTTATGGAATTTGAAAATAGAAATGTAGTTAGTTCTGTCTGTGATTGAAAGAGATATGTCGAAAAAAATGTTACTAATTGAATTATTGATTTATGAAAAAATACAAAAAGATAAATAAGTGGAAAGAATCTTTTATTCACAATCCCGGAACTGTAAACGAAAAGGAATTACAATAATTTGGAGAAGACTGGGAAGAATTGCTTACATAACAAGGAACTATAGACATCTACGGATATTATCGGCAAAATTCCTGTGCCTAAAAGCTTACACGATATAGGTATGGACTATAGAGATACTATGTAATGACGTACATGGTATGGACAGAAAATACACAACATGGGTCTTACTCATTCTTAAAAAGAGAGAGAGAGTGATCTTGCGGTTGTAGATTACAGTAGGTAATAGACTATTCCATAACTTTAGGACACACAGGCCGTATAGATACGTCCAATCGCCATTCGCGATTGATAAATAAATAAATAATTATTAATATCATCAGACTTTATTTGCTTTATAATCGATAGCGAATTCTGCATGGCGAATTCAATGAATCCAAAATTAAAATGTTCTGTACATTTTAACTATAATTAATTAAGTGTGCCTAATATTTTTAAAGGATATGCATCTGTGACTTACTCACATACCTAAAGGAGGAATGCGAGGCCGTGTACGGTATCGCTCGAAATCATTCATCAATTAAGCAAGACTTCTGCTGAATGTAAACTGCATAATTCAAGCGTTTAGTAACGTTCCTTGACATGCTCGCGTCCCAGATTCACGCAAAAGGACATTTGCCACATATCGGGCTATTGGTATGCGCCGGCGCAGCGTCGCTATGTTCGATCTAAGCAAGATCCAAGCTATAGCCCAACTACTGTTATCATTGATTATAATCATTAATCACACTAATATCATAAAGGTAAAAGTTTGTGAATGAGTGTTTGTGTGTGTATGTTTGTAACTCCTTCACATCGCAACTACTGAACTGTTTTGGCTGTAATTTGAAATGGAGCTTTAGGTTACACCCTGAGTTAAAACAACACAAACAACAACTGGCTACTTTATACCTATTACAAAATATGATTTCATAACTATAATAAAATAATTTATAATGGTATTCCTATTCGTATTCATATCATTCTGAGAATCTTTATCATTTAGGAATTCTTCACTTACATTTTAGTAGTTACTTAACAGTGACCATGATTACCTAGGATAATTTTAGTCCCGTTACCCAGATTTAGAACCATTAGAAACCATTAATGAAGTAGGTGAGAGCTTTTGAACCGAATGAACTAATTTTAAAAAGCAATTATAATAAGTACCTTAATGCAATTACTGTCGGTACATACCTGCTGCGCAATACTTTTCGACATTTTGGACAGTGTAGGTAT
Organism: Coenonympha glycerion; assembly: GCA_963855885.1. Taxonomy (NCBI): domain Eukaryota; kingdom Metazoa; phylum Arthropoda; class Insecta; order Lepidoptera; family Nymphalidae; genus Coenonympha; species Coenonympha glycerion. Next base: position 17,807,294 of record OY979631.1, read on the forward strand.
TGTCATTGCATATTGCCGTGTAATGACTTCCCCTGCGAAGTATGAGTTATATTATAATGTATTATTAGTTTTTTCTGTATTATTAATGACTTGATTTCGGCAGTGATAAATGAGGTCTTACTTCTTATGAATAATTAATTGGCACATGTACGTAAGTGTAGGCTTTGCTCTATTTTAGATTACTGATAAAAGTATTTTGTTTTTAAGTACTGGAAACTCACCTAAATATAGGTCGGATATCTTACTAACTGCTCTATTTAGATTACTGATAAAATTATTTTGTTTTTAAGTACTGGAAACTCACCTGAATATAGGTCGGATATCTTACTAAATTAGAGGGGGCAAGTAACCTCTAATGGTGGATACCTACATAGAATCGCTAGGAACGCTTAATCTTATCCTAGGGTAATAACTGGTTAATAACTTTTAGAGTTTTTAAGCGGAAATTTCAATCAAGTAAGTTTTAGAGTGTAAAACGACAATTTTCAGTCTTTTTCTGCTAATGAAATTCACTATCCAATAGAGCCTAGAGGTCAGCCTCACAAAAACAAATAATGCTTAGTTTACTTTGACATGCAATTGAAGCCTATTTCAGTAACTAAATCAACAAAGAAATCTAATCGATAAAAACAATTATTAATCTACACAATAGTGATCGATCGTTAGAAAAGATAAATTAAGTAATTTATTTTGATGCAAATACCTATTAACGTGAACTCAACGGGTCTGCCCGCGAAATTCAAAATTTTCGTGGTTTTTTGCAATTTGTACGCTAATTAGACATGATAGGCTTATGGCAATCAATTTGCGAGAATGGCAGTATCATCTTTACATTATTATATCAAAATCTTTGCATAAAAATGTGTATCCTAGGAAATTAATCCGAGTATCGAGTTTTATGTAAGTAACTCTCAAATCTTGGACTAATTTCTTTAACTCGACACTTTCGAGCAGAGATTTTTATATAAACACGTGAAAAAGATATTGGGATTATCGCAATTTGACGGCCATAAGCCTATTATATCTTATTAGCTTAAAAATCGCGAAGAACCACGAAAAATTTGAATTTCGCGGGCACAGCCGTGGTGTGCTCCTTAAGTACAAAACTTTGCAGGGTCATTAATCTGTGTTTTATAATATTAAGTTGTTGAATTTCTTAGATAAATTAGGTTGTTCGATTACATGACTTTAAAATTAAGTAACTATGCATAAATTGGTAAAATATTTTTGGCAGGAAGGCCACTTGAAATAAGGTCTTAAATCAAGTACAGTCTATTTTAGGGTCTTGCGTCCAAAGAATCGTTGCTTGCGTCGAAACTTCAAACCACAATTATAGGCACCTCTTATGCACATGAGACTTGATTAACAAACAATTGAAGAAACAAAATAGTACCTATTTTGTTTCTTCAAACGCTTGGCTTTATCAAGCCAAGAAAACATCGTGATTCTTGAAACCTAATCCATGTTTTACAGTTTCTTTCATTTCCTTTCTGATTCAGAAAAGAGGCCTGTCATCTGTAGTAAAGAGCATATAGCAATGGATCAAGGTCATCACGATTATAATGAAGGAGAATTTAGGTTTTTTATTTATGTCTCTACCAAAATCCTTTTTAATATTCTCATGAAACTGTAGAATTAACATGATTATAAAAACCAGTCTTTGTAGTAACTTACTTAACAAGAAACTAGTTACTTACTTAACAAATATCTAAGTTTCATTAGAAAGAGTAATAGTTACCAATAATAAATAATTAATTGGGTGAGCGAGTTAATATTAACTATATTATAGCATAATAATATTAACTAATTCTCAGTATGTCTGCAACTCGCTTTAAGCAACTGTTTAGTAAAAAAAACCTGCCACTAGCCCATTACCAAGTGCCAAGTGGTTTGGACGAGTTTTTTTTTTTCTTAGTTACGCTTACGGCTCATACATATTGTCCGGTTCTAGAATATATATGTGAATCTAGAATATGTATAAAGTGGTGGTTTATGCTACAAATGAGATAGCAGAGCGCGCATATTTAAGAAATCCAATCTAAAAGTCTACTAATATGGCATTCCAAAACTTAGTCACAATTTTAAATCAGTTAACACTATATAATTGCACATAAGTATCAGTAGCGTTAAGGCGTAAAGTAGCTTGTTTAGACAATAGCTGGGTAGGTACCATAAGACCATAAGGGTGACGGGAGATGACGATACTTTAAAAACCTACAATAAGTCCTAACACCATAGACATTGATGACAATTACAAAAAATGTGCCGGGATTAATTTTAAGTACTACGTCATGTCTGTAGCCTCTTTAAAAGCTTTCATTGTTAGCATGCTGCATCATAGAATTAATACTAGTTGTAGACAGTAGAACTCTTGCGAATTTCATCCGGGAAAAAAAAGTATAGGTACTCGTAGGTACCTATCACAGCAGTTACATTATATTACTATGTTTCAGCTGGAAGGGCACTGAGAGCTGGCGAAATTAGTGAGAAAACTACACCTAAAAAATGATTCATTTCAGTAGTTGTGCGTGAAGGAATAAATTTTCTCCCGCATGAATATTTGTTTTTCCCTATTATCACGAAAACAATGGATTTTCCCGAGAAAGAAGTAGTTGATTTTAGGATATAACCTATCTCCATTCCCAATCAGAATCAATCGGTTCAGAAGTGACGGCACGATGCCGTCACTTCTGAACCGATAAATTTTCCGAGATGAAAAGTAGCCTACGTATTCAATCCAGGATAAAATCTACCTTTTTTCCGAATTTCAGTCATATCAGTTCAGTAATAACTGTGTGTAGTATTTTAACCGCGTGAATATCAGTTTTTCAGTTTTCCCGCGGAAACCATGGATTTTTCCGGGATAAAAAGTAGCCTTCGTATTATTCCAGGATAAAATCTAGCTCTATTCCAAATTTCAGCCAAATAAGTTGAATAATTACGGCATGAAGGAATATTTTTCCCGCGTGGATTTCTGTTTTTCACTATTATCATAGAAACAATGAAATTTTCCGGAATGAAAAGTAGGTTTTGTAATAATCCGGGATAAAATCTATCTCCTTTCCGATTTTCAGTCATATCAATTTAGTAATTACAGTGTAAAGTAGCATTTCTCGCGTGTGAACATCAATGTTTCAGGTTTCCCGCGGAAACCATGGATTTTTCCGGGATGAAAAATAGCCTTTTATAATAATCCAGGATACAGTCTATCTTTAATCCGAATTTCAGCCATATCAGTTCAGTAATTACGGCGTGAAGTAGTATTTTTCGCGTATGAATATCCGTTTTTCTTTTTTCCTACAAAAACCATGGAGTTTTCCGGGATAAAAATTTGCCTATTTATTAACCCAGGATATAATCTATCTCCGTTCCAAATTCCAGCCAAATCGGTTGTGCACTTGCGGCATGAAGATTTTTTTCGCGTTAATTTCGGTTTTTTACTAATCCCACGGGAACCATGAATTTTCTCGCGATGAAAAGTAGCCTTCGTATTAATCCAATATATAATCTATCTTTATTCATAATTTCAGCCATATCAGTTCAGTAATTACGGCGGGAAGTAGTATTTTTCGCGCGTGAATATCTGTTTTTCCCTTCTCCTGCAAAACCCATTGATATTTCCGGGATAAAAAGTACCCTATTTATTAAACCAGGATATAATCTATCTCCATTCCAAATTTCATCCAAATCGGTTGTGTACTTGCGGCGTGAGATTTTTTTTCCGCGTGAATTTCGGTTTTTAACTTATCCCACGGGAACCATGAATTTTTTCGGGATGAAAAGTAGCCTATGTGGTAATGCAAAATATAATACACCTCCATTCCAAATTTTAGCCAAATCGGTACAGTAGTTGCGGCGTGAAGACGTATTTTAACTTGATAAAATCCAAACTTTGGACCCCCGTTTCACCCCCTTAGAGGGTGAATTTTGAAAAATCCTTTTTAGTGCACCCCTAGACCTCACATGGAAAATGTGTGCCAAATTTGGAGTCTCTAGACATAGCGGTTTGGGCTGTGCGTTGATATGTCAGTGAGTCAGTCAGTCAGTCAGTCAGTCAGTTTCTTCTTTTATATATTTAGATAGCACATTTAATATTGATGTACACCTACGTTATAATACCTCTATGTTTGTATACTATGTACAAATTACAAACGGACCGGAATTCAACCGGCTTCTATGTCGGAGGTTTAATGAATGCTCGAACGGTAATACCACATTCTGAGCTTTCGACATTGTGAGCTAAACTGAGAAAAGTTTCCAGGAAATATCCATGGCGTGGCTAGATCACTTTTTATTGTGCCGCAATTAGAAAAAGTGACGGCGCTTAATATGTCTAGTTATTTATGTCTCTTTATAGGATTTAGCAAGGTAAAATATTCACTTACGCAATTAGATAAGTAATAAGTAAATAATTAAAAAATTAAAAAACACGGCTGCCCTATGGTAAAACGACTTTTCCAAAAAAAAATATAGCCTATGTAATTTATTCAGCCGTTCAGAAGTTATGGTGGAATAAAGAAACTCACATACATACATAAATACATACATGAACCTTAAAAACATTACATTCCTTTTTTGGGAAGTCGTGTAAAAAATACTAACATGTAATGTGTTCATAGCTTACATGACTTATTTTCCGCCGTGCCAATGCGTGTCCAAAGGTTTGAAGTGCGTCCTATCAGGAACGAGGAACCACACCGCTTCGTACACGTCTTTGGTACATCAACTATGTAGGGGTAAGAGTAGATATATATGGGTAAGTTACAGAAAACTTGCAACAAAGCAAAAGCAAAAACGTGGTGAAAATAGAAAGGAATAGAGTCCCTCTCTGGGGAAATCAGGTCGGTCCAGAATTCGCCATTACGCTGCAGATAATTTTCACAGAGAAACAAATGGCAAATCAGCTAATTGATCTAACCAATCTTAACAACGCGGAGGTATGTTCGCAAGTCACCGCCGCACAATCGAACAAATCAAACATTCCACGCGCTCTTGTAGAAGTAGTGAAGTAGGATACACTCGCAAACCTGTTCCGCGCATACCGAAATGATACCTTGCGTCATTGCGATACACGGCTAATATAATAGAGCCGCATTCAGTAGAGTTCTATACTTCTAATCATATCGAAAGATTAGCTGACTCACTGACTGATCATCTCAGCTCAGACCAAACCCACCCAGAAAGCCAAAAGAATTAAGTAAGTACACAAGCTCACTAAAGCACGAAAACTTTTCCTCTAATTAGTTTTCGCGTTCCTACCAGAAAACCATCACATATAATATAGGTCATAACTGTTTCCTCTATTTTCGCAAATCGTTATATTGTCATAAGCTTTAAAGAAAATAAAGTTTGAATTAAGTGAGTGGCTCTGCATATCCCAACAGTAATAATAGCGATGAACCTGTAACTTATTACTTACATAATACTGATCTGATGGCTAATCTGAGCAATATAATTCGTTGAATCCAAATAAGTAAACTGTAAAGCAATCGCATGGCAGATTTGACAAACTATAAGTACTTACTACCTATTAAGTAGATACTAAGAAGTCGTTTTGACTACATCGCGTATCTCATCTATAACTACCTCGATGTGTAGCTTAATTTAGCAAAGCAATCAAATTCCTTTGCTGACACACTTAACTTCAGTCTATAGTTATTACTTATTCGAACATTAAACTAAACATGGATACTTTGTGACAGCCATATTCAGTATTTATTTTGCTCGAATGAACGCTACAAAATATTCAAATGACTCCGATCAATTCCATCATGTCGAATGACATGGCTTCGATAAAATCTGTCATCGACTACCAATAGCTCGTAAACCACAATACCGACAGCTGTCAAATGAAGTTAACAGTGGGAACGGAACTAGAATATTTAACTTATACAACAGTCAATAACATACCTATTTATGGGCAAAGACACGACATCAATCAATTGACGAAACTGTCCACCAAATAGGGAACATTCAGAGACAAGATTTCGTCTCTCATTTTAAAACTGTGGAGCTTTAAGAGCCCAAGACATCGGTGGTCAGCGCTCTAGACTGAGGAACCTCCTTCCAATGGATGATCAATCTAATCCATCATCATCATGCGTGAATATCAAAGGCTACTAGGAATGCGGCCCTTGATCCAACAGTCGAGCGAAAGCTTCTTAAGATGTTGGTAAAAGATTTTCGCTTTAAGACCGTTATATTAAACGACTATCGGAACAATATCTAATCGTCGAGTCTACATTCCACACGGTGAGGCTCATGAGCAAGGTATTACTTACTTTGAATATTTTTTCATTCCCCGGTTTCACGATACAAGATGGTTACTGCTTTTGATGCCTTTTATTACAAGCTTTTATTGAAGGCCCAAGGATGCCGCCATTCCTTACTCGACTAAGCAATTTCCTAAACAGCTTCTAAATACCTATACCAACATCCTTAGAGTTGACTAATCGGAAGGCATTAAAATAAATGCGGCAATTGCGATAGTCTTTTTTTAAATTTTATTTTAATAAGTATCTCAATGTTTGTCAATTTACTTGTGAACGAATTTATTAATTACTAGCTGACCTGGCAAACGTTGTTTTGCCCTTGGGGATCTAAAAAATAGTTGAATTGAGATTTAAACTATCCTATCTCTCAAGTTGGATCGAACTGCACATGGTGTGCGAATTTTATTATAATCGGTTAAGTGGTTTAGGAGTCCATTGAGGACAAACATTGTGACACGAGATTTATATATATTAAGAATATGTAAACCGGCCAAGTGCGAGTCACACTCGTGCAGTGTGGGTTCCGTTATCCAGAAGCACGTGGCAGGTTTCGCTTGCATATTAATTGTTGAAAAAGACTTGTTTTAATATATTTCTACTTTTATTAATTAATTTCCTTATTAATTCTTATTATTAAAGATCTTTTAACTAACGTAACTTAAAATTTTGTAGGAATTAGGTATTCATTGACCATCAAGTGTTTTAATAATAATAATAATAATCCATTTATTTCAGGTTAACTATAGGTACCCATATTACATAAAGACATAAGTGAGCCGCTGATTACATAAAACTTATAAATTTACACATATAAAATTAACACATTTTAAATTAATGGACGCATTATAATTAACTTTACAATGTATAAATACGTTCGTTTATTGAGGAAATTGCTGAACAAAGCAATAATATCTCAGTAAAGAAGTAAATTTCTGCGCTATCCTAACATTTTGTGCGACCTTCACCGAGATCTTAAGTAAATTGTGTGCATTAAATCCTAAAATTTTAAACACTAAGTATTTTTACACGGAAATTACTAAATAATAACTAGCTATTTGAGAAGGACGGCACGGCCTTCATTATTGTGAAATAATGAAATAAGAAACCATAAAGAATCGTTTACATTTCAAGTTAAAATCAAATTGATGTTTTTTACATGATTTTTTGTGACATGAAATCTGATGTCTGGACTGAACAGTCCAAATATTATAATCTCGACTATAGCTTTGAGAGTTCCTTTGATTATTTGGAAACAAAACAGAATCACAAAAATAATCTGTTGGTTAATTTGATAGTAAAAAAAAGTATATAATTTTAACCTTAATAGAAATCTATTTTCTTAGTTGTATAATTATAAGCTAAGATTTTTAACGTATTCTGGTACTGTTACATAAACATTACAATTTGCGAAAAGGGACATAAAATTTAATAAGGTACCTAATTAGCTAGGATAACGAGAACTTTACATTTTGTTTTCATTTTCAAGGGATATACATCAGAACAAAGCTGCAAAGATTATGCAACAGAAGATTTGTTTTTAAGTTAATATCTCTAATTCTCTAACCGTTCTTCAGAAACAGAGCCCTGCAACTACATGGTTGCGTTTTTTGGGTTTAGTACGGAACCGTAAAAATTTGTCACAGAGATACACAGAGATTTACCAGATACACGTGACATATAATGCACAATTGTATGCTCAAGCCTCAAAGTCAGGTGCTCTATATTACCACACTTTCAAAATTTATGGGACGGTAGCTCGACACGACTCGAAAGAGATCAATGGCACAGGATTGGGACACCGACATTTTCTCTCCAGGTTGGTTCAAAGAATTTTAATTTTATAGGCACATCCCGTCAGGTTCTGTAAATCACAACGCTTGAGATGGGCAGGCCACCTGGAACGAATGCCAGACTATAGGGCCGTGAAAATCATGACCAAGTGGACCCCCCAACAAAAAAGACCAAAAGGCAGACCAAGAAAGCGTTGGGCTGATGGCGTGGAGGAAGACTTACGGAGCATGGGTAAATACACCAACTGGCGCAGGGAGTCGAAGGACCGCGACAAGTGGAGGAATATTGTGGAGGAGGCCAGGGCCCATAAGGGGCTGTAGCGCCACAGGATAGGATAGATAGGCACATCCCGGGAATGAAATTCAAGGACCCCGTAATAAACAATCGAGCAAGCTCATCACTGAACCAATGAAGTTCGATTCTGACCGATTATGAGGTATATAGCATACGCACGGTGTGGAAAACCGCGTGTTATCACGCGCCACACGCGCTGCGCGTGAGTGCATTGTCGATTGTCATTCGTCAGCACATTGTCAGTTGTCACCACCATCCGATACACCACGTAAGGCAATTTCACTCGAGGGTCGACGCAGACCGATTCCCAGGCGACCGCCTTGGAAAACTCCCTGGGTAGGGAATACAAATACATAAATAATTACTTAAAGTAATATTGTACATGTAAAAGTAGTGTTAGCTTTTTAAATATGTTATAATCTAATAATTTTAGTAAAGTTATTACTTACCGGCTATACTGTTTCCTCAGAAGGGTTAACAGACTCCTGCAACACAAGTTTTTACTTAGTGTAGGATCTGTGCATCATGTAGAATATGTAATATCCGCCGCATAATTCTTAAGTCTACTTACCATGTAAAATGTAATACCTATGAATTGTGAAATAATAGTAGTTTATGAAACGGATGCATAATGGGGGGTATTAAAACATGAGTGTGAGTTTAAAAAACGAGCCGCAGGCGAGTTTTTTAATAGTATCACACGAGTGTTTTAATACCTAATTATGTAGAGTTTCATACACGACCACAGAGAAAAGAAAGTTACTCCCTGGTCTGTGATGACGACACATAAAAATACAGGAACCCAGAGCCGAGTATCGTAATGGAAATTATTCAATGAACTAGAGATATTTCCATAGTACAGCGATGTTATAATGAATAACTTTTTAATAATTATAGAAGTCTGTGAATAAAGTAGGTCAATATGTGACACATTTTGATTTCATAATTCGAACTTTAAGCAATGAGCGTAGATAAAGATTATTATTATATTATTATTATGTGATCATAAAAAAATATGTTCAAATATGTTTAATGTTAACTTTCTTATCCATCATACATCGTTTGTGATATCCTAATAGGTATTATCAACAAATATATCTAGAAAGTATTGGAAAAAATAAAAACAATTGATTTTATTTGTATTTATGCAGAATATTTTTTGATTTACCGTGAAAAACGTCAATAAAATACAGTACCTACCTACCCCTAAAATCTCCCAAGTCGAAGATTTGTCATAATAATGGTCAGTAAAAATTATATTGAAAATATTTTACACGAATAAAACCAATGCTTAATGACGACTAAGTATTATTTGTTTATTTGTAACATAACAGATTATATACATAATATATTATAATTATTGTATTATTAGTATTGGTATTCAGTATATAAATATTAGTTTATTTTTTATTTTTTATTTAATATTTATTAATATTTATATTTATTTTATTATTTTTATTTGTGTAATCTAGTGTATGTAGTAGTATGTACTTATTTGAATTTAGGTATAAATATTGTAGTGTTGCACCACCTGCAGTCCGTGGTTCCTCTGTATTTTCCTTATCTGTAGGTTGCCTGGCAGAGATCGCTACCTAGCGATAAGGCCGCCTTTTGTACTTATTAATTTTTTACTTCTTAGTTATAGTATTATGTTTTGTGGTGTACAAATAAAGTGTTAAATAAATAATAAATAAATGCTCTAACTAGCATAGTTTTTGGAAATTGGAAACAAAACTCTCCAAACGAAGTTAGTTATGTGATGCATTAACAAAAGTGATTGTTGCTTTTTAGTACGGAACCCAAGACGTGAGAGTCTGACTCGCACTTGGCCGGTTTAAGTTAATAATACAAACAGAAACTCGATGTAGAAATTACAATGAGATTCTCATGTTTCTTTGTGTCAGCATCGTTAATATGTAAATGGCGTTGTTTTAAAAACATAGTCGATGCTTGAACTTGTTCTCTCACGAGGCTGTTTATTTATTCGAATTGTTTCGTTTGTAAAATCAATGGACTGTGGAAATGTTCAACAAGAAACCCTCTCTAATGATATCATAAACATAACTTACCTGTAATAGGTAATTTAATCTTCTATATATCTCAGCGGCAGGGCGCGTTTGGAACCCTCGTAAACTTAGTTTTAAGTCGACTTGTAGTTATCACCATTCTAATGCAAGAAATGTCATACCAACGTTCGCAAGAGCCTGTATGTTAGGCCTATGTGAAATAAAGATATTTTGACTTTTGACTTTTTTGACTTATTTAACTTATCACTAGTATACTGTATAATAAACTACAAACATTCTGTACCCTGTAGAACATACTGTATCCTTATAAGGCAATGTCTATGCCATCATAAGAATAACACTCATGAGAAGAGATCAAACATCACATCCTTCAGCTATAAATTATTTACTGAACAATGTGGCCTGATACAATCTTAGACGTCAGCCACCATAGAATTGATACAAATGTTGGAAGGAATCTTCGCAAGAGTTCGTCGTAGGTACCACCAAAGTGTCAACTATTTTACAGTGAAACAGTAATGTATTACAATGTTTGTTGACGTGATTACTAGGCAAAACAAGACCTAAGCCTGTATGTTAGGCCTATGTGAAATAAAGATATTTTCATTTTGATTTTTTGACTTAAGAAGTGATGTCTTGACTCCCAGGACGATGAGTCCAGTGCAGTTTGTTGTATGATATATTGCAATGCGAAAATATCACTTAACATCAGGGGGCTTCTCCTGTATTCCTTAGTTAGCAACTAAGAAAACGGAGGCGGGAGGCCCTTTGCCTCCGTTTTCTTAGTTTTTATTATCCTATTTTTGCACAAGTTACCGACCTAGGTTGGTAATGTATGGTATCATGTCAACATACCATGCTAGTTGCTAAGTTGAGAAAAAAGAATAAAAAAAAAGTTAAAAATAATAAAGTTGTGAAAAATAAGATTTTTGCCTCCGTTTTCTTAGTTAACGTGAAATCAACGGGTCTGCCCGCGAAATTCAAAATTTTCGTGGTTTTTTGCAATTTGTACGCTAATTAGACATGATAGGCTTATGGCAATCAATTTGCGAGAATGGCAGTATCTCGTAATAATTTCCTAGCATACGCTAGGAAATTATTACGAGATACTGCGTAATAATTTCCTACCATACGCTAGGAAATTATTACGAGTATCGAGTTTTATGTGAGTAACTCGCAAATCTCGGACTAATTTCTTTAACTCGACACTTTCGAGCAGAGATTTTTATATAAACACGTGAAGAAGATATTGAGATTATCGCAATTTGACGGCCATAAGCCTATTATGTCTTATTTGCTTAAAAATCGCGAAAAACCACGAAAAATTTAAATTTCGCGGGCACACCCGTGGTGTGCTCCTTAATAACCAGTGCGATTATAAGCCCACAGGTTAACGCTTGCTTGTCTTCATCAGTCTTTGTTGTAAAAAAAAAGAATAATAATCATCAGATGATATCAATCAAGACCTCCGGTCAGTTATCATCATCATCAGCATCACATCCCGAAGGTGTAAATCACTGAACAATGTTGCTACGTAGATACAATGTCGATCCTGCTTGCTATTGTTTGGCTCAGCCATTGTTAATCGCGGATAGACTGTAATCTACTAGTAGGTAGGTCTAGGTACCCAAACACAAGCCACCTAACAAATAAACGTGGATAAGCGATGGAATAGTCGTACTCTGTTTAGTCATTCTCTGTCATCAGCGTTTCAAATTTGATGGAGCAAGACAAAACACAGTATAACAATTCCACCTTTATTCTACGTTTATTTGTAAGAGGGTAAAAGTATACTGCGTTCAATCCACTAAGGGTGTTACGAATCCCATGAAATATTAGCCATGGTGAAGGAAGGCGACTGAATTTCAATATTTTACTGAAAACCGTATTAAAGTCCTACTTATGAAATGCAAAGTAGATAATATAGTGTATTGAAATGTTTTATAGGTACCAAAGAATATTTAATGGTTTTTTTCTCCCATCTGAAACAGTGTCGGTTACGGTAACATACGTCGCGAGTTCAATAGTTTGTCTCCATTTTAAAAATCCGCATAAAGAAGTTTTCACTAAAATAATTGGCGGACATAAAAGTAAAAAAAAAAAAGAAATTACGACCTGCAAGCAAAACGATAATTCACAATGCGGTCTTGTAACAGGTACATAAAACTTTATTACTGTCGAAGATGCATGTGGGTAATGTTTGCAGAGGTGTGACGTCACTCGTCAGGCGGGCTGGGTGTGGCGAATTTACATACAAACTCAGCATACAAACGCATTGCGTAAGGGAAAGCCGGAAGGAGTGCTATGACACCGATGGAAAACAAAATATTTGACAGCTTTTCGGCTGCTTACAATGAAATTACCGTGTCTGCACCTCTAGCCATGTGGCTTTTGCGATACACTAAAAAGATAGAAATGGAACAAAAATCTAAAATGTATGAAAATTATCGATCGCTAAATGAGCGCTAAATTGGTCACGCCAACTCCGCACCTTTTTATACATTTTTTGAATTATAAAAGCAAAGCAATTGCAATCTTAAAATCTTCTGGTTTATATTAGTGATTTAGTGTGGGTAGGACTCTTCTAGCAGAGCCCTTCTGGATAGGATAGGAAGGAAAATTGCAGAAGCCAGCTGAACAACTCAACGAATTCCCAATCACTTGGCTCCTACAAAAGAGTTCAACGCTCACAAAGCTTGCCTTTCGTTTTAATACTCCAATTTTCAGAGTTCGGAAAAGTAACTAAGTAATATAAAACTTCATTATGTTTGTAAATGATTTCCTAAAATAGGAAAATAGTGTATAACCTGCAAGCTTTCTGCCATTGATTCACTTTTGAAAGATGAGTAGTGTACGAAAATAAGAGTCTTTGACACTAGTTATCGATAACTCACGGGGCGTTTATTATGTTTAATGTTTAAACATGCGAGAATCATGAAAATGGGAGAATAAACACAAAACCAAACCAAAATCTGAATGGTTATTATTTTACATTTGTGTAACGTATACATTTTATAGACATTTATAAAACTACACACTCTACCACTACCACGCTTGGACAGCTATTTTACATCGAGAAGAGCAGGCAAGAAACTCAACATTTGATAATAATTTTTTAAACAAGTAAAAACGTACCTACTGAACCTAACTACTAATTAATTAATTATCACACAGCAAAATAATAAAAATGGAGTAATTACACTGTAATTAAAGCATACCTACGCAAACCTGTGTCGTGTACCTACTATCTACACGTAATAATTTCATAACGCAAACTCATTACCCCGTTTTCCGAGCGTGGGTAGACAATGCGGTCCGTTCCACACCAGTAACCACATGACCTTCGTGAGATGCACCACTTACTATTCCCTCATTGTACGCTGGTCATTACTAATGTTAGCAGTTTATTACGTATTCGGTGCTACTGGCTACATTAGAAATAGAAAGTTAATACAAGAGCCCGGTATCAAAAGAAATTTTTGAAGGACAGATTAATTTGTTTTGCTATAATCCGCTACTTGAAAAAATAATCGAGTGTGGCAGACGGACGGACGGACGGACGGACGGACGGACGGACGGATGGACGGACGGACGGACGGAGAAAGTCTCACCATAAGGGTTCCATTTTTACCATTTTGGTATGGAAGTTGGAACCCTAAAAATCTGTCACAAAAATAATGTCACATCGTCATCGTTTGGGGCTTGGGCACTAATGAATTTTATTTCTAGCAAATTTCAATTAATTATTTCCAAAAACGTTGGAAATAATGAATTGAAGGAAACGGTCAAGCCTTGTTTTGATACAAAACACTGTACCTAACACTAAAATTATGCATATTAAATAAGCACAGAATAACAAAACACGCGGGCATATAGGTACAACGCAGAATTGCGATAAAATATAGGTACCTACATAGGTATTGAATTATTGATACGCTTGCGCTTGACTACAATCATGCCTGATGGGCAGAAATGATGAGGTCTAGGATGAAACGCGCTTGCTGAGTTTGCTGTGGGCTTCTTCTCAGTTCAGGACGCGTTGGAACCCTCGTAAACTTAGTTTTTAAGTCGTTAAATAGTTATCACTATTAATAAGCATATGTACCTATTTAATTATTTGTACTGACTTTTCATAAGTGCTAACAAGTAATGGCCTATATGAAATAAATGATTTGAATCTTTGAATCTTGCCTAGAAAATGCCTATTCATTCTTCTCTTGAAGGCACCCAGATTGTACTTGGCTGGAAACACGGAAGCTGGGGTGTTCCACACCTTAGCGGTTCGTATCAGAAACATGGAAGAAACTATGAGTATGAACTACCTATGAAACTTTTAATTTCCTTCTTGATGTTTTTTTGTACCGGATATAACATTATATTGATAGCTGTCGCTTTTATACAAGGACTGTAGATTTTCCGATTTCCGATTTCCGATTAAACTTTTTTTTAGATAGATACCTACACCTAAAAGTAGTTTAATATGGTATGGTAGTCAACCTAAAAATGCGTTTATCCAGGATAGTTACAAGGTATTGAACCCTGCATAATATATGGAAGTAGTCCGTAATGTTGTCAAAGGTGTGTGAAGCCTACCAACACGCTATGGGCTAACGTGATGGGCTGCCAATCAAACCCCCTCCTATTATTATTTGTTTAGATATCTAACTATCTAACTACTAAGGCTAATAAATTTATGAGACTTATTTAACTAAAAGTGATAGTTTGTAGAATTGTTAAAAAAAAACGCAATGAACGAGGGTGAAGCCGCGGGAAAAACTTTGTGTATAAAAATGCAAGGTTACTATCACAAGTTGGTGTTGTGTAAGCAGTTAAGCACAATATTGCGTGGTTGTTGAATAGGTATTTATGCATTACCTACAAGACTTACATACCTACATAGTTCAACTTGTTGCGCAAAAATATACCTACGTCATCAAAGATTAATAAAAAAAATATATATTATGATAGATAAAAAAACTAATTTCCATAAACAAATAATTATACTTTCTAGTTTCTACAATAAAGACACATTATTAGAAACACAATGGAAAGGCTCACCTTTCTAACTGGAATCCAATTAAATTGATGACCACACTAGAAGGCAGTAAACTTAAGATTCCGAACGACGAACTATGAATAACTTATTAAAACTATCCACTTACTTTACTATGGGAACCAGAAAGCGCGCTCCAAAATTCCAATCACGAATAATTCCAAAATTAAACTCAATATGAACAAAAAATTAACGCACTGAACTTTCAAAAAGTTTGAACAAAAGTACTTAGTTCGTGAAACTCTTCAGGAACGCGGGAAAATCCATCAGAATCCGTATTCACACGCTATGTCTAAGCGACACGACTTCACCTTTACTTGGCGAGTAAACGACTGTCTTATGTCTTTAGTCTTATTTCTTTACAATCTCCTTATAGCCGAAGAGCTGCTGGCTAAAATCAGAAAGAGTTTTCTATTCGCTCAGGAATGGCTCAAGTCATTATTCAATATGCCTGAAGAAATTTTCAAAATTTATTTTAATTAAACGTGTGTTTTTATTGTGTTTAATTCGCAAACATATAAAAAATAATAATATAATGAAAGTTCAGCATAAAAGGAATAATGAGGGACTTATAGCAAGATTTCTTCCCAGCTTCTCCTTGCCAGATCCGTCACTAACACATATCACTAATCACTTTATATGTTACTAGGACTATATATAAACTAGCGTATAAAGTACTCATTATCAATTTAGCGTATAAAGTACTTATATCTGGGTGACCGAGCTTCGCTCGGGGCTAATAGATGGCAGCAGTAGTCATATTTTTATTTTTTTTGGTAAATTCAACATTAAAAAAAAATGAATCCTAGCTAGATCGATTTATCGCCCCCAAATACTAAATTTCATGAAAATCGTTCGAGCCATTTCCGAGATCCAGATTATATAGAAATATATATACATATGTACAAGAATTGCTCGTTTAAAGGTATAAGATAAACTTAAACCTTTTTTTTTACGCTATACAAGTTAGTACTTGACTGCGATCTCACCTGATGGTAAGTGATGATGCAGCTTAAAATGTTAGCGTACTAACTTGGAGGGGGTAAGTTATGTCACCCCAACGGTTTCTACACAGCATCGTACCGGAACGCTAAATCGCTTGGCGGTACGTCTTTGCTGGTAGCTAGCGTAGTGGTAGTAACTAGCCAAGACCAAAGCCTCCCACCAGACCAGACCTGAGCCAATTTAGAAATTATAAAATTCCAAAGTGGTCCGTGGCGGGAATCGAACCCACGACCTCCCACTCGAATCCGAGCGTGCGTCCCCTGCGCCACGAAGGTCGCCAAAAACCTCCAGTATTAATCGCAAGTTGGTAATATTATACTGATGGAAAAACATAATAGGGGTAGAAGAAGTCGCATTACAGTCTGCAAAAGAGTTTTAGAATGGCAGAGAATATTTGTTTTTCCTAAATTAAAATATTTAAACTCTGTCAAAAAATTAAAAAAAAAACAGTCAGTCCACAGTTTAATAATGGCGCAAACGTAGTCATAGTCAGACCAAAGGCGCTGACTAAACACGCCAAAAACGTAAACCATAAGCCATAGTAAATTATGAGCCTCAAAATAATTAAAAGAAAATGCCACCAGCTTGCGGACTATAAGACTGGTATACGACGCCAAATTACAAAGATATTACCGTCCTTGTTACATTGACTCTTTCAATTATCGCCTGTATTTTGTTGCGTTATACATTTACTTATACGTTATTACGTTACAGAGAATACTGTAGCAGAGATTCAAAGAGTATAACATTATAATATTAAATGGAAGCAGGCGTTATTTTGCGGAAATCCTTAGCAGGACAGATTAATTTGCTTTGCTATAATCCGCTACTTGTGTCATGATTCAATTACACGACTGCTCAAAAAAGGCATAATTTTATATTCTGTGGTAATCGTATGAATATTTTTGATTATCTGTGACCATGTCTACCGCCATTTTAAGAGAACAAATAAACCTTACATCTTATTGGTCAATAAAATTCCCGCTCATTTTTCTCAACCAATGAGAACGTCTCTAGTAAAAACCAATGAAAAATCTAGTAGGCTATGGCAGAAGGATTATGGAATTGTTTTGATGAGCACAGAAGCAAAAACTATATAATTGATATTGTACTGATATGAATAAAAAACTATGAAAAGTACTCATTGCATCGTGATACAAGAAACAAGGCATATGTATGTCAAAGTTTAAGCGATAAGAAGTTTAATGTAATACGCTAGTACTTGTAATAAGGAAAATAAAGTGTATACTATGAAGTCTGGATTTCATTCACAAAACATCAGAAGTGGGACGTGATCCGAAGACCCACATATTGAGGTATGATATAAGTCCCTGTTTTAAAACAAGCTGCTGTACCTTGGCGTGTAAATAGGTAGATATGGATGTGCTTAGAAACATTATTCCAAGTTCATGTAGATTGTATTATATTCAGATATCATAGTGAAAAGATAAAATTCGAGGTTGAGCCAGTTAGTAATTTTGTTTGAACCTAGTCATGGCGAAGTCTTATGTCGAAACTTAGAGCAACTAAGTAGGTACATTTTGATTCCTTCTGTAATGCCTTAATTATCTATTGAACCAGACGGGTTTTATCGGCGGCATCATGTCGGGTGTCGCTTTGGTTAAATAGAGTAGTTTTTGTTGCTTATAATATTATAATTGCAACTTTGTTTGAAATGAATAATTTGTAAAAAAAAAACATAAGACTAAGAGTACCTATCGCGAGTTATTGACGTGCAACGCCATCTAGTGAAAGCGCCATCAACAACTATGTAAAGCTTTGAATGAGTAACGCCATAATATTGTCTGTGCATTAAAATAGAAGAGATTAATTTTGAAAACCTACCTGTTTTTTTAGGTTAGTGGCTTAGCGCTCTGATCCAATTTCTTGGTAATTGTTTGAAATATAATTTTAGATTCTTTCATACTGAACACACGTAAGATCATAATTATTTGCAAATAAAAATAAATAAGGGTTCCATTTTTACCAAATTGGTATGGAACCCTAAAAAGGAGCATATCACATAGGCCCATAGTTCGGGGCTTTATTAAATAATTAATTATGAATGACTGAATTGTGTCAAGATATAGCATTAGTTGATTAATATCGGCACAGCCGTGTACATTGCGACAGGCCTATCATGGCGCGTGGCCAAAATCGGTACTAACGCCGCTATCTTGTGATAGTTCGCTCTAGCGATATATCGCTATTGTATGTTGCATTGTTTTGGCTTACTATTAACTATTTTAAACTAGAATTGAAGTAAAAATTGAGGAGATTTTATTTCCTGGATGCCTTTGTTCTATAACAGCGTCCTGTCAATGTCATTCAAGTGCCAAGAGAGCCTTGTCGGACTGTAGTTTGTTCATTGCCTGTGTTATTGGGTATAGCTGAAGTTTTCGAGTAGTAGTTCATGTAATTTCGATAATTTATCCAACGCAGAAATAATAATATTTTATGATGAATATCTGACTGCAGAAACTTTTATTAAGCACAAGTTTTAACTCATATCATGGAAAGTAAAAAAAAAAATAGTTCACTCTAAGAAGCTATACCTAGATATAAATCAATAAAAAAAAAGAGAAAAATTAGAAACTGACAGTTCTTACAAACACTGGCGTATTATTTTCATTTCTTTGCCATTCTGAACAGTTCTTGAAAGAGATACTGTGGCAGTGATTTTATGAAATAAAAATAACATATTATTATTTTAATTCATTTGTCCCAGTATACTTGTAAGATTTTTACACTGATTATGATATGATGGCATGAGAATAAAATTAATGCGATTCTGCTTCAGGCAATTACAACAATTGCTGAGAGTTTACTAGTACTGTCAAGCGGTTTTTAAATAATGTTGATTTAGTGTTGATAAAGTTAATTTCAACATAGATATTCTTTTATTAAAGTTTTCATTAAATTGATTGGCAGTTAAGAGTGCCGTGACTAAATTATAATACGGTTATGAGTGCCATATTTATTTTTTCTATAATGTCCTTGGTTATGTGTGCCAAGACGGAACTATGTATGTTCTATGATGAATAATGGCCTTGGTTATGTGTGCCAAGAGTTACTTGGTTATGTGCGCCAAGAGTTACTTGGTTACGTGTGCCAAGAGTTACTTGGTTATGTGCGCCAAGAGTACTTGGTTACGTGTGCCAAGAGTTACTTGGTTATGTGAGCCAAGATGGAACTATGTATGTTCTATAATTATTTGAGTTATGTGTACCAAAATGGTAATAATGAGTACTCAGTTGCAGTTTATCGATGTATTAAAACAATAACAATAACTACAAATTTACTTATACATTTTCTATCATTGAAAGATTCTGAAAGGACAGTAAACTCATTAGGACTTCATGTTAATTAAAAGTGACAATAAAATAGAGGTAGAATGATGAATGGAATTTGAAACAATGTTTTATTAAATACAGATCTATTTTTAAAAATAATTTGCTAAAACTAAAATAGATTTTTCACGAATAATCTCTTTTGTATAACAGCTGCTATCTACCTATACATAATTCATTGAGCATTGTTTATTTCTTTTTCCGAGAATATGACACGATCAACGAGCTGGTCGAGGACTGACGCGGATCAAAGGCGAGCGCGTGAGGACGCATCCTCTGTCAACACCAAGGAGGTACATGGAACGAGCTAGCCGTGAACGGACACGGCTAAGCGCGTGTAAACGCGATCTCCGTCATAACTATGGAAGTTAGTCCGCAAGGCACGTAGATGCTCCTATCAACGTCGGTGGTCCCCACAACTCCCACACTGCTTGCAGCTCACCAAACCGTGGCTTTAGTTGGAACAAGTACTTACAATCATCAATGCAGCAGCAAGCAAAAGCTTCACAACAGACGAGGTGGTTAGCATTTTTTGAAAATTTGCAACGACGATCATCTTAATGTAATTCCAGAATCGATTCATCAAGCAAAGCACTAAGCGTAAATAACTGGTTAGTCAAAGAATGTGCGACCATTAGTGAGGGAAACTAAAAATAAAGCTTACAATTTGTATTCCAAAACTTGTAGGTAAAAAAAAAAAGTGGTGCGCAGTTCTTTACCTTCCCTTAGTTACAGTTGGAACGAATAGCTTCCAAAATCATTCACAAATGAGCAAAATTACAGTCATATTATTTTGGTTGAGATGCTTGCATGCATTTCATGAAGTACCTAATGGAAGTTTGTAGAAATGCTATTATTGGCATTTTTAATCGCTGTGATCTTAACGGCAATAAAGCGGTAGACTATGATATCATTCACGCTATATAAGATAAGTCTATTTGGAAGAAGGCGCAAGTATTGGATAATGGATTGTCAGAAACGTGAAGATCTAGGTATACTATATTTCTTAAATTCTAAGTGACGCTACACTATCAGAATTATTGAAAAAAAGTCGCTTATAGGTATTCCATTAGTACCAATGATAATGATATAGCCACTTTGTATTTATTCGTTAATAAGGGGGCTATCTTGTTAGAAATTCCCAAAACCCATAAAAAGAGTCATAATTAATGTTTTAGAACAATTGGGCACGATTTAGTTCTCAGTCAACAGAGTCCGTTGACGTTTTCTGGTGAGACTTGTGAAACTCAAACACACCAATAAATAGGTTTGCTTAATTTTTTTGTGATATTTTTGTTATAGTTATCCGGATGATAAAACCTACGTGTTAAAATGGGTCATGATCATTTGGCATTAATTGATTTTGGTATTAAGTGTTTATGCGCAAATTACACAAATCAGGAAACGTCAAAATGTATTCATGAGCTTTTAACCTTTCACAAAGGCCTTCAGTAATCCTGTCGTATCATTTTGAGTAACAGTTTAATTTCATTATTATTATCAATGACGTTGCCACAAGTATTGAAGTATTTAGGAACGAACTCTTACATACTCCTTTTCTGTCCTTATAAACATTCTAATAACCTAGAACATATTCTTTATCAGTCCTCCTAAAGATAAGGATATGGAACACTGAAGTTATAAGAAACTTAAGTGACTGTAGGTATGTATATGATTTTCTAAATGTGTATAATGTCTGATTAAATGCCCATTCAGATTGCATAAAGTATCTAGTCGCGTATCCACGAGCGAACCGCCAAGCCAAATGTTTCAATCAGATCTAGGGAAGTCAAGGTTAACAATATTAGACATAAAACATACTTAAGATGTTCAGATGACAGAATCCTCATATCCGTGATGTTAACATTAACAATAGTTAAAATCAGTAATAGTTATATATTTTGTAAATATTTAAATTTAATTTTATTGAATCATGTTTGTTTACCTTCTAGTTTTTAGTTCTCTAATAACTTGAACTGTAAAGTTTATTGTACATTGAATAAATTTAACGTTTGTTATATATATTATGGAGCAAAAAAATAAATAAATAAATAGAGGTTCAGTGTTTCGATTTCAGTCAATTCAGTATCCAACATTAGATGATAATATCACAAATTATAAAATTAAAATTTTAGGTCCTTACAAAATTGTCAAAGATATGGAAATTATAGATAGGTACAGAATTAGCACAATAAAAATTAAAATTTTAGGTCCTTACAAAATTGTCAAAGATATGGAAGTTATAGATAGGTACAGAATTAGCACAATAACCGGATTTCACATAGTCTGTAGTGCATAGTCTAGTACAGATTATAAATAAAACCACTATTATGATACAGAGTTTGTAGTGCGAGGTGATTTGCTGAATCATTGAATATTGGTATGACGTGATCAACGTTCGAAATTCGGCGCTTAAATCGTTTGAAGTAAATACATAGCAATTTTTAATTAGCAATATTTCATGAGTAATATATATTTTTATTTGCAATTACGATGGAAACAACTATATTAAATAAAATAAAAAAACTGTAGAAGTATTTCCTATGAGGTGGTAAGCTCGAGCCGCAGTTGATGTTACGAGATTGTCATTATTTATCAGATTTATTTACCAACGTTTTTCAATACAATTGTAAGTAATTAGATTAATAACAAGATTGTAACACATTGATTATTGTATGTAACACAATATGCTATGCAAGGTTGATTTGAAGTAATTTTTGTTCAGAACGCACGAAAATTTGTGGACATGCAGCCTATATTATAACGTAGACGGTACTTAATTTTTGACTGTAAGTCATTTTGCTATAGAAAATGTGAACGATAAAATTATGATTTTTACTTTAAAGAAAAAGATTTGAAAAATGTTATGCTACAATAACATAAACATTCTTTCAAAAAAAAAAGTTGTCATTTAATCTGTAACCGTAATAAAGAAAAGATAATAATATTTGGAAAATTAATTCAGTCTCTGTCAGTTTTCGTCAATACTTGCTTCAATAAAATACTTTATATAATATTATGATAATTGAAATCTGCACAATTAAATTAATTGAGTCTCCAGACCCTAAGAAGTGATTATGTTAACAATTTTGAGTTAGTCATTTATAATTTCCTAATATTGTATACAATAAATAATGTATAATTTTATGTAGGTCTGTATGTTATAGTTAATAATTTCTTTATTTTAAATTTAAATTAAAAATTCATTGTACCCAATAATACTTTAATTAATCTAAGAAACCGAATGTCATGATTATTTTATGTTAGTGAGATTGGGACATAGGTAAATTAATGTCAGTATTATTTATTTAGATATTTAAATTAACAAATGTAGGCACTGAATATTCTTAAGTAAGTGCATGTAGGCTAGGCCTATGTGAAATAAAGTATTTGAAAAATATTGTAAATTATATATGTAATATAAATTATAATTTTATTACTCATAAAGGCGAAATAGTGGTTACTTAACATGTACCTAAAAATATATTCCATATTTTGTAGTTTTTGTATAATGATGTATTTTAGTAAGATTAAGCCGTAGGTAACTAAGAGTCAATATCATTTAGACATTGTAAAACACCAATATACAGAGAATTGATAAGTAAGTGAAACCCTATATTATGAAGTGTAAAACTAGGTATTTGAAAAGTATTGTTTTAAATATAAATTATAGTTTTGTTAATCATAAAGGTGGCATAATAGTTAGTTAACATGTAAGAATAAATACTATCTTTTGTATAGTTTTTGTGCAATATTTTTATAGGTACTAAAACGCCTAGTTGAGTGGTCGTAGAATTTTTACTTTGATGAGAGTTTAATTATTGTGCACCAGGAGGTTGCACAAGAGTGGATGGCCGAATGTCATGATTCAATTACACGACTGCTCAAAAAAGGCATAATTTTATATTCTGTGGTAATCGTATGAATATTTTTGATTATCTGTGACCATGTCTACCGCCATTTTAAGAGAACAAATAAACCTTACATCTTATTGGTCAATAAAATTCCCGCTCATTTTTCTCAACCAATGAGAACGTCTCTAGTAAAAACCAATGAAAAATCTAGTAGGCTATGGCAGAAGGATTATGGAATTGTTTTGATGAGCACAGAAGCAAAAACTATATAATTGATATTGTACTGATATGAATAAAAAACTATGAAAAGTACTCATTGCATCGTGATACAAGAAACAAGGCATATGTATGTCAAAGTTTAAGCGATAAGAAGTTTAATGTAATACGCTAGTACTTGTAATAAGGAAAATAAAGTGTATACTATGAAGTCTGGATTTCATTCACAAAACTTGTAAAGATTCTGTATGGTACAATATGCAGGAAAACTACCCACATGAAACACCACACACAATTTTCTAACACTTCGACGCACGTTTTGCCCCGACACCGGGACATCCTCAGGAGATGTTGACTTCACAATGCGAAATCGTAGATTCAAAGAGAGTAGAGAGTATATTATAATAGGTAGGTATGTACTAGGTATGTTAGCATTCATCCGGTGTAAGTTAAGGGTTCTAAACTTATACCTGTACAATGTACATGGTCTTATATGCCTGTACAGTGTACCACCTAAGTAACTATTAAAATATTAATCGATGATAATATATAAGCATAAGCTAGAGCTAGAAATAGGAAAACACATCTCAATTTATTCACAAATAATCAGCAGATTCGTCAAAAGAACTGGTGCGAAACTCGGCAGTGAAAAACACTGTTGACTTTGTTAAAAATCTCTAGATAATAATATATTCTATAAAAAAATCGGTAGGAAATGTAAAATCGGTAGGAAAAATAAAAATACCTATATATTCTATAAAAATGCCAAGCGCAACGTAAAATCGGTAGGAAAAATAAAAATACCTAACTAGGTATTAGGGATTTTTTTACATGATTTTATACGAGGAGAAAAATGAGAATGTCCATAACTAGACAACTCCTAGATCCTACTCTAATTACCAACCTACTCTATGTCCTGCTCAAGTTATAGGTACGCTTTATTCGCTTTATTAATTCACCTATCTCCATCTAGCGGCACATTTTTAAAACAAATAAGTTTTCTAGTCGTGAACAGATGGAGCAAAAATAAACGATGATAACGTCGTTTATTATAGTTATTCCATTTGCCAACAGATGGCGTTAAAAGTTTATCATTGTAGCGTCATCTGTCAGAGATATCAAAAAGTAATAAGTTACTTTTATAAGCATTCTCCTCCATGTTATACCATTTCACCATAATATGGGGTGGTGTCGTACTACCGACTACCGAGTTCCTATGGTCACCTTTCGGTTCAGTCCTGGATATCATAAATCATAATTATTTTGCGTTGCCATGCGGCTTAGACATGCATGCAATCGGTAACTGGGAAATGGATCAACTGCAAGATTTGATTACAGACAAACAGTAATCTGAAACTAAATAAAAGCTTGAAATAAGGTTCCTATCAGACATCAGTCAAGATTGCACTAAGAGCTAGCTTAGATCCTGTAAATAATTATTATAGACTTCTTTTTACTAAGGTAAGCAGCTGCCATGGCTTATTCAAAAATAAAATACGGATTAAAATTGAAGCTGCGTGCTACGTTCAATATCAAACATCATATCATATTCTAAATAAAATTTAAACTCCACAGACTTGCTTAGATTTTTATTCATAAATAGTTCATTAATAATACACAATTATTAGTACATTTCAATTTAATACAGTACCTAATACCGTTTAGTCTTTTGTATAAAAATACCTATCTACAAGTATCTAATATTTCCCACGTAATAGTTTGTTTAGGAAAGCTCTACTATAAAAACTACAATATTAATACAGATGAGATGTCATTTTAAGCATTAATCGCATGTAAAAAATTATATCTGACATCTGAAAAAAAAACTGTCTACAAAAAATGACATTTTTGGCTGCAGCCATGTATATCATGTAGCCAGTGATTTTATCCATCACATCGTAACATCAAAGAAATCTAATTTTTAAACATGTACAATTAATGGTATATTCAATATTCATTGAGACTGCAATTTATGGGATATTTTCATACTTAAATAATACTGAAACAACATTCTAATATGTATTCTAAAATACTAAACATCAGATCCCAACAAAGACGGCAATAAATTTATTATTATTAATCACGAATACGTCAGAATAAAATAATTATCATATGACAGTGACACTATTATAATCTGACACATCTAAAATTAGTGCTAATTTTTTTAAAAGATAGTACTATCCATGCATTGGGATTTAATGATAATTAAAACAAAACATTCTGAGAGCGGCCGTAAGATTCCAGACTTACGGTCTTATTCATAAAAATCCCTTAATAGAGGTTTAAAATGTTCATTAGCTAAAATGCTCATTAGGCCTATTAAACGTTTCATAACTTTCTTTATTCATAAAGGTTCAATAAACCTCTCACAACTAAATTACCGCTATAGGCTGGTTTCGCTATGTTAAGTTGTCGTTCTGATGAATTCATAGACAAAATGGCAAAATTATTGATGTGTGACATTTGTTTTCCGTCAAAACTGTCAACTGTCACTGTTGACTATCTGGTTTGTTTAAAAATTAACGTTCGTAGTTTTGTTTTTGTGAAAATGGAAACAGCAAAATCTCCAATCTCCAAGAACTCCAAGAAGAGAGACAGAAGTGAAAACTGGTTAAGCGAAGATAAGGTTAGTACCTACAGTAGATAACCTACTAGCTACAGAAGTGTGTATTCGGTGTACTTTCTTTTGAAATATTTTCACGTGTTTATTTCTTTCATAGAATTTATTAACGGAGTTGGTGAGGGAGAGGGTGTTTATAATTGAAAATAAAAACACAGATACGAACACCAATTCGAAAAAGCAGGCAGCGTGGGCAGATTTGTTAAACAGGTATGGGTTTCTAAGATCGGTAGGTACAATGCATTATAATTTATAATTATTGTAAATAAACATTAACATGTCATATTTTTCACAGTTTTAACAGTATGTGCAAAGGGAGCAAAAGAATGCTACCACAACTTAAGTCTCAATGGGGCATCATAAAGATGCACCAAAAGAGAATCAAATCAACAGAGCGGAAACATCTTATTGCCACAGGTGGCGGTCCACCGCCACCACAGGACCCTGCAATTAATAGTGAAGACATCAGTGCATGGCTCCCCAATGAATTTGTCATCGACACAAATGAATTTGATTCTGATCAAATCAATCAGGTGAATGTTTTATTAGTTATGATCTGCACAATGATGACACGGGTCCTTACATGTGAATGAAGTAACTTATAAGGTGATGTCTCTTTCATGTGTAAGAGATAAATTATTGAATCTTTATAATTATGTCACAGTTGCTCGTTCATGTACGTAATACAGCTTTTGTAGTGTTCCATTCTGCACTCATATCCATTTATTATCAGCATCACAATCAACCCATCGCCAACTCACTACTCAGCACAGGTCTCCTCTTAGAGTGAGATGGGTTTTGGCCATAGTCTACTACGCTGGCGAAGTGTGGATTGGCAGACTTCATACACTGTTGAGGACATTATGGAGAACTCTCAGGCATGCAGGTTTCCTCACTATGTTTTCCTTCACCGATAAAACAAGTGATATTTAATTATGTAAAACGCACATAACAGTACTTATCGAGTATATTATATAAATTATCCATATTAATTCATTAATAATATAGTTTCAGGTCAAGGTTGGAGAGCCATCACCAGATGTAATCATCTCAGATTTAAATCATGAGGATGGAATTACACAAGAGGTAAATTAATATTTAACAACATGGGTTGTTCAATGAATTTTTAACCGACTTCCAAAAAGGAGGGGGTTCTCAATTAGGTGTGTATTTTTTTTGATATTCATCCCAATTTAATCACTTTCATTGCTTTCAGGTCCTACCTGTAACTAACGATGAGATGAACAAACTAAAAAAAGAAGAAAATGAGATTAAGGTAAATATCATGAGCTCATATAAAATGCCACCCAAGTAGCTACAGGTTTAAGTTTTTTCACTGCTAATGATTTGATTTTAATAAGTAATATTATTCTAGGTTGTGTTTCATCTGACCAATCGGTTAAGGAAAAAGAAAACTGGGAAAAAAGAAAATGAGAACAAGGTAAAACAAATATTTATTAATCAGCATCAAGGTAGTAGGAGCAGTCTTTGAATTTGAAATGTTTCATAGTGCTTTTATGATGTCATCTTTTGACTTCAAAACACACAAATTTTCTTGTTACTTGTTACTTTGGTGCATTTGCATAATTATAGTAAGCAAAATGATACCTACATCCTCTAGAAATGAATATCTATCTTTATCCCACCCACTGACTTGATGCTCAAAAATATCATGTTGCTCACAAAATTATGCCAATTCATTGAAACATTAATTAAAAATTATTTTGTATTACAGACATCTACTGCTGCAAATGCAATAGCAAGTGTTGAAATAGATTGTAGGAAGGAGCTTCATGGTATTCAAATGGAGAATGAAAGAAAAAAATCTAGGAATTTAGACTTAGAAGAAGAAATACTAAAAAAAAAAATTGAATATTACGAAAAGAAAAATAAAATGCTTTAAATAATGTACCTATATGTTTTTTTAAGTAATTTACTATATAACAAATATTAAGTACCTAGGCACATATATTATTTCTATCTTAACTAAAATATTGATTAATAAATGCTCGCAGGAAAGCACTGTTTCCTCCTCTTCCAGTCTCATTGGTACGTGCTGTAAAGTCATCCTCCTGAACAATATGAATGTCATCATCATTTTCATTTTCTGAAATAAAATAGTAATTGTTAAAACTATTGCTTAACAAATAGGTATATGTATGTTGATAAAAAGTATAAAGTAGAAATTACCTGGAATTGAGTCCTGTTGGTCTATTGCAATATTATGCAAAATTGCAAGAGCCACAATCGTAGGTTTCACATTGTGCATGTGAACAGTGACTCCACACAACAAGCTTTGGAACCGTTGTTTCCATACACCAAAACAACGTTCTACACAGTTCCGTGTAGCGATTTGAGCACGATTATAACTTTCTTCACGTGCATTCTGAGGCCGAAGTATGGGTGTGAAGAGATATGTTTCCAGTCGGTAGCCTGAATCTCCCAAGAGTCGCCCCCTAAACTCTCCTCGCTCAAAGCGCTCTTTAAGGGTGGACTCATTGAATATGCGGGAGTCATGGGTACTACCTCGCCATCTGGCAACAATATCTCTTATGCGAAGTCTAGCATCACAAGTTACCTAAAAAAAATATATATGTCAGTGTTTATTACATTACATTTGTGCTGTCCAGTGAGGAGATTCAGTCAGTATTCTTGGCATTATTCCACGCAGGCATGATTTGTACATTAATTAGAATATTTTAAAAACCATGTATTAGGTAAAAAGTATGCATTAGGTACACTACCTGGACATTCATGGAATAAAATCCTTTTCTGTTTATGTAGTACTGAGCTGCATCACCGCCATATTTCTTTATTTTGATATGAGTACAATCAATACAGCCCAGCACAGAAGGAAAATTCCTGATTTCTAAAAATTCCCTGATAACTTTTTGCTGTTCTTGCAGCGTCTGAGGCATTTTAATATAAGTCGCAGAGTGCCGAGCTATCGCGCGAGCTACTCTGGCACAAATGCGACTTACAGTTGGTTGAGACAATCCATGTAGATCTCCCCCATCTTCTTGAACCTAGACAGAAAAGTAGGTACATTTTAGAAAAGTATGTACCTAAAGGAATAATTACATGAATAGAAACTTCGAAATTAAGTAGGGACTTACTTCACGACGTCCCCAGCATCTTATGGCAGTTAAAACTTGCAACTCTGGTGATGTGCCACAGCCTCTCGAATCGAGTTGCAAATCTTGCCTGACGAGATTAATGATGAACCTTGCGGTATTTTTATTGAATCGGTATCGCCGTTTGAACTCGGTATCCGGCAAAGAAAACGGGTCATATCTCTTCTGGTACAGCTTCTGACGACGTGGAGGGTTTTCGACAAACTCAATGGCAGCTATAGCTTCCAGAGCTTGCATTATGATTTGCACCTTAGTATAATACACGCACAATACTATAATCCTAAAGATACACAGCAAATAATAAATTATGTACCTACTTATGTAGAATATTTTACAATTGCAATGTCACTAAACAAAATAAAATACCTAACCTCACTTCAATCAAATTATAAACAGCTGTCATCAGCTGAAGACAAGACGGCCATCTTGTTCTTTAGTTCTCTATTACGGGTTTATAGTACGGTTCACCCTGTTTTAAGTTATAGAGCCGTTATTGAATACTTATAGAGCGTTATAGCACTATTGAACGTTTATGAATAATGTTTTCGAGAACTTTGCCTATAACAAGCTAATAAAGCTTCTATAATTCTTTATGAATAAGACCGTTATTGTTTTAGACAAGGTATATTTGTGTGATTTCTATTTAAACTTACATTAAAATTAGTTTTTGTTCATAAATAAATCCGACTAGAATATACTTAGCACTCACAATTAAATAAGTACAATTAACTTATAATAAATTATATTAAAATTCTGTAATACACAATATACTATAAAAATATTATATTGATTCCCGAAGATTTATTGGAATGTATTTATTCTCGAATAAATCCATTTATATTTCAGAACTTAGCACCTAGATAAAAATACTTGGAAAAATGTCACAACTGAGGCTACATACACATAATGTGTAACAGAGATAAAATCAAATAATGGAGATGCCCCATTCATTCATTCTAACCTAGACTCGAGTGACATGCGGCGCCATGGTGAGCGCCAAGATTTGTAGTCAAATGTTCATTTACTGAGTTACTATCCTAAAAAGCCGCCATCTTACATGCCACTTGACGGGGCTAATCCATGTTTCCTATGTATGTGTGTCTAAGTGCAAAAAGGAAACATTTCATATTTTTTCAGTCTTTCCACTATTTTATACTTTTAGCTTTGTTTTTTCCCTAAAGTGTATTATTTGAATCGGCTAAAATAATTCATTCAAACACTACCAGGAGTGCTCAATAATAAGGCTATGATCTGGAATTCTGGATCCAGCAGTTAGGAGTGTCCTTTGTCGTGTTTACTGTCCCGGTGTGCAGGTGTGCAGGAGTTCAGTCGGGCACGATCCAGGAGTCGTAGACCTGGGTCCAGCTGATGTGTCGGAAGTAGGGGTGCTGCTTGATGTCCTCGACGCTGCCCGCTCCCAGCCGCTCCGACGGCTCGTACGTCAACAGCTGGAAACAGACACCACATGTTGGCAGCTGGATGATAGTTACAAAATACCAATAACCTTACGGTCACAGACTAGTATACTAAAGACAGGGCGAATAGCGCGAAAAAACGTCGCCAGTTTATGGGAGCAAGAATGACTATTTTGCACCCTCCCCCCG
Organism: Coenonympha glycerion; assembly: GCA_963855885.1. Lineage (NCBI taxonomy): Eukaryota > Metazoa > Arthropoda > Insecta > Lepidoptera > Nymphalidae > Coenonympha > Coenonympha glycerion. The sequence continues at coordinate 17,838,514 of OY979631.1, forward strand.
TCAGTAGTCAGTATAGGTAGATAGGTAAAGACCTATTTATTTTTTGTGAATTAATAATAATATTGCAGGCAAGGTGACCACACACACATAGATAAAGAAAAATAAAAAATAAACAAATATTTCGCAGGAGTTTCGACAGATGGCGCTACATTTTCTTGTATGAAGAACGTTTACGTAAAATGCTCAGATGGGCCATCTTGACTATTTTACCTATTTTAACGGTACAGAGGATTCACTCCGCAAAATAATGTCAATAAATAGCGACTCTAGTACTGACAAAATAAAGTGCAATTCAGTTTGCAACCAGCGCCTTATACCTACGTCGTTATTAACCAAAACATTGCTCTCTATGTGTCGCGCTTTATATCCCCTCTATATCTTTCCCGTCATTACAGGGGTCCTGATAAAACCGCTGAGCGGTCAGCGTTATGTTCTCGTAGCCTTCGCACCTACCTACAGTGCAAGTGAAAACCGTCTTTACTGTCTTGTCACAACGATTTCGATGATTATTTTTTTGTTCGCAAGGAAATTCTTTTTGTTTAAATTTGAACAACTATCAAGTATATTATTTGACCTTCGTTCGGAAACGTTAGCAATTATAGAAATCGAAGAGATAAGTGATATGGCTACATCTGGTGGTCACCGCGAGGTGTATAATATTGTTACGTGCTGGGTTCGCTTGTTCGCTCTTCTTGTCCCTCGATCAGACTAAAGACGCGGGCGCTCGAACGCGCTTTATATAAGCGAACCGAACCCATCCGAACGAAGTTCGAACATTCTCTAATATCACTGTTTATACGAGGGGTAGAACCCTCTCGATATCACAGGTACCAGAAGTCCATTGTTTTCAGAAATGTCATTGTCCTTGTTTAAAATTTAAAGTCGACACTAGCGATACCTAATGAATCCTATGCCAGTTGTAATAAGGTTCGTTCTAGGAACGAGCCATTATGAACCTTATTCTGTTTGCAATAAGGTTTATCCGTAACAATATTCACCTGCGTGAGTAGCGAGCGCGTTTCCAACGGCACGTTGTCTGGTAGCTGGATGCTGGTGTGACTCCACAGGTGCGGGTGCGCGGCGGACAGCGGCTGTGGGCACGCGAGGACATGGCGGCGCGTTATGGTGATATTTCATTATACAGTTTTTTTTTAATCCGGCTTCAGGGCGAAGCCTAAAATTGTATGCGTGACGTCAGTAAATGCTGATCCTTTGGGTTCACACCCTAGGAGAGGGCGTTTCTTCAAATCCAGATATCATTCTGTTTTTCGTATTCTGTTTGCTCGTATATATTTACCATTGTTCTAAATAGATGGCGCTGTTTATGTCGTAATGAACGGTATTTTATCTTTTTTTTAAATTACAATTGTTGTCAAAAGATGGCGCTGTTCCACCTAACATACAAAAAAGTAATAAAACCTCCCACTGAGCTGCTGTTACAACTTAAAGAAACCAAAATTATTTTTAGTCTGTATACAATCTGAAACACTCACATATCCACAAACGAGCTCGTACATGATGGCCCCGAAGCTCCAGTAGTCGCACACGCGCTCCAGGCCGGCGTCGCGCTCGTCGCACACGCGCGCGCGCAGCTCGGGCGCGACGTACGCGAGCGCGCGCGTGTTCGCGCGTCTGTGCATCTGCGCCGTGAACACGTCACTGCCCGGGTAGCTCAGGAAGTACGTCAGGATGATCTGCCCGCGCTCGCCCAGCAGGATGTTCGACGGGTTTAGATCTCTGGAAACATACAGATATTAAGCCTGGAGTCGACTACAGCAGAAACGCGTCGAGCCGCATTTATTCCTAGTGCGTCCATCTCTAAAGAATCAAATCGAATGATTGTTCATTCATCGCAACTTTTCAACAAGTTAGGTCGTTTTCGCATCATGGATAGCACGGATGAAGAGATGTTTTTATTTTCAAATACTTTTGATGGAGAACAGGAGAATCGGAAAAGGAAACGGCGTGCACCAAAATACTGACTGATAGAAAATAAAAAAAAGTTGGCGCGAATTCGCTTCTACGCGTCGACTGAGGCGCGCCGAGCCGAATCGAGTCGCATCGGCGAAGAAATTCGCCTGCCGAGCAAGTCGCGAGGTCAATTCGATTCGGCGCGCCGCGGCTCGTCGCTAATGGACGCAGTTTCATAGCAAATCTACAGAAGGCGACTTTCTGCGATTCGATTCGACTCGACTCGGCGAGCCTAGTGGACTTTATGTTAAATCGTAGCTATTTCTTAACTACTTCCATATTTTTTTTATTTTCATCTAGACTAGCGCTTGACTGTGATGGAAAGTGATGATATAGTCTAACGTGGAACGCGCTCGCGTATGAAATCCTAGGCAAGCGCGTTCCACGTTCCAATTCACTCTTGATTTGAAGGCTTGTTGTAAGTGGTAAAAAAAAGATATTGCAGACAGATCCAGATGGGATCAAATCGCTAACGAAAACAGGAAAACAAATTAACGAAAGGATGTGTGCGTATATCTGTGACCTGTGCACTGTGCACTATGCACAGGTGGCACAGCTTATCCGAAACAAAAATAACAATCAAAGGACATGGCCGAAACTTGTATGGAGCTGTGCCCTGGAAAAAAAATATTCATGGCCATTGACAAACAGTACGTCATATTAAAGCTTATCATTATGTCTTTACAATCGTTTAATTTGTATAATCAGAAAACTTGCGAGAGCCATATTAACAGCATAACAACTTTCAACAAAATGCGCCTAAATATTTTAAACAGCAATGATTTTTTATTAAAATATCATGCGTATCGTTTATGAACTAATTATTTTTTCATATTACAAATCTTAGAAAATGCGAGTAAACATTTTGAATTGCAATTTTTGAATAAAAAAATCATTGCTATTAAAATATTAAGGCGCATTTTGTTGCAAGTTGTTATGCTAATATTATGACTCTCGCATGTTTTCAGATCATAAAAATTAAACGATTGTAAAGACATAATTATAAATATAAGCTTTAATATGACGTACTGTTTGTCGATGGCCATGAATATTTTTTTTCCAGGGCACAGCTCCATACAAGTTTCGGCCATGTCCTTTAAGTAGTTGTGTTTATTCATTCAGAAGTTAAAAGGCTCTAACAGAAAAACAGATACCCAAGTTAACTGTACCTGCAAATAACTCCAGCGTTGTGCAGACTCTCCAGAGCGGTCAGTATCTGCGCCCCCCACAGGCACACGCCCGAGGGGGGCAAGATGTCGCGCCGGTGGAAGTGGGGGGACAGCTGGAACCAAACACAAGCACACCTCAGAACGAAGGAGGGATGCAAAAATTGCCTCTATGGCTTCATCTCTTCCCCTTTTTTAAATCACAAAGCTGGGAAATAAAAAAACCTCTTAAATTGTAAATAAAGGCCCACCACACTGGCCAAGTGCGGTTTGGCAAGCTTCGGGAAAATTTGAGAAAATTGTGGTGAACTCTCTCTCAGACATGTAGGTTTCCTCAACAACACTATATTATGATATTGAATGGAAGCAGGCGTTATTTTGCGGAAATCCATAATTAGCAAGACTGATATGCGAAATCGTATAGTCAACATCATTGTGAAGTCAACATCTCCTGAGGATGTCCCGGTGTCGGGACGAAACGTGCGTCGAAAAAAGTGATAGAAAATTGTGTGTGGTGTTTCATGTGGATGGTGTTCCTGCATATTGCACCATACAGAATCCTTTCAAGTAGCGGATAATAGCAAAAAAAATTAATCAGTCCTGCTAACACTATAATGATTTCCCAGAAATGAAGTAAAACTTGAATGTAATCAAATTTTTAACGAATCAGTCTTTACAAGAAAATGTACTAACAAACCCTTGTTTTCTAATGTACATGGTAACAATATACATAAGAATTAAGAACCTCAATAAAAGTTGTTTTACCTTCGCACGTGGCATTTCGACCTTTTTGTCATTTTTATCCTTCTCTTCCACCGCTCCTTGTCTCTCCACCGCAATCGCCATATCCCTGTCCTCTTCTATCGCACATATCCTTGGCACATCAGTCAATGCTCTATCCACATTTAGCAGCAGCCTCTGGGAATTCATCACCAATTCCGATACCTCCATATTATCCAAACTCTTGCCAACATTTTCATTAATGTCATCTAAAACATCGATTTTGAGATTAAAATCAATTTTATTTTCATCCAATTTCGTATTTCCTCCTTTATTTTCAGTATTATTTATACTTTTCGTGTAATCAATAACATTTGCATTACTACCATAATTATGTACCTCTGTATTAAGTTTATCTTTTGCGATGTTCATTTTAGTATCTTCCGAATCGATTTTATTATCATCTCTCAATTTATTAGCAATATTCGATTCAATATTCACGTTAGCATCAGTAACATCGATTGAGTCGTTATCGTTTTTAGCGTCACTTTTGTGTTTCTTCGGTTCAGCGAATACGTTTTCTAGATTTAGTTCTCTGGCTGGTGTGTTGGGTATGGATTTGGCGTAGTTTTTGATGTAGTCGAACAGTTTCTCACCGGGAGCGTACGCCAGAATGAGGAAGATAAGGTTGGTGGTCTCTACATACGCGTGTAAAGGCACCATGTACGGTATGACTGTTGGTAGGATCGGTTGGCGGGTTTCGTTTGCCCTTTGTTGGAAGTAGTCGTCGAATTCTGTTAGGTTGTTTGGTATTTTTTGGATCACCTGTAAAGGGATTAATAAAAATGACTGTTGATTTGCTCCTATTCAATTTCATAAATAAATTGTTTTTCTACATAGCATCGTCTAAGAATATTTTGATTATTGTCTCATTTTGAATACTGTACATAATATTAGTACTTTGCAGAAGATTCACTGCGCAAAATGACTAAAGTAAACAGCGACACACACAAATCGCCTTATACCTACGACTTTATTACGATTTAGATATTATTATATTAGACTAAACGTTGTGGTCTCTTTCTGTAGCATTAGTTTATATCCCTCCCCCCATCACTTTTGACGTATTTCCAACTTCTGTATAAAACCTCGGCGGTATTGCACCTACTGTACAAGTGGAATTCCCCTGGCCAAAATATAAAGAGTAAGTATCCGGTGAGTTGTGGATGCATCTGCAAAAGTGTCTGTTCCTCTGACCATAAAAGTACCTTCATAGCGTAGCAGGTGTGGTCGGTCTCGTGCAGCACCAGCATCATGGCGGAGCCCAGTATCGCGAGCACCCTGTACAGCGACATCGAGCAGTGCACCGCGACGCGCTGTCCTCTCGCTCGTACCTTCATAGCGTAGCAGGTGTGGTCGGTCTCGTGCAGCACCAGCATCATGGCGGAGCCCAGTATCGCGAGCACCCTGTACAGCGACATCGAGCAGTGCACCGCGACGCGCTGTCCTCTCGCTCGTACCTTCATAGCGTAGCAGGTGTGGTCGGTCTCGTGCAGCACCAGCATCATGGCGGAGCCCAGTATCGCGAGCACCCTGTACAGCGACATCGAGCAGTGCACCGCGACGCGCTGTCCTCTCGCTCGTACCTTCATAGCGTAGCAGGTGTGGTCGGTCTCGTGCAGCACCAGCATCATGGCGGAGCCCAGTATCGCGAGCACCCTGTACAGCGACATCGAGCAGTGCACCGCGACGCGCTGTCCTCTCGCTCGTACCTTCATAGCGTAGCAGGTGTGGTCGGTCTCGTGCAGCACCAGCATCATGGCGGAGCCCAGTATCGCGAGCACCCTGTACAGCGACATCGAGCAGTGCACCGCGACGCGCTGTCCTCTCGCTCGTACCTTCATAGCGTAGCAGGTGTGGTCGGTCTCGTGCAGCACCAGCATCATGGCGGAGCCCAGTATCGCGAGCACCCTGTACAGCGACATCGAGCAGTGCACCGCGACGCGCTGTCCTCTCGCTCGTACCTTCATAGCGTAGCAGGTGTGGTCGGTCTTGTGCAGCACCAGCATCATGGCGGAGCCCAGTATCGCGAGCACCCTGTACAGCGACATCGAGCAGTGCACCGCGACGCGCTGTCCTCTCGCTCGTACCTTCATAGCGTAGCAGGTGTGGTCGGTCTCGTGCAGCACCAGCATCATGGCGGAGCCCAGTATCGCGAGCACCCTGTACAGCGACAGCTCCTCGTACGGCTTCTTCAGCATGGACAGCGGGATCGAGCAGTGCACCGCGACGCGCTGTCCTCTCGCTCGTACCTTCATAGCGTAGCAGGTGTGGTCGGTCTCGTGCAGCACCAGCATCATGGCGGAGCCCAGTATCGCGAGCACCCTGTACAGCGACATCGAGCAGTGCACCGCGACGCGCTGTCCTCTCGCTCGTACCTTCATAGCGTAGCAGGTGTGGTCGGTCTTGTGCAGCACCAGCATCATGGCGGAGCCCAGTATCGCGAGCACCCTGTACAGCGACATCGAGCAGTGCACCGCGACGCGCTGTCCTCTCGCTCGTACCTTCATAGCGTAGCAGGTGTGGTCGGTCTTGTGCAGCACCAGCATCATGGCGGAGCCCAGTATCGCGAGCACCCTGTACAGCGACATCGAGCAGTGCACCGCGACGCGCTGTCCTCTCGCTCGTACCTTCATAGCGTAGCAGGTGTGGTCGGTCTCGTGCAGCACCAGCATCATGGCGGAGCCCAGTATCGCGAGCACCCTGTACAGCGACATCGAGCAGTGCACCGCGACGCGCTGTCCTCTCGCTCGTACCTTCATAGCGTAGCAGGTGTGGTCGGTCTTGTGCAGCACCAGCATCATGGCGGAGCCCAGTATCGCGAGCACCCTGTACAGCGACATCGAGCAGTGCACCGCGACGCGCTGTCCTCTCGCTCGTACCTTCATAGCGTAGCAGGTGTGGTCGGTCTCGTGCAGCACCAGCATCATGGCGGAGCCCAGTATCGCGAGCACCCTGTACAGCGACATCGAGCAGTGCACCGCGACGCGCTGTCCTCTCGCTCGTACCTTCATAGCGTAGCAGGTGTGGTCGGTCTCGTGCAGCACCAGCATCATGGCGGAGCCCAGTATCGCGAGCACCCTGTACAGCGACATCGAGCAGTGCACCGCGACGCGCTGTCCTCTCGCTCGTACCTTCATAGCGTAGCAGGTGTGGTCGGTCTCGTGCAGCACCAGCATCATGGTGGAGCCCAGTATCGCGAGCACCCTGTACAGCGACAGCTCCTCGTACGGCTTCTTCAGCATGGACAGCGGGATCGAGCAGTGCACGCGCGACGCGCTGTCCTCTCGCTCGTACCTTCATAGCGTAGCAGGTGTGGTCGGTCTTGTGCAGCACCAGCATCATGGCGGAGCCCAGTATCGCGAGCACCCTGTACAGCGACAGCTCCTCGTACGGCTTCTTCAGCATGGACAGCGGGATCGAGCAGTGCACGCGCGACGCGCTGTCCTCTCGCTCGTACCTTCATAGCGTAGCAGGTGTGGTCGGTCTCGTGCAGCACCAGCATCATGGCGGAGCCCAGTATCGCGAGCACCCTGTACAGCGACAGCTCCTCGTACGGCTTCTTCAGCATGGACAGCGGGATCGAGCAGTGCACGCGCGACGCGCTGTCCTCTCGCTCTAGCAGCAGCTGCGGGAAAGGGACAGAAGACACCTTGAAGGTAGTTACAGATGTCACTGCAAATGACGTTGTCATTTCTCATAATTTTTTTTATTTCGTTCAATGGCTCCTGCTGCTCGTAGATAGCGGTCAAGTATACTTACTTTATGGTGTGTAAAAATAAAGATGTATTTAGTCAGTTCTCATACAAATGCCGTGCACTCACGCTGTGGTCGACGTCGCTGAGGTGCTTCCTGTACACGTCCTCGGCGTGCGCGAGGTACTTGTTGGTCTTCTCCTTGATCAGCGCGCGCCGCTGTTGGTCAGTGTCCGCTATAAACAACAATATCAACAATCAACATTAAATACTCTAGCTCTATCACAAATCCTGAGGCACTAGTGGATTTCCCATCCCCTTTTCCGGTCCCTATCAAATTCCCTTTCAAAAATAAAAATTAATCACCCTATTATAAATGGTCAAAAATTGAGAATGCAAGTTTTACGAAGTTTTTAGAAAAACCACCCAGCAAAAACGCACCACCAAGCGATTTAGGGTTCTGGCGCGATGCTAGGTAGAAACCGTTAGTTAATAATGAGGCACTAGTGGATTTCCCATCCTCTTTTCCGGTCGCTAGCAAAAACGCAAACCCGCCAAACCATTTAGCGTTTCCGGCGCGATGCAGTGTAGAAACCGTTGGGGGTGAGTTAATAATCTTTTCAAGTTAGTATGATAAGTTCTTTCAATTGCATCATCACTTAACATCAGGTGAGATTGCAGTTACTTAGTGTAAAAAAAGGTAATAAGTACTCACAAGAAACTCTTTCATATTCTTGCATATATGTCAACATGTACAAGAAATCCATGAGTGCACAAAGCGACTTAGCTAAGCCGAGGCCACAATATAAATCGCAGATAAATGTTGTGATTCATATCTTATCGGCGTACTCAAAGCTTATCGACTAGGTCAAGCAAGGTAGCGGCGACATATTTCCTGTTTTCTTTGAATATTATTGTTTATTGGCATGGAGAATACATCAAACAGTTTTATAGACATTTTCTAGACCCAATCACAGAGTTCTGAAGGGGCATCTTAGAATCTAAGACTTCCCAGGCATTTCTAAGTTATCTTATAAGAATTACATAAATCCTTCCTTATCCCTTAATGTATCCAAACGACAAAAGTTGGTCATGATTTGTCACAAATCAAAACAAAATATTGTAAAAAATATGTATTTTTATAAAAAACCACTGTCATTATAGTAATTTGTTTATCCACTACGGAATGTAATTTAATTTAAAAAACTTACTTTCTTTTCAAGAGATATTTCCTGACATTAATATATTATTGAGAAGTACAACTTGTTTATTTGCCTGTAACTTTATTTTCAGAATCCAGATTTATATTAAAAATTTCCTTTTCAGTCAGTCAGCAAGTGAATGATGAAACTGGTCAGGTTTTTCTTGAACAGATATTAAAATATACGCATCTAACTAGTTTTTACTACGAAATAGACGTTACAACAGTACGCAATACGCATGGCTACTTACTCTGTACACCAATCAGCATCTTCTCAATGCCAGACTTGTAGCACTCAAACGCCCTCTGGTAATCCCCCATGTCTTCGCACCTTGCGGCTAAGTTCAGCATGTACCCTGCTTCGAAGATATAACTGTCTTCCGTCTTCGTCTTACTCTCAACGTTGGAGAGAGACAGAACACTGCGTTTACTATATAGAGACACTCTTGAACTACTCCTGCGAGAATCGTCATACGAACTAGAAGGATCGTTAGTACTCGAATTCAACGAAGTAGTCTCTGGATCTAAATTCGGCATAGTGTGGTAGTCTTCAAACTTCGAAGTCGACGCGGACGGTGCATCGAAATTAATTAGATCCGGCAAAACGTTCCTTTTCACGAAAGATTTCTTATTGTCTATGGTCACTTTGTTTAGCTCATCAAATAAGTCACTGCCGAGACTCTCCAGTGAATTCAATGACTCGAAACTATTGGAATTGGAGATTTGTTCGGTGGTTTTCGGGGATTCCCGGATTTCCACTTCGGCCGCTTCGTATATCGGTATCTGTGATACGTCTATGTTGTCTATGGTCAGTTGGTTGTCTGTTGACTGCTCTGGCGATTGCTGTACTGGGACTGTAAAAGAGAAATAGTTAATAATAATAGTGAAGCTTTTGTTCTTTTCTGTCTATGGTAGCTGCCAACTAATATTCTTTTCTCGAAAGAATCAATTTTGTTATGGCGTTTAAAGGTGACTATATTTTTGATAAAACCTGTTAGAAGCTTTGAGCATTTTAAGATTTATACAGAAGATGAAGTCAAGATAAGATGATTCGTCTCATTTATGAGCTTTGCCTTTGGTTTACATACTATAATAGCCAAGAGGCCTATCAACGTCGTATTCCTGTAGGGCGAAGATGCGCGGCTAGGAAATTAAATTTGTGCAGGTTTTACACATCAGTATGAGAGATATATTTCTTCACGATGTTTTCTTTCATCACAAAGCAAGTGATATTTACTATAGATAAAACAAATCCAAAAAGTCAGGGCTGAATTAAATCTATAGGCAGAAATGTAACTGGGCTAGGCCTGATGATTGAAGCTTGGCAAATGCTGATAAAACTTCATACCAGCAGGGGACTTGGCTTCGTCATCTGAAGTCTGGTACTCCAGTGGAGGCGTATCTTCGATGGGAAGGTGCAGAGATGATCTGATAGCGTTGATCACTCCGCCCGCCTGCGGCTCGGGCTCAGGGTAGCCAGTCTGGAAGTAGTTCATTATCATGATTATCACCATCTCTACTTCGGCTCAATCTTATCATAGAGTGGTTGTAATCACGATTTCAGTGATGAGACACCTTTGACGTTTAGAGAGAAGAATGATATTTTATCTGAGAATGTAGATGTTTTTAAGCTATTGCATAGCTTCTATCGCGGGCCTTGAGCGTGGAGACCGAATGCAGAAATTCCGTAACGAAAATAACCTAACATCCCCCACTCCGATCGGCCCGCTCTATCGCGGGCTTTGAGCGTGGAGACCGAATGCAGAAATTCCGTACCGAAAATAACCTAACACCCCCACATAAAAAATGCAATGCAATACCTTACCGCGGCAGTCTCCGAGTGCCACACATCTTTTTAACCGACTTCAAAAAAAGGAGGAGGTTCTCAATTCGTCGGAATCTTTTTTTTTTTTTTTTTTTTTTTTCTATGTATGTTCACCGATTACTCGAACACGCGTGGACCGATTTGAAAAATTCTTTTTTTGTTATAGAGGGTTTTGTTTCCAGGTGGTCCCATTTTAATCAGGTCAGGATCTGATGATGGGATCCTGGAGAAATCGAGGGAACTCTTCAAATTTTATATGGACACATGAAACTATTTGAGTATTATTAGAAAGAGTAATATTTTCCAAGTTGTCCTATGGTCATCAGGTCAGGATCTGATCATGGGATCATGGTGAAATCGAGGGAACTCTTCAAATTTTGATAGTATACTTGAAGCGAGTTGGGTATTTTTTATAGTTACTGGTGCATTTGCTAGCAGATACTGATTTGATGACTAAAGTCATCAAGTCAGGGTCTGATGATGGGATCTTGGTGAATTTTAGGTATCTCTTCAGAGTTTATGAACACACTTCAAGCGATTTGCGTATTTTTACAACGCCTTGTGCGTTTTATTGTTTTCCACTAAAAAGTATAAAATAAAAATGGGAAATGCTTTCCAAAAAACCAACTTCAAATGCCACTACAAACAGTGAAATAATTTTTATTTAAATTTTAGGTACCTACACCAATTCGAAGTCGGGCAATGTTTCATACAATCCCTAATAGTCCTTCTTACTTACTTGATGTGCGAAAAAATGACGAAGTCATAGACAATCGCCCGACTTCGAATTGGTGTAGGTACCTAAAATTTAAATAAAAATTATTTCACTGTTTGTAGTGGCATTTGAAGTTGGTTTTTTGGAAAGCATTTCCCATTTTTAACTTTTCTCAAGCACTAACTTGCTGTTTTGAATAGAATAAAAATTACCTGTAGAAAGTTAACAAAGTCGGTGCTGGTGAAGAGCAGCCGGTGTTCCGCCACAAACTCCAGAAGAGCTTTGATTGTTTTTGCTCTCTCTGCTATCACCTGCGAAAAGGGGGTTACTATTAACTAACTATTTACTATATCAATCAGGGGGCTCGAACATCTGTGATGCAGGACAGGAGAACTAAGAGCTTCTGCCCACCAAATTCAAATTTCGTTTGGATTTTTGTAATTTGTAAACTTATACGCCAAAGTAGGCATTATTATCATTATGGCAATAAAATTGTGGGAATGGCAGTATTAAGAATAATTTATATTCAGACTAATTTTCTAAACTGGAAACATTCAAGTAAAGATTTTCCAATATTTATTGTCAAAATCATATTCACAGGTTGTGAACACAATTCCACAATTTTACTGGCATAAGCCTACAATGTGTTATTTAGTTTACGAATTACGAAAAACTGAATAAAAATTGAATTTGTGGGGCTATTGCATAAAGAACCACTATTATATGTACATATAACAACAACAAGGCACCCTGTTTTATTATATTCACATGTTAAAGGTAGTCACTAAGACACAAATCCCTGGACCCTGGAATCTCTTTGAAGAAGCTTCTACAGCCCGCAGGAGGCTGGTGGTTTTCTGGTATGATGGGTTCACCTGAAAGCCACCATCCCCGCGCTAGCTGTAGAATTTGTGCGTTTATCCAGTCTCCACCATCATCAGCTCAGGAGCCTGGAAGAAAACAGCTGGACCAACTGGATAGGAAGGTGATTGGCATACAAAAAACTGCATTAAGGTAGTGCTGTAGTCATACCAAACTGAAACTTCAATTGAAACTGTCACAAGAAAAGAAGTAGAAGCTTGACACAATATACTCACTTGAAAATACCATTGTTAGTGGATTTTCCGGCATACAAAGTTGAATATATTTTATTTTAAGATTCAGATTCAAGATTCAAATAATTTATTTCATATAGGCCACTACTTGTTAGCACTTATGAAGGTCAAGTAGGTACATATACTTATTAATAGTGATAACTATTTAACGACTTAAAAACTAAGTTTATGAGGGTTCCAACGCGCCCTGAACTGAGAAGAAGCCCACAACAAACTCAGCCGGGTATTTTTTTTTTGTTATCACTATTTCAGAATATAATATAAATTAGAACTAGCTATAAATTTGAATTAGAGCAATTTATAGGTTATAAGCTATTGCTGATATTTCGATAGTTCCAAATATCAGCAAAAAGGGTTAGGTAATCGTAGTGTCATTGAGTATAACAATGCGCACTCAAATTGAATTCGCAGATTTTATAATTTCTAAATTAGCTCAGTTATGGTCGGGCTTCTGTGATGGCTAGTTACCAGCTTACCAGCATAGACCAAGCTATTTAGTGTTCCAGCACAATGCTGTGAGAACAGATGAACAGGAGAGGAGAACAGGTGGAGGCTTGGCACGTACCTCCTGGTGGAACCTCTTGAAGTAGCTGCTCTTGGCCAGGGCTGGGAAGGTGCCTCGCAGATGCAGGCCTGCGTGCAGTGAGCTCATGGATTTGTGCAGCCGCTGCACGTCGCTGTAGCGCTTCCACACTGACACTACCGTCACAGCCTCAGGGGACTCCAGGGGGAACAACTGAAACATTTTACTTTATTGTTATAGTGCTTCACACACTAGGTATAATTATAAAAGAAAAGTGTATCAAAATTAACGCTGCCAACGGGATTCGAACCCGTGACCACCACCTGCCGCGAGTGGACGCTCTTCCAAATGAGCTATGGTAGCGAATACTGTTGGCACAATAATTTTGATACACATTGTTTTTCCAGTCATAGGCTGACCGCGGAGCCATCTATTGGAAAACTATGGTTTCACTTTAACTGAAACATTTCCTTGGTTGTTTGAAGTGCAAACTTCTTAAGGCCATAAGATGGGAAAAACCTTAACTGAAACTTCACACTGTTACCATAACCGACACCACGGAATACATAATAGTACCTAACGGATGGGTGAGGCTTTGAATCGAGTCCCTTTCATTCGAAGCCGTGCTTTTAGGAGGGTTAAAGAAAAAGAGTGAACACTAAAGAGTCAACCTCAAGCTATCACAAGGCTGAGGGCCTTATACCCGTTCGCTAAAGTCTATGGTCATATTAGAATACAAGAACGAAGCAAGATCGGAACTTGAGGGCACCTTGACTCGGATAATTTAGGTGACGAAGAGGATCCTTCTGAGTGGTTATTTTCTTTTATGACCACCCAGAAATAGGAGCCCCGCGAAGAGGGGCTCCGCCGACCTATCTTTTAAGAGGATTAAAGATATAAGAAATATTCAAGGCGACCAATTTCAAATCCCTTACCTAACAGATTACCATAAAACTACCAAGAAACTTTGACTAACTTTGTCTTTCTATTAAGGATGTGGTCAAATATTTTTGCTAAAGTGAAAGCAATTTAATATAATTGCAACTCTCACTTTCACTTAGTGTACATGCAAATTTTCATTTGTGTGCAAAATAATCTTTTATTCAAATAATCACTAAGTAAATTAATTATAACAAGTAATAATAATTATACTAATTTACCTGGTCATTTTATTTTAAACATAATTACAATGATTAACAAATATTTTTTTCCATGGCTGAAAAACACAACTGTAATATAAATTGACAGATGGGCTACTCCTAGTCTGTCATGACAGAGAGGCTTCAGGCACCTTTGCTTACATTTGATCCTCTGACCCATATGTAAGACACATAATTCTGAATTGGGTCTTGCACCATAGGCTCATTCAAATTTATGAAAACTAACTCTAGTGAAGGAATTCATCAATCAATATCATTGTGAGGAACCCTGCAATGCCTGAGAGTTCTCCATAATATTCTCCGACCTGCACTTGGCATATTATACCTATGTTCTCAGTAGTGGCCTACTACAGTGTGCCTACTACAAGTGACTAATAAATTCACTCAATATTGTGCAATATGGTAGGGTACAATATTGTCCTCATAAAAAAGACAATTTGATCTGGCGGCATGTTACTGTACCTAATCAGTGATTGTTTTTGTTGTCCTTGTGACCTTAATAAGTCAACGTGTTTGCATTTTAAACCTTACCTGTGACTTAAACTAAAGAGCGCCTCTCACGGTAGTCTCACATACGGTAAATATCACCTTTTTTCAATTTTAAATAGTTAAAATACACTTACAACAGATGTAATCTTGTACACAGTGAAACCATTTTTGTGTTTTGCAGTCTCGTCAACAGAGAACCGGCGTACCCACTTATCTCGCACCGACATTTTCTTTCACTGAATCTATTTTACATTCGAAGGAAGGAAAACAACCACTTCAAAGGGGAAAAATTATCAAAAGAATGCTGTTTTATACTTGAGATAATAATTTAGAACTTGGTTCGGCCGCCTAGATTCACTATCATCCAATCAAAATCGATTAAAATTGAGTACTGTTTAATTGCAAGAAAGAAAGGAAAATTGCATGAAATCATTCATGAAATTGCAACGTTCCTTTTCAGTACCTAATCACTTTTCAATAATTCATGAGGCTTTCCTTGTTCTTTTTTGTTTATTGCAAGTTTATTGTCAAATATGCTATGGTCCAATGACTAAGGAAGTAATGGACACAAAGTACTGAGTCTTTTTGGCTGGGCATTGCCGCCATCTTGTGTCGCATCAAAAATAGCCAATCACAGCTATCAGCCAATCACAGATAGGCACCAGTCAGCTGATCAGAAGGGCGTCTCTAGCTGTCTATCGATATGGAAATATTATCGATGTAGTTTGTGCTTAGTAATTAAATATTTAAGAGCAAAAATGAATGAATTATTACTATTAAAATTAATTTATTGTAAATCTAGGTTTTGCCAGCGGTGCATATTATGTTTCCGGATTAGGATTTTTAACTTATCCCGCAAGACCAAACAACATTTGATACGAGTGATTGTACCTATAGTAAATGTTCGCATCCGCGGCCCGTTTTCTTAAAGCGGAAATAACTACGAGAAGTCAGAGGTGTAAAACCTCGAGGTCCAAATAATAGGGCCTTACTCATCTATCAACATTTAACTTTACATATATGAATTTTATCGATATCGGTATAACAGCGGTCGCATCGTTAGTACTTTGTTTTTGTTTTGTTAACATAACAAAAATTAAATCGAATTTATTTCAATCCTGAAGAAATATTTCTTCTTTTACACATTATATAAGTGCATGTAATATGATCATAACACATAATTTTTAACGATTTAACGATATAATTAATGAAATCGAATACTAACCTATGAAATGTTAAATGGGGCCTATATTTGTCTTTCCGCGATTTGCACTGCTCAACACAACACTGAGTAGACATTTCCACACCTGAATACTAATTATAATAAACAAAATATAAAACCCGGCTAAACAGATAAAGTGTTATGAATCACTAAACAATCTTTAACTTACAATACTGCTAAACCGGTCCGAATACACAAACTACTTACATAATGTTTAATATCTACTATCAAAACTTTCGTGGAATGAAGACTAAACTAGATGACATACGCTTGGCAACACTACAATCAAAATACGACATGATCGTGGCGACAGAAACATGGTTGGACAACTCTGTTGTTGACGGTGAACTATTCTCTACCAATTATAATATACACAGAAGAGATCGCCAATCAACCTCGCTATCACACAAAGCAGGCGGAGGAGTTTTGTTTGCTGTTTCCAATAGATATGAGTCACGCAGAATAGAACACTATGAGAGTATATACGAAGATCTCTGGATTAATATTAAGTTTAATAACAATGGTGTATCCAGGAACTTGTTGGTCTGCGTACTCTACCTGCCGCCACCTGTTACCGTTCATACCCTAAACACAGTTTTGGATAATATCAGTGCAATCATGCAGTCCCACCAGGGCGATATTTTAATTCTGGGTGACTTTAACTTGGGTTTTATTAACTGGACATGTGACTCTAACAATTCTGCGCAAACCTCACCCTCGAACTATAGGAACGATCTTGGTTTCTCTTTAGTTGACTTTCTCTCGCTGAATAACCTAGTTCAATATAATAATATAAAAAATCACAATGGACGCGTCTTAGACTTAGTGCTAGCTAACTTTGACAATATTAATGTAACTAATTCTCTTGAGATGCTAAGTAAGCTGGACCCGCATCATCCTGTACTGAACATAGTTATTACGAAGAGACAGAGCACGGTCTTAATTAGTAAACCGTTCGCTACTCATTGCTATAAAAAAGCAAATTATGGTATTGTAAACTCGGAGCTAAGACGAGTCGATTGGGAGTATGAATTCAAAAACTGTCCTAATGTTAATGTCATGGTTCAAAATTTTTATCTCATTCTCAATAATATTATCGATTCCACCATACCTAAATTCAAGCCCAAAAACTGGAGGCATCCCGTCTGGTTTACGCCTAATTTATTAAAACTAATTTCTGAAAAAGAAAAAATCAGACGAAAACTTAAAATATACCGTAATCCTAGAGATGAACTTGAACTTTCACTTGCCAAAAACAGAGTCGAAAAATTAATGAAAGAATGCTATTCTAATTATATATCGGGAACTGAACAGGCGATTTCACGTGAACCTAGAAAGTTTTGGTCCTATATAAAACAGCGGAAGGATGCAAACAATCTGATCCCATCTGAAATGTCACTTGACAATAAAACAGCTAGTTCGGGTAGTGAAATAAGCAATCTTTTCGCAGAACAATTCTCTTCCCTATTCACTAAGGCCCCTACTAACATACAGTCTTACAACAATCCCCATACAGACCTCTTCACTCAAAAATCACTATCTAGGATCTTTCTAAGTGAAGAAGAGATTGGCAAAGTGCTCAAGTCACTGGACTCTAGTAAAGGCGCAGGGCCTGACGGTATTCCGCCAATTTTTATCAAAAAATGTCATAAATACCTAACCCTACCCCTCAAAATAATTTTCAATAAATCCCTAGAAACATCAACCTTTCCTGATATATGGAAGGCTGCAAATATCTTGCCTATTTTTAAAAAAGGAGCCAAAAACAATGTCCGGAATTACCGACCCATTTCTATGTTAAATATATTTTCAAAAGTTTTTGAAAAGCTCGTATGTCCCATGTTGTCTCATTATTCTAACAATTTCTTATCAGTTTGCCAGCACGGGTTCTGTCGCAATCGGTCCACAGTCTCAAACCTGGTAAGCTATGTATCGGACTTATGTCATAGTGTAGACAACAGACAACAAGTCGACTCCATTTATACAGACTTCAGTAGTGCCTTCGATAAAGTTGACCACGGCATCTTAATTTTAAAACTAGGGGCATATGGGATCCACGAGCCATTGCTCTCGTGGTTCGGATCGTATCTCAAAGACAGACCGCTCAGCGTAACCATTAAGGGCTATTCTTCTGCTCCCTACATTGCTACCTCGGGAGTTCCCCAAGGATCTCACTTAGGGCCAATTCTATTTTTGCTCTTTATAAATGACATCACTCAGAGCATAAAGTATAGTAAGTGCTCCATCTTCGCAGACGATCTCAAAATATACCGAGTGATACAGAACGCTGAAGATAGTCGCTTACTCCAAGAAGATCTTGACTCTATCCAAGACTGGTGTGCGAAAAATAAAATGACATTAAATGCTTCAAAATGCCAACATATAAAATTTACTCGTAAAAACAACATTATACACTCGAAGTACTTTTTACATAATCAGCAGCTTGAAGAGGTGTCTGTCATTAGAGATCTCGGCATTATCCTTGACAGTAAGCTCGCGTTTAAAGACCACATCGATCATATAGTCGGTAAGGCATGGAAATTGTTAGGCTTTATTAGGCGTAACACCGCTGATTTTAAAAGAACCGACTGCATCTCCAGGATCTACAATGCGCTAGTACGCAGCATACTAGAATACGCAGCCTCAGCATGGAACCCGCACTACAGAACGCACGTTGACAGAATAGAGCGGGTGCAGCGTTCTTTCACGAGGTATCTAGCCTTCAAAGACAATACATGTCCCTACAGAGCTGACTACGAAACTCGTTTAAAACACTTTAAACTAAACTCCCTCGAAAAGCGAAGGCAAATAACGGATCTTATAACTCTCTTTAAGATCGTTCGAAATTACTTGGATTCCCCTGACCTGCTCCATCAGGTAACAATCAACGTGCCCCGCCGTATACCCAGACATGCTCAACAAAAAACATTCGTTCCAAAACTTGCCAAGACTAATCTAGGACAATTCTCTCCTGTTAACCGAATGATTAACGTTTACAATAATTTGACTAACCCTGACATTGACATTTTTAACGATTCATTATTTAGCTTTAAGAAAAAAATTCACTTGCATGCATAATTAAAAATAGTTTATAATATTTATTAGTAGTTTATCACAATTTAATAATTAGATAATTTATCCTCTTAGAACATTTAATTAATTAATTTAATTGCTATTTATTTATTTTTACTGAATGAATGTAAATTATGTTATTGACTTGTATATTTTGTAACATTTAGAGCTCGCTATTCTTTTGACTGTTTTTTAACCGGACAAATAATTGTTGTGTAATGCTGTGTACACCTGTAAAGGTTACGGTACTCGCACTTGACACAAATATTGTATTTCTTATTAATGATTATACAGTGACCGTTGGTGTATCATTTAAATAAATAAATAAATAAATAATCCGCACGCAAATTAGAATAATAATATGATTGTCTAATATTGCAATAAACATGATGCGCATAAACTTTGTATACATGTTTCGACATGTTTAAATCTACAAAATGCTACAAATTATGGAGGAATTGGCCACCTGGCTATTTTTTCGTGACGTCACAACTTCAGTGTTGCCGAAATCAGAAAACAAATATGTTGCTATCTCGTATAACGAATTCTGTATAATAAAATTCTGAATTCGTTTATTAGTAGAAAGAGACAATGTGATGTTTGTTAAAGCTATGTCGATTTCACGCAACATATAAACGTATATGTGTGTGTAGAAAACTACAGCTCCATTAGTTTCGTTCCTCGTAGCTACGGTCAAATGGCATTTTTTGTCGTTTGACATTTGATTATGACAGTTTGTCGCCCAGACAGGTCTGCCCGCGAAATTCAAAAGGGAGATGCCCATTTACGGCCCGGAAATGTCCAACAATATCCTTTTGGCAAAAAAACTATGTATTTTTTCTCTAACCATAAAATTAATATTTTGTACAAACAAGTTTACCACAACTTGTTGAAAAAAATAAGTATTGAAACCATATTGAAACAATAAATCTCGTCTGGATCTCGTCTACAATTTTTATCGACTGTATAATATTTTATTACATTTACGCATTGTTTTGTCAATAGATGGCGTGGTACTCGGAATTCGGAAGCGACAGTGGACGTGGGTCAATCAAACGTTAGAAAAAATTGAGGACTAACGGTTTTTAGGGCCGTGTTTTTTTTTATTATTTATATTAAAGTATACCTGCACTCTGATAGATTCTTTTATTTACCATCCGAAACCCTGCCAGGTAAGCTTTGATTACTTATCCCCACTTAGCTCACAGCTCAGTCGAATGGCGCGCGGTGAGACGATGTGCGGCCTAGTGCTTTTGCTTTGTCGCTCAGTCATCAGTGTGGTTTAGCTCGTCACCCGTGTCTTTAGTGGTCGAGTAGTAGTCATTCAAGTCTGTGCGTAAACAAGTGTTACACGAAACATACTATCCCGTTTTAATTCATAAAAATGTGTCAATAGTAAACAACAAACTTTGCGCGTGCTCAACCAAAAATGGGTTCCAAAATCGAATACGTGGACTCGTCACATTTGTACGCTACGAACTACGTCCGTAATTCGAAAGCGATTGGTGTGCTTTGGGCGATATTCACGATTTGCTACGCGATTATCAGCGTTGTGGCGTTCGTGACTCCGGAATGGATCGGCGACTTGGAGACGGAGTACCCGAGGAAGTTCGGGCTGTGGCAGGTCTGCCAGGCGGACGAGGCAGTGGAGGAGTGTAAAGGCAAACTGGACGAGTTCATGTCGATAAACGGATTTGTGTTCAAAGTGGCCACGGTGCTCGTAGGCGCGGCGGTCGCGTTGGCCTTGTTTACCATTTGTGCCATGCTCTTGTTTTTCTTCTGCCAGTCGACGACCGTGTTCCACATATGCGGGTGGTTACAGCTTTTTTCTGGTGAGTTGGTTTTGTAACATCGTCACATTATTGTGAACCATATTTAAATGGCACACTGGCACCGAAGTGAACATATAATGGTAGAAGCCACTCTAGGCTTGGGACTCCACTCAGAATGACAAGGACGTTGGCCATTTCTGAATTAGCAGGATGTATCCTTACTTAACCCTTCGAAAAAATGTTGATTGAAACTATCAGGTATGCCGAATTCCCCATGACACAAGATTGATGTATTATGATCCCCTCAAAAGTGTAAATTCCCGAAAATTTCAAGAACAAGTCCATTTGTAATAGTCCAGGTGTTCCTGGACTCATAGTACCTAAATGTGACGTGATGGTTTTCCAAACTTTATAATTACTAACACTGGCATGTTAAAGTTATACTGTTCATTAGAATGCCTTTTGTTTACCTTACAATTTCCTGCTTTGGACAACAAAGCTTGGCGGGTAAAGCCTGCAGGACAACAAAACAACTTGTGGTATATTTTTAGTTAAGAAAATCAAGTTTCAATATCATCAATCAAAAAACATCAGTAATGTCGTTAAGGGGGTCAAATTACAGATTATTGTTGTCGATCGGTCGCTGTCCAGCAAAAATGTTGTGTGACACGAAAAGTGAAAGTTATGGTTCGTTGGAACTCTGTGCTGACCTTGCATTTGCTTTTTTGATCCTGTATCGACTATCGAGACCGTCGAGCGATATGATAAATCACTTACAAAACTGAAAACTTAAAAACACGTATGAGAAAAAATGTCATTCTTTTTTTTCTGGTTTAAGGGTTTGAACTTCGAAATCGAATAGGTAATCTGATAACCTACCCAGTACCCACCCATACCTACTTTCATCAAAAGCTTAGAGTCTATTCAAGAATTTAGACATTCGTTTAAAAATTTCAGAAAATATTTTTAGTGTAAGTATTTCAAGTCGCTCCGCATTCCATAATCTTCAAGAATTTTATAATTATCATCAAGTTCTGCGTGGAATATTGTGCAACTATCCATTAGCGTATTTTTACGTATCATACAATTACCAAATCTATACTTATAATAAAACTGTAAAGGGTCGAATTCTGTACATTGAAGATATTTTGAAAAATTTTGTTGGAGGACACTATTTAGTCGATACTGAAGCCAAAACTGTAATTTGTTTCATTTTTGTCTGTCTGTCTGTCTGTCTGTCTGTCTGTCTGTCTGTCTGTCTGTCTGTTTCACGACCGCGCATCACGGCTAATCCGCTGGATGGATTTAAATGAAACTTGGCATGATTTTAGTTCATATTCCGAGGTAGGACATAGGATACTTTTTATTTCAAAATTCAGCATGGTTTCCCTGGCAGACGGCTTCAAAGTCAAAATGTGTATTTAGTTATAATTCATAAACGCGCTGTCCAATTTCTTTCATTCCTTTTTTGTTAGAAAGAAAGTACTCCAAAGATTATTCTAGAAATATTCAAGAGTCATCAGTTTTGCTGTTCAGAAATTACAGACGCCTTCGCCTTCGCCGGAGACTTTCGCCTCATACCGTATAGCGCCATCTCTACAATTTACGTGGTACTTGAAGTCAAAGTCTGTCTACGGGATTTTTTTTATAGTTACCTAATTGTCATAGAGTAATCTACTGACAGTTGCCTCACTGTGTTCTGAGATGGCACTGTTAAGAAATAATTTTAATTTTAAGTTTCTTCTGATATCCCTTTTGTCGACATTCCTAGAGACTGGAGAGCCACGTCGTTTTTCACCAGCCTCGACCGAAGTGTACCACAGACCAGATTATTATTACCACTAATTAAAACTTAATCGCAATCTCGCTGATGGTAGGGAAGTGACCGCCGAAGATGACGGATTATAGACATGAACATTTAGCGTGAGTCCAAGTAACTTGGAACTCAGAATTGACAAAAAAACTATAAACGTATGGCTCATTTTAAGTTGTTTCGTCTTTACGTAAGGAAATAATATATGGCCATTCTGATATTTTGGATAGTATTAAGCTGATGAAGTAAAGACTTTTAAGCCTTATGTTGGGCCGGGGAATATTGTTCGTAGAGTATTTTATCGCAGTGGTACCTATACCCAGCCGAACTCTCCAAGAAGAGTCCTACCAGTTACCACCAATACAACTTTTCACATGATTAAATGATTTTTGACATATTTCGTGGTTTCAGGAGATGACGAATAACATTCCACGGTTACTGACCTACACAATCAAAAGGAAAAGTGGCACAGGTCGATCCAAATATCGACAGTTAAAATCATCCTTTTGATGGTGAGACTATGTATTCATGAAACTGAAGGAACATTATTATTGTTAAGAAATAGGAGTTTGCAAAATCACTACAAGATAAACCCGTGCAAAGCAGGAACGGGTTGCTACACAGCAGCGCACCAGAACCACCACTTTACAATAGCTGGACGTTTCCTCTCAGAATAAGAGTAGTTTGGTTAAGTAGAGAAAGAATAAAGAAGAGGTGGATGGATTGTGTGAAAGAGGATAACACGTTGACAGCTGATAGAGAGAATGGCTGAGAGAACGAGACTCCACTACTGGCCCGTCGAACTCGAGAACTTTTTCATATATCCAGGAATCCCGCGAAAAATAAAGAAAAAGGATTTACAAAAAACCGTACTTTACGCGTGCGGAGCCGCGGGTAACAGCTAGTCATAATATAAAATTAGTATAACGAGATAGTTCATTCTATGAACCTACCTAATCTTTGATATTCAGCAATCTGCACTTTGTCCACAACTCCACAGTCCACACCTGCCACTTTCTTTTGCAAAAACAAGTTAACCTATCACAAAACAATAGATCATCCAGATCGATTGAAGATGTAGCTTTATAAATGGAATCCTTTGCCAGTTTAGGTCCTGTCGATCTCACTATGTGAAATTAGGTAGTTGAGTTTACCAAACGTATATTTTACAAAATTGTAAGGACATAAAAAGAACTCTTTAAATATCTATTCTAAACATTAAATTATTTGACCTATTGAAGCGATGTTATTCACGTTTATAAAATAGCGTGCTAAGAGAGTAGGTTTATAAATACCAATAACTTGTTACATCACATGTTTCTAATGGTTAACATAAAATCTGTGGGTTAACATAAATATAGCCTTTTTGTAGTTCGGTGGATGTCTATATAGCTGCCAACATCATCGGTACACTAAATACGGATAACAGTAACCCTAAAACGGCTGGTAATTCGATAATCCACTTTTAATTACTTCCTTAACTGCCTACTTAGTTAAAATGGAAATTCCAAATGATGCTTTGCCGTTACAAAATGATATTATGTTTACGTAATATCCTCTGGTATCACATTCATTTAAGTACTTGAACTTTAGCCAAAGCGGTAGGTAATGCTTAAAGTTCAAGCAAATATAGTAACAGTCATCTTGTACTCAGAGCCTATCACGCCTATCAAGTATACACTTTGATTTTGACAAATCTCTACATTACTGTTGATTGATGCATCATGATGATAGCAGTCAATCCCAATATTTGACCAAATTTTCAATTATTTTGATAGAATACATAGATAGCCAAAACGCATTGACCTTTATTCACTCGCTGGATTTACGCTTTAGCACACATAAGCTAAATATTGTGTTTATTTCAAGAACCATCTCCGATATAAGTTTTTATAAATTGCAGTTGTTAGCATTAATCCCAGATACTCTTCTGGATCTTATAAGTACCACTGTTCCAAAGCTTTTAGCACTAGAATGGCGAAAATGAACTGGCTTTAAATACTCGTACGATGTCTATTTTCTGTTTTGCTATATAATAATGAAGGCCAACACTCAGCAGTAGTTCCGATTGTCTGCATTTAGCGACATGGCAAGTACGATAATTTAAGTACACAAAGAATTTCCTTTACAAATTTATCTTTTCTATAGTTCCTTCCTTCCTAAAGTAGTTCCGTTCGTTACCTAAATCGAGAACACCAAGGAAGCAATTGTTCTTCACAAAGAACTTTAAGCGTGGCAAATGACTGTGGATAGTACAACACTTGTCGTGTTGAAACTCGAAATCATTTATCTATGTATTTTATGGTCGATAATTCGGGGTTAACGTACAGCATGCTTCATCGGACTACAATTTTAAACGGCTGTGTCCTGAAAGTGCAGAAATGAGGCAACAGCGGTGACCGGTAGATGTTCCTGCGTAGACAGCTGTTGCCCCAAGCATCCGGCGTGTATAGGGTTACCAAATGAAGTATATAATATATATACACATTAAAAATTAAAATAATAACAAATTTTTTATACCATTTTGCTTGCAATTTTACAAGCCAAATTATAAATCCTTGTATCTAAGGGGATAATTCCCTTCTTCATCGTCAAACATATTAATCACCATTTCTCCTTCTACTAGTCTTACCTTTATGGACATTCAATCACTAAAAGCTAATTCCAAGCAGATTAAGTACCTATATTTTAGTATATTGGATACGCAAGAAGCAGAAAAAGTCGCTAATACAATAATAAATAATTATAATAATTTTCATTAAGAATTTGAGCAGTTCAATAACCAATTTGCAACGATTTCACAATTTCTTTAAGGTGTCTTTAAATCACCTTCACCTTCAAATCACAAGAATATCTAATTCTTATAATATCAGCCCTAGTTATATACACTGTACAGGTGTGTTCCATTCTATCTTGCGAAAGAATTCCAACTATAGTAGTTATAAAATAGCAGCTGCTAGTGAATCTCCAATTTCAAGTGGCTCTTGAGAAAATAAAGGAATATAATATCACGTTCTTTACATTCCTGGGAGTTGATTTCTTATTATCTCCTCAGACCTCACGTAGTACTTATATTAAAACCGACGATGGTAAAGGTTATAGAAGCATACGATAAAGGGCATTTGTATGTTCAAATACTTCGTTTTTAGTTAGTTTCAAGTAAGTTTTTTCAGTATAGTCACATATTATAATTTATTCTATTATAAAGTAAGTATAAAGTATTAAACAATAGCTATTTTCTAGTTATTGTTTACATTAATAATTTAACACGGATTTATGGATTAACATTTTACGCTCGGTTGGTCAATAATTATGCCTGCATAAATATTTAATACCCGCTACTTGTGTGACCTCGAATACTAAATACTCATTAGTTATTTAATCCTCTTTATTCAACGTGTTGACCACACTAAGTTCAATATAAGTTACTTTATAGGTATGCTTTATAGGTATACCCATGACTATAAAGTAGCAATTCCTGTTGTAATAGCCAAAACTTCAAATCTTCTATTTGAGATAAACTTTGAGTCAAAAATTCGAAAAAAAATTATGTTTCAGCACCACAGAGTTATTTGTAAATCTATGTTGGACTCTGTATTATAAGTAGCAAAGGCAATAAACGGCCAAATGGAAATTATGGACCTCTAGGAGATACGGCCCCGTTAACAGCATTCCAATACAAAATCCAAATAGAATAGACAGCAAAGAAATCACAGGTCATGCCGATTGGGCTGGTACCTAAATGTTTGTGATAATTGACGGAGAATTTGAATCAAGTAAGGTACAGCAAGTGTTCGATCATGCTCAGATTTTTAACGAGTTGTAAGTTAAGCCAGTTCAGTAAAACAACTGTGATAACGGTAAAACTGACGTCGTGGGAAATCAATTTGCCGGGTCATAAGTCATTGCTACCGTTGGTTGATGAAAAGTTTCGCATGACATAATAGCAAGGCAGATTCTTTGTCTATACTCGTATGTCTTAGAAGAACAGTTTTTTTATTTCCTCATTATTATCAAGCATTTGGTTAAATTTAGTTAAATACCCACATGTTTAGATCGTTAATGGATCACAAAAACCCTGCATATCAATTCAGACAAAACCTTGACAAATTGTATACCCAAACCTTCGTCATGAATCACTCGATCTATAAGAGGAAACCGCATGAAAATCCATTCAGTAGTTAGAGTTTCATCGGAAATTAGCAGACAGAGATAGACAGATTTCGGTAAACTCATGAGCTCATGACAATCTCATGACACATACACTGGTCATTGGCCAATACCTACGTATCTATCACCTACCACTAATTATTTTTCAACTTTCATCGAAAACAGCTCCCTCTTTGTGCGGCTAACTCGATTATCACACAGAGGTTTGTAGGTTACGCCGCGTACGCATTTTTCCGGTCGCCTAGCGGGCTCTGAGCAATGAGGTCACCATGATTGGTGACAGTGGTGATCCACTGTCATAATTATTATGGTTTTTACTTTCATTTTTAAAACATATAGTATTGTTTTGAAACCTTACCTAGAATCAACTAGTAAAAATTGGATACATCACTTAAAACCAAAGATTTAAATCCTTAAAACTACCTAATTTTAGATACCTTTAATGATGTCTGTCTTTCTGTCTGCTAGTAATTAGTATCAACAGCTTGATGGATTGAGGGAA
Source organism: Coenonympha glycerion (assembly GCA_963855885.1). NCBI lineage: Eukaryota > Metazoa > Arthropoda > Insecta > Lepidoptera > Nymphalidae > Coenonympha > Coenonympha glycerion. The sequence continues at coordinate 17,865,705 of OY979631.1, forward strand.
TTTTTTCAATCGAAGGCAGATAGAAGTTCGGTTCTCCTTTTGTCATCGATTATAACTTACAAACCAAGGAGGCTTACAAAAAGTCGTGCAGAGTGCAAAGGTGCCCCAGTAGAGGTTTGTGGATAATAGGAATTGTGAATAATAATGTGGAGGTAATTCCTAATCTATTACCATAGGTTGCTACAGTTTGGCAAATAGCGTTGCATCAATGTCCCTTGCTATTCAGAGTTCCGACATAAGTATAAATTCATTAGATACGCAGTTGCGCAAGCGTCGAAACTTTCGTTTTTAAATCCATTTTGCGGTAACACTAATCGTTAACTAATGACAGGCATTAAATTTTTATATTTTGTCATTTCTTCGTAAGGTAATTGATCCTATTACAACTAAACTACAATTTTATAATTTTATTTAACTATAATATAATAAATACAAAAATTTCTTTGTTGCAAAAGAAAATTATGATATAATTGTGTAGAAACATGGATAATATAAAACCTAAGCAAATGCATTTTAAACCAACTTTAAATTATTATGCACGCACATAATCGCGTGCAAAATAACTAGTTCTAGTGCAAGCCCACAAAGAAATCACTTAGAAAGTGCTCAAATTGTTGCAGCTCAGAAAAGTGTGGGCTTTAGAAACCGGCGGATATGATAAATTGCAAGTTTTCACCGTCCACTGCGCCATGGTGCGGCGGAAACTGAATAGTAATGAGAGTGATAACTGACTCGCTTGTGCAATAATAACTAATATCATAACATCGGGCAATTACTTAAATGCGCATAAATTATAAGTGAGATGTCCATTATATTTCATGTCCATGTCATTTGGCTTTTAGAACAAGCATAGTATCAAGCTCAGGTAAAAACGTTGTTTCGATTGAAATTGTTAAATGAGTAAGACCTGTTTGGTTATAGACTTAACAAAGTAGTTTTTAAATATGAATGTTTGACGTGATTAACGTAAATATCAATCCGGTGACATTTTGTATTTGACACTATTTTTGTTACCTTGTTTCCATAATTATATTACTTCCTTTGTTAGTTTTGTTACGTTACATTTATTTTGGCATAATTAATAACGCGATGAGTTCATTCCCTGAAGATGGTAAGTGCCCAAAAGTTTGCACAGATATTGGAGCTTTCAAAAAAACTGACAAAACTCCAGAGCAAGCCCAACAAAATATAAAAACAGCTGAAGAAACAGTAGATTCTCCAGTAGCAGAAATTCCTACTAATAGTCCAGAAAGGGAGGCATCCAGACATCCGGAAGAATATCTTCCTAACTTAAAACCTGGTCCAGATGGGAAAGTAGATTGGACCCCTCTCGGAGGCATGACAGGCACTAGACCTTCCGTTAACAAATATAGCTTAAGCCGGTATTCCCTGAGTGAGTGGAGAAAACATAACCGAAATGTCCTCGACCCTGAGGTTATTAACGAATCTAATATCCTAGAATATAATGCAAAGACCTGTATGATGCAAGCTTTCGGCAGTATTGACAAACAGCAAGGCGGAAACTTTAAAAGGTTGAGACAGAAGGCTAGAGACATTTTTCGGTGGAAGGTTGAGGTTGAAAAAGCCTGTAAAGCTATTACCGAAGAAGTAGAACTTCTCGAAATAGAGAGACAACGCTTGAAGGGAGCTTCCAGAGTGTTAATGTTACCTGAATCTATATCCAAAGAATGTCTGGATCTTCGCTCTAATAGATTTGAGCCGGATTTAGTAGCGGACTTAGCCGAGCAAGAACTCATCAAGGAGATGAACTTAGTGAATGAAGTAAGGGCGACATTAAAGAATACTCTTAATGAGATCGAGCAACAGATGACTATAAACAAAGCAGCAAAACATAGAATAGAATACGATTGGTGTGATAAAACTATGGCGTATAACACTGAGATAACTAACTTGAGTCTTGATTCAAAGTCAAATACAATAATGTTTAGACCAGGGTCAACCCGGTTCAGTGATTATTCAGCTCCTTTGGAATATTGGGAGTATTTCTGTAGAGAAAATGTACAAAACTGTGAGGCAGCACGCCAAAAGTCTGCTGACTTGCGCGGTAGCCTTAACGCGATCTTAGTTAGCGGAGGTCGTAAGTTACGTAACCAGGCGGACATGACTGATATGGCACTGGCGGAAACCGTCGCCTTAACCACCGAGCTTTGCACCAAGTTGGAAGAAACCTTGAGAACTACTCTACAAAGAATTGCGGATTTGGAATTGTTGATAGCCAATTTGCAGGACTCCATTAAAAAGATGGACGCAGCAATGAAGCTGGCTCAAACTAGATTAGACAACAGAAATAACTTGAGACCACGCGGTGAAGCTGTGAGAGACCAGCCTCACCTCGGTCTGATAGAAGAAGTGAAAAAGATACATGAAACGGTTACGTCTCTGCTGGGGCAATTGAAGAATGCAGAACGAGTGAGGAACGATTTAATTAAAAGGAGGATTGCTCTGGAAAGAGATATAGCATCGAAGAGGAAAACGTTGAGCATAGATCGCGATAGATGCGGCATGGTTCGTTCACACTATCCTTCTGCATCAGAGTTGGCTGGATATTAAATATCGAAATTCTACATTTTTAAAGCCATTGTTCAATAATTAATTTATTTTGCTTAAAATTTTTGGTGAATCCTAATTCTGTCTCCAGTGTTTTATTTGAAGGTTCTTTTTTTACGAAATATATTAAAAAATAAAAAATTAGTGCACACCATCAATGCCTTCAATCGCTGTCTTTTATTTTGTTTTATAAAATATATTCCAATATCGACAGAACACCTTTCACAGTTCATTAAAGTTGAATCACGAACGCTGCAAGTGTTGATTGCACAACAGTACCTCGTATCTTTTCGATCGGTGCAAATTGAATATGAGGATGACATTTGATCAATTTAATATCAATTGTATTCAGCGGCGCTTTTTTGACGTAATGTCTTAGGCCCGGTTTCCCACAAAGCGGAGCTGTGTTTGAGTATCCAATCAGAGTTCGTGATTTTGACATCTCCGAAACTGTGAGGTCAGGAGATGTCTAAATGAGGACATCTGATTGGTTACTCAAACACAGCTCCGCTCCGCACCGCTTTGATGGAAACTGGGCTTCATACTAAATTGCAGCTTCATTGATATTTAAGGCAGAAATCAAACCCGTATTTAAATGATTTCTTATCCGGTTTCTAAATCCTAGGGTCTTGTTTTTGGGTCTAGGTAGTTTTGGCTTAGAAACTTATTTAAAATTCGAAGCTTATCTCGGATATCTTTTACAATATAACAGAAGGAAGGCGTCGTCTTCTGTTCAACTTATGAAGCGCATATTTTAGATTTTGTAATAAAACAAACAATATTTGCACTAGGTTGATTAATATAGCGGTTTTATAATTATAATGGCTTACATAGTCGCAAATGAACCGTTGATCGATTACGGAACACGGAATCCAGTCTCAAGTACAGCAAAAATTGCCTTTAACAAAAACAATACCATTACATTACCATCCCATGAGAGTGGGAAACAATGGTAATGGTGCCGCCACCACCTATGGGATCTAATCATATAACTACTAACGAGTAACGGATGGTTATAATAAGTGATGTTACCAGTTGGTTACCAGACATCAATTATTATTTTTTGCGGATTGCATAATAATTTTAAATATATTAATGATATTTAAATGGGGGGCGATGATTCCGATAGGGCAGTCTGAGCAGGAAAAAAATTGATCTAAATGGCCTACAGACTATGTATCGCTGTCAGATTCTTTCAAATATTAAGATTTAGATGAGAAAAGAATATATTTATATGAATAAATACCCTTCTGGAGCTTCTGGTTTACTATGTTATATGTACAAGTGAATACCACTATAAAGAAGTTTAAGGATTACTATTTACTTATGACTGGCTAATATTATAATGAGGATAAACACGATGAAATGTGTGATATTGACATTTAAATGTCAGTGTAGGATTATGTATTGAATTGTTACTACTATTTTTTTCTTTTTATTTATGTTAATGTTAAAATAGCCAATATTCAGTTAAATTCACGATATGGCGACTAACATTGATCGATATTCATGTCCAAATATATGTCCGACCACGCATGGGCGAGAGGATCAAACAAACAAAACGAAACAAGAAGAAACTAAAGCCATCGCCGAACCAGTGAATGTTTTTGCTTCACCGTATGTACCCGGGAGGATCCAACCACCAGAGCCTAAGATGTACCCTCCTGGTGCCCCGCCCAAATATCTTCCCCAACCTAGCGATACTACCAGTGGGGATATTCTCGGAATGGGACCTATCGGGCCTTGGGCGGCAGGTCATTTAGATTGGTCTCCCCAAGCCGGCATGACGGGTGTCAGGCCAGTCGTTGACAAATACTCAATAACCAGATACTCCACTGGAGAGTGGCGCAAAAACAATCAATACACCCTCACCCCACGAGCGACTGACAAAGCAATAGCCTTAGAGGCGCAAACTAAAAAGGATATTAAAGACATTTTTACAAATATAGATGACAAACACCATAATTCTAATAAAAAGTTGAACGACAGAATAAAAGATTTGACATATTGGAAACAGCAAGCTCAATTAGCCGTAGACCGAATCACCGAGGAGCTATACACGTTAGACGAAAATAGAGCTCGATTGAAAGGCGCCTGTAGAATATTGATGTTGCCTGAAGCGATATCCAGAGAATGCTTGGAGCTCCGCACCGGTAGATATGAGCCTGATCTAGTCAGAGACGAGGCAGAGCAGGAGTTAATTAAAGAAGTATCCATTGTGGGTGAAATACGAAGAGTGTTTAATAATACTTTAGCACAAGTCGAAAGGCAAATGGAAATGAACAAAGCGGCAAAGGCGGCCATTGAGCTGGACTGGAGTGACAAGTTGGTATCATTAAAACTCGATCACCTGAACGCTCAGCTATCTCCGGAGTCCAATTTAATTTTGATGCATCCTGGAGTGGCACGGTGGCCAGAAAATGGTACAACTCTAGAATATTGGCAGCACTATTGTGCAGAAAGCATAAGAAACTGTGAAGAGGTGAGGCAAAAATCTGAGAGACTTCGTGGAGATCTAATGACGGCCATTGTAAAGGGAAGTCAAGATATGAAAATTCAAGCTGACAGAACAAACGCTGCACTGGCGGAAACTATAGAAGCGACAGAGCAGATGTGTGAAAATCTTGAAGAGACTTTAAAAGACAACTTGCAGAAGATGGCTGATGTCGAAAATCTTATAGATGAACTTAAAGAATCGTTACAAAATATACAGGAAAGGAATAAATGCGTTATGACTAGACTTCATAATCGTAATTATTCACGGCCGAACGTGGAAAACTGTCGGGACGAGGCCCAATATGCTTTGATGGCTGAAGCCAAGTTTATCAAACAGTCGTCTGAGTCTCTGCATAATAAGCTGAGACAAGCGGAAGCAATTCGGTCGGAGCTGATGAAGTATCGGGGTGAACTGGAGAAGGACATCGCATGTAAGCGCAAGAGTCTCAGCATTGACAAAGACCGATGTGCCAGGATTCGCGCTCACATGCCTTCCCCAGAAGAATTCGCAGCAGGCTAACACGCCAACACAAAATTACATTCTGTTATTTGGCATATAATAAAAAAGTATTTATTCTTATTTGCTTGAATTATTTTAATTAAAGATGCAATAATGTAATGACAAACAGCAAAACCTCATTGACGTATTACATTTAATCTTTAATTGTCACCATAGTCTAATGAACGAGATATCTGTGATCTCAAACTACTTAAACAGAATAATAATATGATGTTTTGGCTATCTAGGCCTCCAACTATGAATTCGAGATATCTCAGGAAAGCAGGTTTTCTATTAAAACAAATGATGCTTATGACTAAAATGTTTGTTGCTCATGTGCTCATATCTCCTAAAAGTTAGAAGAACACAGGCTATCAACATGTTCAAATTTTTTAAGAACGCAAACGTGTGCAAGAAAAGTCTCTCAATTTTACAATGCACTAATAAAGTCTTCACTCGTAATTGGTAGAGAATTTCAAAATACTCTTAGCAATGGCCCAACACCTGTAATGTCTGTTAACTAAACAATACTGATTGAAGATAACGTACTAATGACTTTAATAAGAAACCTCTCTAAGTATAACTTTAATTATGATCATTAACTTCGTTTCAAGTGAGTTTTACAAGGTCAACAGAGAAGTTCATCATTCACGTCAAAAATGACATCTTCAGCTGTTCTATGGTTTTTGTTTGCCTATACAAATAAATAAAGTATTTATGTAGATACCTTTAGATACCCACAATCCACATAATTATAAAAACTTTTCACCACTGATAAGAAGCTGCTTCTTCATAAGCCTAGACGTTGAGAAGTTCGATATGGTTGGGACACAGTTCTGTCATAACAAATGTGATAAACACGCTACTGTTAGTTGTTACCTCATAGGATTAACAGTAATTTTCCTTGACGGTTCTCTGCCTTCCTAATAACCTAACATCCAAAAGCTTCTTGTAAACAACAGTCAATTTTGTAATACAGGAAGTACCTACACCATACCAGAGAGTTTATAAATATTCATGTCTGTCAGTTTGTAATGAATATATCACTCACTGTAATACGATTGCGAAATGAATACCTTCAACAGTACACTTAAGTATAAAGCCACAATTGTCGATCTGTGTAACAGACTAACAGACAGAAGAGCAAGAGATTGTTCGTTATGTAACACATCATAGCAATACAAGAGTTATGAGCCGCAACGTCCTACTTGTGTGCATATTATCTGCTATTACTATTAGATAGTGTTACAAGTGCTAAGATGGTGCCGGATGTAACAACTATTGCAATACAGTGTTTCCGCTCAGTATCAATTTTACTTTCATAATATCTGTCATAATGTGGTAAAGATGGTAATAAGTACCTAATTCATGTAATAGGTACACGGTTTTTACTAAAATGTTGTCTCTCGGCCTCGTATGAATTGGTATGAATGATTCTAAGTGTATCACATAAAAAATCCGGCAATGCAAGCACTTGAAAATTCAGACGTATGTAATTACTTATTTACGGAACATGTTAAGAGTCCATACGTACATTTGCACTCTAAAACTTTCAAACGTAGGAGGCTAATATTATTGATAATTATTTGATATTTTTTCATAATTTCCGATGAATCCACGTGTACTAATGCCAATTTACAGTACCTACTCGTTAAAGAAATTGAGTTAAAAATGTATTTCTGGGTTTTCCAGAGTCTCAACGCTGATTTGGCTCTCCCAATCTACCAAGAAGTAGGTTCGACAATTATATACCTAAAGGTTTTAAATTCTACGACCTTTTACTTTACAATCAATATTTTTTCTTCTTTTGTAATATCTTCATAGGAAGGGGTCCAAAACCTCGTTACATTCTATAGAAACATTCTGACATAAAAAAAAAAGACATAAAAATAAAGACTTCCTTGCTAAACAGATTTGCAAGTAAACAGATTTACATACATGTGTACCTAATGGTAATGTTACACAATTTAACTGTGATGATTCTGTGATATTACTTCATCAGATGGCGGTAATCTTAATTTTATGCTCTCGTAACACTATGATATATGAATCCATGAAAGTAATGTGAAATAATTACTACCTAGTCGAATTATAACAAAATCGATTTATCAGCTAGCGTAATCGATTTTGAATGTGATCTTGTTACCTTTTATGTACGCGCAGTTGTACCTAATACTAAACTCGTAAGGAAAGTAATCAAAACAAAATTGATTCAAATCTTATGTAGCTTCGGCTAAATTCATTTAAAGGCTGTCTAACAATAATGCTATTCTACTTATTTACAATTTTCAGGGAAAAGAGATACTTAGCAAGGATTTTTAAATAAATGTCCATTAAGTATTTCATAGATTGTAAGTATTTATTTAAATTTTAAAAAGGGTGATTGAGTCTACCCCCATCCAAGAGCTGGCAGCTACCTTGGCCAAAAAATAAGTTTGGCTATCCAAAGGGGCAATGCTGCCAGCATTTTGGGTTCAATGCCTCGCTGCCGGCTTCGATGTGGCTTTAGCTTAAATTTTTATATCAGTTTTATTATTTTTTTAATCTTTTACTGTAAAATTTAAATTTCATAGATTGTATAACGAAATGGGCATTACTTTGGTGAATTAACTAGGTAAAATAACAAATTCAAACTCTACGTTCTAGATTTGAAGAGTTACATAATCTTCGGCAAAAGGTTTAATTGCAATCCAGATTGTTTGATTGCGTGTCAAAAATCAGAACCATAAAAATTGCGATCATTTAGCAAATTACAGTTTACAGTTGCAATAGATACTCGTATTTTGTACTTTGTTGCGGAAAATGCAACCTCAACAATGTTCTCACGACTTACTTTATTAAATGTTACATTCAAAATTCAAAATTCAAATTCAAATCATTTATTTCATATTGGCCACTACTTGTTAGCACTTATGAATGTCAAGTAGGTACATATACTTATTAATAGTGATAACTATTTAACGACTTAAAAACTAAGTTTACGAGGGTTCCAACGCGCCCTGAACTGAGAAGAAGCCCACAACAAACTCAGCCGGGTATTATTTTTTTTTGTTATCACTATTTCACAATCTATCTATACTTATAATAAAACTGTAAAGGGTCGAATTCTGTACATTGAAGATATTTTGAAAAATTTTGTTGGAGGACACTATTTAGTCGATACTGAAGCCAAAACTGTAATTTGTTTCATTTTTGTCTGTCTGTCTGTCTGTCTGTCTGTCTGTCTGTCTGTCTGTCTGTTTCACGACCGCGCATCACGGCTAATCCGCTGGATGGATTTAAATGAAACTTGGCATGATTTTAGTTCATATTCCGAGGTAGGACATAGGATACTTTTTATTTCAAAATTCAGCATGGTTTCCCTGGCAGACGGCTTCAAAGTCAAAATGTGTATTTAGTTATAATTCATAAACGCGCTGTCCAATTTCTTTCATTCCTTTTTTGTTAGAAAGAAAGTACTCCAAAGATTATTCTAGAAATATTCAAGAGTCATCAGTTTTGCTGTTCAGAAATTACAGACGCCTTCGCCTTCGCCGGAGACTTTCGCCTCATACCGTATAGCGCCATCTCTACAATTTACGTGGTACTTGAAGTCAAAGTCTGTCTACGGGATTTTTTTTATAGTTACCTAATTGTCATAGAGTAATCTACTGACAGTTGCCTCACTGTGTTCTGAGATGGCACTGTTAAGAAATAATTTTAATTTTAAGTTTCTTCTGATATCCCTTTTGTCGACATTCCTAGAGACTGGAGAGCCACGTCGTTTTTCACCAGCCTCGACCGAAGTGTACCACAGACCAGATTATTATTACCACTAATTAAAACTTAATCGCAATCTCGCTGATGGTAGGGAAGTGACCGCCGAAGATGACGGATTATAGACATGAACATTTAGCGTGAGTCCAAGTAACTTGGAACTCAGAATTGACAAAAAAACTATAAACGTATGGCTCATTTTAAGTTGTTTCGTCTTTACGTAAGGAAATAATATATGGCCATTCTGATATTTTGGATAGTATTAAGCTGATGAAGTAAAGACTTTTAAGCCTTATGTTGGGCCGGGGAATATTGTTCGTAGAGTATTTTATCGCAGTGGTACCTATACCCAGCCGAACTCTCCAAGAAGAGTCCTACCAGTTACCACCAATACAACTTTTCACATGATTAAATGATTTTTGACATATTTCGTGGTTTCAGGAGATGACGAATAACATTCCACGGTTACTGACCTACACAATCAAAAGGAAAAGTGGCACAGGTCGATCCAAATATCGACAGTTAAAATCATCCTTTTGATGGTGAGACTATGTATTCATGAAACTGAAGGAACATTATTATTGTTAAGAAATAGGAGTTTGCAAAATCACTACAAGATAAACCCGTGCAAAGCAGGAACGGGTTGCTACACAGCAGCGCACCAGAACCACCACTTTACAATAGCTGGACGTTTCCTCTCAGAATAAGAGTAGTTTGGTTAAGTAGAGAAAGAATAAAGAAGAGGTGGATGGATTGTGTGAAAGAGGATAACACGTTGACAGCTGATAGAGAGAATGGCTGAGAGAACGAGACTCCACTACTGGCCCGTCGAACTCGAGAACTTTTTCATATATCCAGGAATCCCGCGAAAAATAAAGAAAAAGGATTTACAAAAAACCGTACTTTACGCGTGCGGAGCCGCGGGTAACAGCTAGTATAATATAAATTAGAACTAGCTATAAATTTGAATTAGAGCAATTTACTCCCATGGATTGATTTCATTTAAGTAATCTTTTATGCTATAATATGCCTTTTTTATAAGTTTCGGCTTGACAAAACCTTTGAACTTATTGAGCGACATGTCGAATACACTGGATGGCAGTTTATTATAAAATCTAATGCAATTGCATAAAAACGATCTACTTATTTTAGTAAGACGCGTGCTATGGACAACCAGTTTGTTTTTGCTTCTAAGGTTAATGTTATTGAGGTCACATTTCCTACTAAATTTATTTATATTTTTGTGTACATATATTAAGTTCTCATAAATATACTGACTATGTACGGTCATGATATTAAATTCCTTAAATTTAATCCTGAGTGACTCTCTTGGACCTAATTTATAAATTGAACGAACAGCCCTTTTCTGCAGCACGAATACGGTGTTAATGTCAGCAGCATTACCCCACAACAGGATACCGTACGACATTATGCTGTGAAAATAGCTAAAATATACCAGTCTAGCAGTCTGAACGTCAGTCAGCTGCCGTATTTTTTTAACCGCGTATGCAGCAGAGCTAAGCCTGTTCGATAATTTATCGATATGAGGTCCCCATTGGAGTTTAGCGTCTAACGTTATACCTAAGAATACGGTTACATCTACTAGTTCCAGTTCCTCATTGTTAAGAAGTACACTCGTTTTCACATGCTTAACATTTGGTAATGTAAATTTAATGCATTTAGTTTTTTTGCTATTGAGAAGTAAATTATTGGCTTCAAACCACTGTACTACTTTTTTGAGACAGTTGTTCACATCGTCAAACACATTTTTCTGTCGATTAATTTTGAAGATGAGTGATGTATCATCAGCAAACAAGACTATCTCATGATTATCCTTAATAAGGTAAGGAAGGTCATTAATGTAAATGAGGAACAGGAATGGTCCTAATATGGACCCTTGGGGAACTCCTATCCTAACAACCGAACCCGGCGACCGCTTACCATTCACATCTACTCTTTGAATCCGTTCGTTCAGATAGGAGCTCATCAAATCTAGAGCTGCACCTTTGATTCCATAGTGGTGTAGCTTCCTGATCAATGTTTCGTGTTCAACACAATCAAATGCCTTAGAAAGATCACAAAAAACGCCAAGCGCGTCCCGTGATTCCTCCCAGGCTTCAAATATACTTTGTAATAGCTCAACACCGGCATCGGTTGTCGAGCGACCCCGTGTAAAACCGAATTGTTTATTATGCATTAAGTGATTATTTTGGAAGTAGATTAGTAATTGATTTAAAATGAGCTTCTCAAAAATTTTACTGAATGTTGGTAGTACAGATATTGGTCTAAAGTTAGTGGGGTCACTGGTACTACCCGATTTAAACAATGGAATTATTTTGCTGAGTTTCATTAAATCAGGAAATACACCACAGTCTATACAATTATTGAATATTAATGCCAGATCAGGTGCAACAATATCAATCAGGGATTTGACGACGTTTACAGAAATACCCCACAAGTCGTTAGTTTTCTTAATATTTATCAATTTAAATGCTTTGATAACGTCAGTGCTAGTAACGTGGCTGAATGCAAAGGCGTTATTACATTCAGGCACGTTATTTTTTAACAATGAAAGAGCAATAGCTGGTGACGAATTCAGTGATTTTGTTGTGGAAACCGGAATATCCGAAAAGAATTCTTCAAACGCTGTAGCAACTTCAAGATCTCCCGTGATCGCTTCATTACCAATATTAAGTTTAATTTCAGTAGAGCGCGGTGTAGCTCTTCCAGTTTCCTGGTTAATTATGTTCCAAGTAGTTTTTACGACATTGTCGCTATTTTTAATTTTATTTTGTATATAACGTGATTTCATAAGCATACAATCTTTTTTAAATTTTTTTGAAAACAATTTAACATGCTCTCTGAATTCATCACTGGTATTGTATGTACGTTCAGCATACAACTCGTATAGCTTTTGCCTATCTAACTGTAATTCACTGGTTGCCCACTCGCTAAAAACTAATGCGTCAGTAATCAAGACCGATTTACTGGTAAATATAGAGTCAAAAATGGAACGAAATGTATTAAAAAATGAGTAATACATATCATTGGGATTCATAGAATCAGGCAAAAATGGCAATTCCTTTACTAACCTTATTAATAAATACCTAAATAATTAAATACTTATCATAATAATTAAGTTTTCAAACATTTCACATTGAACCATTCAATTACATATTTCCCACGGAAAGTCGTAGAGTGAAGAATTTTAACTAATTTAACTGTAATTTTACTACTTGCTTCATTTTCTCACATGTATGTTAAAATTATAGAGCTAGTACCTACATTTTAATGTTCTTTAATTTACTTTCGCCTCATTAGTTACGTCAGCAAACGAAAAATCTAAGAAATAAATTGCTTGTAATGTACAGACCATGTCATTATCTAAGTCTAGTCAAACAAAAAGCACCCAAAATCCCTATAGACTTTTTTATTTAACGAAAACACATCTAAGAAGTAATTTTTGGATTTGAAAATACTTATTATGCTATTATTATTATGATAGTTCTATCTTTTGTTATTCTTTTGCTAATAAATCAACTAAATGTCCTCATTTTAGGCAAGTCACTTAGGTATCTATTCTGATTAGAAATAATTTAAAGTTTTGTACAAGCCCTGTGCACCTTTGTCCACCTCAATTACCTAAGTGGTTTTTAAGCTATGTGTTGTCCTCCTATTCCACATTACTAAGACAAACTTTGTGTTCTTTAAACAAACAGACAAAATCATTAAACGATAGTGCAATCACAATTAAACAAAAATGAACAAAAAAAAACCTTCAGCAAAAAGCAACGCAACGCAAAGCAAAAAACTCCTGGGAATTTATCGTATTGTTCACATATTATTGTTTTACACTGTGATGTTGTTAGCAGTATTGTATTGTGATGCCTCAAGGGTGTTCAACTCGCTGATGATAGATAACACTCTAAGAGGGTCATTTCCTCACTAATTATAGGATAACAGCATGAATAATAACGGCACACACCTCTGACTTTTAGGAGCTATGTTTATTTGTAGAAACTATCTAAATAGCACTTCTTACTGGTGAAGGAAAACACCACAAGTGTAGTATACAAAGCCATCCTATCGCACTTGGCCAGCGTGGTGGCTGGTGGCAGGTGGACTATGCCCAAACTGCCCTCTCTATTTGATTCAAGAGGTGCCCATCATAAGCAGTTGATGATGATGAAGATGAAAATGATCAAAAGAAATCTTTGCCACGTCGCACGGTTACAGAACACTTTCAGAATGTCTTTGTAAATACTCCCATATTTCTCTTTTTTGACCACAAACTTCGGAGGACAATCTAGCTTAGAAGAGCTAGACTGAAAGCTCTTCTATTTACTCGTCTAATCACAAGCCTGTAAACAGACCGCTGGTTGACATGAATTGAGTCTATTCAACTCAAAGCACAGAATACTCTACCCTAAAGTAATTTATGGGTGGTACACCAGCCTAGCTATTCTGCCAAGAGTGCTCCATAAATATAATACTCTTAAACGTATACGAAACCTTACAAATCCGCACTTAGCCAGCATAACTAGGCGATTGTCAAATCCTTCACATTCTGAGAGGAGATCCATTAGTTTTAAAAGGTATTTTAGAAATCGTTCGCAGTCATTGTTTTAACCCTTTCCCTTCACACCGGTTTCTCTATAACGCCCGGCGAAGCGTGGATGAAATGATCAGCGGATCGCTTTCGATCCGAATCACCGTAAAATATCATCTCATTGCCTTTCCAGCAACGCGTAATCGCAGCGCAACTCTTGCTTTGGCGATGAGTTTCACTTTTTACGGCTTATTTTAAGCTACCTGGCTTTAAGTACCATGGCGAAGCCCATACAAGAGTTTGATGCAGTAAAACATAGAAATTATGCCACTGGGCAATAATGAGAGATCTATTGTAAGAATTCTTCAAATTGAAGCACTAGAAAAATACACTATCGCATTTGCAATAGCATACTTATTGGCTAACAATCATTTGAAGGATACGCCAATTAATGCAAGACGTGCAACGTGAAATTTAACTTTCTATGTCTCTTCTTTTTACGCAATATACTCGCAAGATAGTACTTGACTTCAGACATTGTGCTATGTCAATTTTCGAGTCCAGACGAAACGTTTGTAATAAGCATTACGAGTATGTATTTGGCGATGAAATTTCGTAAAATTATGACGAATTGTTGTTTCAGCCGCGTGCATGGTGGCCGGCGTAGCCGTGTACCCAGCAGGCTGGAGCGAGACCGCTGTGCAGGAGACCTGCGGGCCTACCGCCGACCAGTACAACATTGGTAACAGCCAACATGACACATTATCAACTCAGAACACTAAAATCCGTATTCACAATAATACTTCCGAACAAATAAGTCTAACATCCACTAATAGGGTTATTGATTTTTTTAGTATCACGACAACTTCCAGCGAATTGTTTGGTAGATGCTACGCTATACCTTTACTTGCACTGTGATTTGTGAATACGGGCGTAAGTTTCTGATAATAAGGGCGAAATGACAAACTGTTCCCAGTAAAGATATAGGTTACGCTAAACTCTTCGTTCATGTGGCAAATTATCCAGCTTGCACTAACACTTCTCGTCTCATACCCTCCCCACGTAGTTATATTTTGCGCTTGATTAGACATTATAATATTATTATCATGAATCATTACTTTCGATCTTGACTTGCAAAACTTGATCGATTGTATCAAGGAATCTGGGACATTCTACATAAATTATCTTTTACTATAAAACTAAAGACTTAAACAAATTGTACCTATAAGGAATTAGGACAACTTATTTTTAAATTAAATGAATGTCAGTCATGTGAATGAGGATCATGGAAGGTCCCAATAGGGATTCCTGCGACACTCTTGTTATAACTTTTGTCTTTTTTCCACAGGCCGCTGTCACGTACGCTGGGCGTACCTGCTGGCAGTGATCGGGTGTCTGGACGGCATCGTGCTGGCAGCACTGGCCTTCATCCTCGCCACCAGGCACGTGCGGCTGCAGCCAGACACTGCCTACCCCTCGCCATCGCTCTACAAAGGTAACTGATTATCCAGTTTCGCTTGTTCTGGACCCTAAATATAAATTGACCCCTTCCACTGAGGCATAGATTAAGGATCGTATCCAAATTAGAGACACTTTGCGGGTTGTGCCTGGAGTGATTATTCATTTAAGAGAATTTCATCTTCTATTCCTTCTACGAACCCTCTTTTTCATAGTTATGGTTAAGACAAGAGATACTACAGCGGTAACCTTACGTAAATCCATGATAACACGTGTTCACAGTTCACACGGCGATAGGATAACATGGACTGACGAAATCAAGATTGAATGTGTAATGTGTTATCGCGACGAGAGCTACTTGATCGCGATCTAAATTGACTTTGTAAAGGCTACCTTTAAGTAGGCTTCGACTACGCCACCGCTGAAGTCTATATCAAAGCACGATTGTAGAATTACCTACCACATTTCTTCACGAAACCAAAGAAGATAAGGGATCTATAATAATCTAACTTCGATTAACGTGCCGCAGACTCATATTGACTTATATGTAACAGATATTACTTGACTTCTAATTATTGTACATCAATCACGTTGCATTTGTCTCTGATGCTCATCAGAACTGGCAACATTCTTGGATGACCCATAAAACAGCCATTTTACCTACTATTAACTATACCAACTACTTTTCATGAAGCATGACCAGATTGTCATCAGGTTCAAGCGTGCCTTGCACAAATAGTTTCTTTAGCCTACTATATGTTCGATGCAATAAGATATAGAATTTATCGAGTGTTTTGGTTTACGTCACGATTTACACATGCTGCTAAACTGTAATTTGCTGCAGTGTATCACGCACAGCGTTGCGAACTCGTTTTCATCGTCACGCACCGTGTCTGTGTATCTGTGCTGTGTACTATGAACTGTGATCACTAAATGTGATGTCGTGTAGGAATTATATTGAAAACCTCATCTTGTACTATTTAGAAGGCCATCATCATTATTGACACGACACTTTTGTCATTAGTTTAACATTCAAGAAAATGCATAATTGCTCGGTTTTTAGGGTTCTGTAACTCAAAGAAAAAAAAGCAGATTTCGTCATTTTTACATCTCCGAAACGGAGAGGAGATGTCGAAATTACGAAATCTGTTTGGTTACTCAAACACAGCTCCGCTTTGGTGGCAACCGGGCCTTATGGTTTAAGTTTTTCTAATATAGTACAGAAGCCTCAGTGTGAACCTATACACTTCCCCTATTCCCGCTATCATATTTGGTGATGCTTTGTCAACCCCAATATTATAGGTAAACCTCTAAGCCGAGAAGCTCCAAGAAATCTAGCTCTGAGGTTGATTGAAAACCTAAATTATTTCATCATCATCATTAGCCTGTCCTGCTTTATCTTGCGGACGTCCAAGAGAATCTTAGTATGACATGGATAATGTAGTTTTGAGGTCTTAGTGCACTGCCCTGTAAACCCCTCACGTATAAGGAATTTTTCAAGAAATGGCCTTTAAATGGGCAAGAATATATCGAAAAGCGGAACCAACCTTGCTGGATACTGCTACTCTGAACAAGCAGAAGACTTACATATCAAATGAGTATAACAAGAGTTAGATTGATTGGTAGGCAACGGTGTACGGTTACATGGCAGTGGCACTGAGCGGCTGAGCCGTGTGACACAGATAAAGGAATTCATGTCAACCGAGTACCTACGCGTCGTGATTTACACCTAGCTACCTGTCTGAACTCTGAGCCGAGGACTACAGACATGTTTGTCCTTTTTTGCTACAAAGTACCGTGTCCAATTACTTAGGGAGTTTATTATTGTAGGTTTCATCGCCTTACTTGTTTCCCGGGTCATTGCTATTACATAATTTTTTAAATTCTGTTTCTGGCATCGTTTCTTGATTATTGAAGATCATGAATTCTGTAATATGGCAGAAATCAGAATGATATTTATCAGCTCCTTTTATGTAAAAGTATAGGTACTAAGTATAGGTGTCTAAGTATAGGTACTTACCTAACAAAAGTATTAAGCAGCTCGATTTGGATGGATATTTTAATTAGGTGGGTCCGTGATATTGTAATTTGTAAGGTATTTCTGCTGTACGGTGTACCTATAGTAAGCAGCTATAACAACTATGATTGGAAAATCGTGTTCTCTGATCTCACGGAGCTGCAAATTTTTGAGCGATGAATCATTATATCCTTTACATGTAGATAACCCGTAACCGGTTAAAATGTATAAAGCTTGAAACACAACAGTTATTTAAAATAACGTACCTACCTATAGCTATTGTCTTCGAAGGCTTCCAAACTTCGTTTCATTTCATTAATAATTAATTGATCTTCATTAAGATAAATGTATCTATCCAATGAGCAATAAAGTACCTACCTAGGTCCAAGTGCAGTAATCCATAATAATGTTTAGCATGTACGATCTATCATTGAACTTTGCAAGAACTTAACTGATAGTCTATTCTAGATTGAGGTTCATTTGATTTTAGTTTTTAATCTCAGAGTCATGAGGACTATTTATGCACAAGTGAATTACTTTAAAAAACACCTTCAGTCTGCAGTATCAAATGTCTCAAAATATCAATTTACATCCTGTCCGAGAATCTTTGTCGACATGGGACATATCAGTTTACTAATACGAGCTTGAATACGAGATTGTTGTTTGTTAGTTCTTAGTCAGGGTTAGTTCAGTTGCTAGTAAACTATCAAATTACATGCCTATTATGTATTATCTTTTCATTAGTTACACTTACATACCTATCTAATACCTATAATTTTGCTTTACTGCATGAGACGATGGTGGAAAAAAATGTTTGTCATCTCAAAACTATAAAGGACATGGCCGAAACTTGTATGGAGCTGTGCCCTGGAAAAAAAATATTCATGGCCATCGACAAACAGTACGTCATATTAAAGCTTATAATTATGTCTTTACAATCGTTTAGTTTTTATGATCAGAAAACTAGCGAGAGACATAATATCAGCATAACAACTTGCAACAAAATGCGCATATATATTTTTAATAGCAATGTTTTTTTTATTAAAAAATGATGCGTATTGGTTATAATTTATTAATTTTTCATATTACAAAGCTTAGAAAATGCGAGTAAACATTTTGAAAAACAATTTTTTAATAAAAAATCATTAAGTACTATCAAAAATATATAGGCGCATTTTGTTGCAAGTTGTTTTGCTGATATTATGTCTCTCGCTAGTTTTCTGATCATAAAAACTAAACGATTGTAAAGACATAATTATAAGCTTTAATATGACGTACTGTTTGTCAATGGCCATGAATATTTTTTTTTGAGGGCAGAATCCGGCCATGTCATTTGCATGAGGCCCAATGTACTCCGCACTAAGAGCCTACAGAAAATACAGCCGTGTTATTTTTTTCATCATTTCATACTGTCTCGTTTGTCCAGGTGAAGTGAACAACGCGTACGTGACGGACGCGACCTCAGTGTCAGGATCTCGCAAGTCGCTGGCGCTGCAGCCGGTGCTGCTGATGCACCCGCACGCGCCGCTCGACATCGACACCTACTCCCACTACAGCGGCCGCACGGCGCGCTCCAAGCACGGCGTCTACGCCAACACCATGCACAACTACCAGCTGTGAACCGCGGCCCAGCACGCGGTACCACGCGCTTGCGATAGATGGCGGTGTAGTAGATGCAAGCCACGAGCCCACGACCTTGTTCAACACGCTTGCGATAGATGGCGATGTACTTAAATAACTGTCAGTTATGAACATAGATCTATGACGTAGTTCTGCACATTTGCTATAATAGCAATGTGCTCTAACTACCCACGCCGTTCTTGCCTACATTCACAGATGGCGCTGTTACGAAAATTTTATTTATAATACGAAAACACTGCGTGTGGTGGCGGTATCATCATCTGCTACCAAAACTTTACGAATTATCTTCTAGTGCAAAATAAATCTCGTAGAATTTTACAATTGTCTCTGAATGGTAGTTATTTCTTATACATTTTCATAAATAAACAATTTAAGTTACGTAGTTTTCTTACCATATTTAATTTGTAATAAATAATTTGATACTTACCTTAATTATTATAATTTTTAGAGTAAATTCATTATAACTTAAATAAATAATTATTGTAAATAATAAAAATAGAGTATTTTTATTAGTTTGATATTAAATGAAAGTTCAATAGCTTTAGACATAAAATATTCGTTTTTACTTATGATAAATAATATTATATAATATTAAGTACCTACAGTACTTAATATTATATAAAAACCCAATTGTACAACGACATTATTGTGCCTTGAATAAGTCTTTTGATAAAAAGTACCAATTAAGAATAGAAAAAATAAAGTTGTATTTTATAAATAAGTCTTGACGTTACTTTCGGAACCTCGTCATAATATCCAAAAAAAATTATATACCTAGGCAAACTGAGCGCGAGCGATGAACTATTATAAATCTATGGACACACTCTAACTTTAACAATAATTTTAATTTTTTTAATAAAATTTTTGATTAATTCTTGAATCTTGCAACTGCTGATTGGGTTGAAATTTTGTAGTACACATGTTTTGGATAACAATGCATTACAGTAAAGTCAAAGATTATTGAATGGATAATCTTTGGTAAAGTGATAAGTTATTTTTATTGCACTCACAGATAACTCAAACATTGCACTACTACAATATTATAGGCATCTAATGAAAGGGTTTGAGTTTAAAAATAATACGCAGATAAAAGTTTGTTTTGAAATATATTATTTGAATAACAAAACAAACTATTGTAAGTACAACAATGTTCAAATTAAAGATTTTTTCATGTTTTGGTCAAATGGCAACAGTTTTGGTTGCGCACACTAATTTGTATACTAAAGACAGGGCGAACAGCGCGAAAAAATGTCGCCAGTTTATGGGAGCAAGAATGACTATTTTCACCTTCCCCCGTCAGTAGTCAGTATAGGTAGATAGGTAAAGACCTATTTCTTTTTTTTTTAATTAATAATAATATTGCAGACAAGGTGACCAGAGACACATAGATAAAAAAATATAAAAAAACAAACGTATTTCGCAGGAGTTTCGACAGATGGCGCTACATTTTCTTGTATGAAGAACGTTTACGTAAAATGTTCGGATGGGCCTATCTTGACTATTTTTATCTATTGTTGCGCATCACTGCTGTTCATGGTCCACACTGCGGTGTGCGTAAAGCCGTTGTTTTCCTCCCGGCACGCTGGAGGCAGCTCGTAGCTCGCTAGCGTACGCATGTTTTTCCGCCTACCCGCCGTCAGGCCGTGCCGCCCAGGGTCGCCGATCAACACCTGGAATCATTTATATCGATGCCTGGAATCTATCTACTTCTACTTCTACTTACTATGTATATAAAAATAAGTCGGGTTTTCCTTCCTGACGCTACAACTCCAGAACGCAAGAACCGATTTCCACGGTTTTGCATTCGTTGGAAAAGTCTCGGGCTCCATGAGGTTTATAGCAAAGAAAATTCAGGAAAAATTTCAACAGAAAAGCGGGAAAATCTTTTTTCACATACAGCGCCATCTCTGATACATAGCATGTACTACAAACCAAACGAAGCCATCTGGTGGCGAAACGGAGTTCGCCGGGTTTGCTAGTACAATAATAAAATATTACGTTTTTGAGAGATGGCTACTGTTTCCTTGTATGAAAAAGGTTTACGTTTTAACGTTTTACCGTTCGGGTGACCCAGATCCTCAGCAATATCGTTGTTGTCAAGGAGACTTAAAATTGAATAACTCAAAAAGAGATGTCGGTTACGTAATTCGGTATCATGTCTTCCATGGTTTTCTGGTCTGTGGTTTTTGCCGTCTCAAATAGAAATCTCAGTATTTATAGGTAAGGTTTTAAAAAAGTTCGTTTAGACTTGAATTTTTTTTTACATAATATACAGAGGTGATATACCCACATTATGGTAACGAGATCGATGGTTTTTACCATTCTCAAAAATGTCCAACACGGCTAAAGAAGTTTACACTTCAAAATGTTAGTTCTTCTATGAGTTCCACCTTTTGGGAAATCTCAAACTAGGTATACATTGGGCATTGGCTCACTAATCGAGTCGATAACTCCGGAAGGCGGAAAAGGACAACGACTGATATATATTATTTAAGAACAGTTGATAATAATGGTTGAAAGGGCTGATAGTATAAATTATAATAATATAATCACATTACATTACGGACTTACCAATTTATTCTTATCAATCAGTTTGCTGAGCCATTCAAACAATATCCTCGCGAACTCCTCGTCGTAGAACATGTCTCCGATCAGAACTATATCAAAATCGTCACAGCCGCTTCCGATATAATCACTTGTGTCAGTTTCTACGCTTACATCATTTAGTTTCGCGTTAATTTCTGTAGCTTTCACGGCACCTGGAAATAGATTAATAATTTCAACTGAGTGTTCACCGGGGATGTAGTTCAGTGGTAGAGCGTTCGCTTTGCATGTGAAAGGTCCCGGGTTCGATCCCCGGCATCTCCAAACCCCTTTTTGTTTTTTTTTATTTTGATTTAAATATGTTTACTTTTGAATTTCTAAAATCGTATGTCCTTGTCTAATATACGCAGGCTTTGACGAAACGTGTGTACTTTTTTTAGTACGGGTATCGAGAATAAGCGGGACGAAGCTCAGCACAATAATTGTACATTTACGATTCAGTCAATTTGAGTCCAGACTCCAGAGAATCTACCTGCCGCGTTCGACAAGTATTTATACCGAGAATTTCAACAGGAGGAGCTATGGGATATAAGAGTTTGTTCTAGATTGAACACAACACCAAAGATTATTGGCTGCAGGCGTTACCTTCCACTAATTTGGGTACGTTGCTCGAGAAAAGTAGTCTCTCAGTCGCAGTAGGCCTACGTCTGGGGATCAAAATAGTGGAGCCTCATCGATGCAGATGTGGAGGCTGGGTCGATCAGCTCGGTCACCATGGCCTTTCATGTCAACGCAGCGCCGGCCGTCTGTCCCGCCACGCCTCGATAAATGACGCGATCCGCCGGGCCCTAGTCACCGTTAACGTGCCAGCCATTTTAGAGCCGAACGGCTTGGCACGTGACGACGGCAAGAGACCCGCCGACGGAATGACGCTCGTCCCGTGGCAGCGGGGCAGATCCTTGGTGTACGGGACGCCACTTGCGTCGATACGCTAGCACCACGGAACAGAAAAAACCAACTTGGTTTTTTCTGTTCCGTGGCTAGCACCGTCTCACATCAAGGATACTGCTATAGCTGCGGGCGCGGCGGCGGCGACGGCCGAGCGAAACAAGCGGCTGAAATATGCAGGCCTGGGAGAGGGCTACATATTTTCGCCGTTTGGCATGGAGACTTTGGGACCATGGGGCCCTGAGGCGCGTCGTTTGTATAAAGCTCATTGGTATAAAGAGCTTTCGTCGCGCCTTTTTGATACGACCCGGGACCCAAAGTCTGGCACATACTTTGCTCAAAAAATAAGCATTGCGATTCAGCGAGGCAATGCTGCCAGTCTTTTGGGTACGCTCCCATCAGGTGTCGATGTGGATCCACTATTTTAGTTTATAAATTTTGTATTTAATGTTTAAATTAAGGTGATTATAACATTATGTATTACAGTTTTACTTATAAGATCAGATGTTTATAAATAAAAAAGATTATTATTATAATTAATTGCAATTTACACCATGTTTGTAAATTGCAATTAATTATTATTAAACTCACAAGGATCAATATCGTTAGCAACAACTCGTCGCGCGTTTCTCACGGCGGCCGCGATGGCGCCAGCTCCGCATCCGCAACCCACGTCCAACACGCGACGACCAGCTACCAGCTCCGCGTTGTCGAGGATATATCTGTCATGATAATTAATGAGTAAATATCATGTAAGTAACAATAAACTACTTAAAAATTAAAAATAGCAATTATTGATTCTCACAAAGAAACTCAATTTTCATATCAGCGCCATCTATGTGCACACAGAAGTTTATTTTATTTTCCTACTAGATGTCGCTGTCGCCTCGATGCAGGATTATAGAAACATAACACAGAGTGCGCTGCGTCGCCTGCAGGCTGCACTCCTCCTGCGGGGCTTATGACTTATCGCCCAGGTAGGTAGGAACTGACATGCCCCGAGACTCTTTTTTGTGCTCGAGACCCAAATCCTCTTCAATTCCCGAAGGAGAAGACCACGTCGCACAGCTGATGGCAAATCACGCAAATCGTATAATATTAACTACATTTTGACTTTGTCAACAATGCTTGGATAATGAACAGGGACACCATGGATGTATGGAATCACGTACCTATCAAGCTTTATAGACTAGTACTTGACAAAGGTTTTATTTTAGATTATAGAATACTTTTGTTTCTAAGAAGCTTATTAGCAAATAGAAGCTGTAGGTACCTTTGGCTGTACCTACCTATTTTTAAATAATAAAAAAAACAAATCGACACTAAAAATAGTTGTTATTACTTAATTCGTTATTTTTGAACTTTCGCGTAAGTATTGTTTGATAAAAGTCCTCAATCGTTGGCCACAACTCGGCACTGACGAACTCGCGTATGTGTGCCTCGGCGCTGCCTCAGACCATATTGACACGTTGTCCATCAATGTCCCTTTTGCTGGCCGCTGCAGTAATGTACTATTTCCGTGTAAGTGTAGGAATACCTACGCAACATCGTGTAATCTTAGGTCGCGTGCTTGTCTCTGAATTGCGATAATATTGCATCAGTGTCGTGTCAAATCTGCCACGTCCACGCGCCACGCGCTATGGCATATTATTGCATCGCCCATCCGTCACCATTACTAATCTCATCTGTGGTTACCATGACCTCCACGAAGAAGAAGCTTTGACTTCGCTGTTTCTACCTATGGGAAGCCAAATGGAATATTCGAAGTTGATTTGAACATTGATAAAAATAGTAGATGAATTGAGAAAGAAATGCTAGCTTAGCTTTTGCTAAACTTATTACGTTGAGGACCTTATTTTTCCACACAATTTTCTCAATGGGAACATAGAAGTCTTTGATGGGAACTAAAATCATTGTTCACGTAGATAACGATCCCGGATTCTGCGAATTGGCCGCTCCAGCTGAAAACAACGTGGGTGGGAACATTCATACTTCAACACAGTCAATTACAGGCGGGGGACGATTCTCAGAAACGGGATTCCCGCTCGAATAGGGAGCGAGGGACGGGATGAGATGACTCAGATGCTGCGGCGTTTTGGGGAATTTATTACCGCCTATGATAAAGTAGGTAGATATATGTAATTTCCATAAAAAAGTGTTTTAAATATGGGGAACATTCTCTGGCGAAGGTTAATTTTTTGCTTTGTTGTGTGAGGCATCAAATAGGTTAACAATAAAGTTACCTATCGGCCGAAATCGAAGACCGAATGGCGGTAGCGAGCTGCCGTCTAAGTCAGAGGTCGTGGATTCGATTCACAAAATTGGAAAATGTTTGTGTGCTGAGCATGAATGTTTTCCAGTGCCTGGGTGTTATTAGATAAGTTGTAGAAAAGTTTCATCAAGGTACGAGCGGCGCCTGGCTGACATCAACCCTCTTTGATACTTCTTTTTGTTTCGTGGAAATTAGTTAAATTACTACAAAAGATAATGCAGATCATTACTATGGTAATTACCACCTTTTGGTTCATGCTAGGCTTTTTCTTATTACTCTATGGTTTAGTGAAGATTTTACACCAAATAGGTACCTAGCTACCTAAGTTCCCATCAGACCGATGTTTCATAAATCAAAAACCAGAAATCGTACGTCTGTAGCTCCTAATGTGAATATTTTGTATTTGTACCTACCTATTATTCTGTGCTATTATTAGGTACATACTATAGACACTGATTGCTTTATGAGTATTATTATTTAGTTTTTAAGTACCTAGTATGAATAAAAACCACATTACTTCCGAAACAAACCCAATCTGAGTCATAGTCGTCAGACATCAACAACTTTTTGCCACGCGCCAGTTATTACGTGGCAAAACGTATAAATGGCTGAGAATCAAGATTTAAAAAGTATGTTTAGTAAGTATAAGGATAACGTTATTTGTTATTGTGGGTTTTTATTAAACCTAATTAAGCAGTCAAACAAAACTAATTTATGTTGAACTACGACGAGCAGCCAAAACTAGTTTGTCAGGGAATCAATCTGGTATTGAGTAATTGAAAAGTGTATTTAGTTTAAGTCGTTTAATATGATAAGTAATAATAATTACTGCTTGCGTTATTGAGTCGGTATTACTTACTCTACATTTTTTTAAACTGATACCTTTGCAGACCTTGTCAGCATGGGTAAAATACCTAGTAACTATAATTGCACAGAGCTAATCTCACTCAGAGACTCCAATCTGCAAATTAAACATGATCTAAGTAACTATTAAAAGTACTAAGTTATACAGTAGCAATATCTAACTATAGAGCAAACAATTAAAGTAAGCATGTACCTAATTGATAACAGGCGAATATAATTATTATGCAAATAGGTATTATATTGTAAAAACTATGTAAGTATAAGAGCGAGGAGAAATTATTATCTCGAAGTGGTTATCGTACCTATTTGCTGATATAGCTCTAGTATCTACCCTACAGTATCTGACACGTGCAGCGCAGTTGTATGGCGACTGTTGTCAAGAGTCTGTAGTACATGACTCTGTACGTACCTAACATGTACAAATAGCACGTTTTTAATCTTTTTATACAACTTTGTTTGTTTGAAGGACTAATTCCCATATTCGTAATTTCAAAGCAGCTGGCTTCAGACTTGGCAGAACAAACTGGACGAGTCTTTAAAAAATTAAACAACAAAACAATTTAAGACGAGTCTTTTTGTCATTGACTGTGTGTACAAATTCATTCTACTCTCTTACAGAATTCATGAATCATAAATAAAGAATATATTTCCTATAATATTTTTTAGAAAATCACTATGTTTGCGTAGGGACTAATTAACAAGCTAACATTTTGTACTGGTATTATGAATGTTTATGTTTATGAACGGGACTTTTACAAGCAGATAAACTATTTAGTAAAAAGTGACCAAGTGTTTGAAATTTAACGACCATTATAATTGTCCGCGAATGTGTGCATACTGCATATTATACACTAGGTAGAACAGCGTGATTCGTGAAGCATCTTAAATCTTACGAAACGTTGCTTTCACCGGCCTTGAACTGGCGTCCACGACCTCGACCCGACGACCTCCGACGAGTTTTACAAAGCTAAGTTTACACTGAAACTTTTTATGACACGAGAAAAGTCATAATACGATTAAGGAGACGATAAAATATATAAGAAAGTTTAAACTATAATGTACTTACTGGCTATGGTACCTACCTAACGAACGGACAAAAGTCTCATGATCATCAGGGAACCCCCCAAAAAACACAGCTTCTAGATGTCAGTAATGAGTAAATTGTATATTAAAACAATTTTAGCCTGGTAGTGGGTTTCAACCTCAAGGTTTTTATGAAACTCGACGTAAAAAGAGGGGTTATAAATTATTTTTTAAAAAAATTGAACCGACTTCAAAACCACAAATAGGCACTCAAAAGCGAAAAATAAATTTATATAATTATTATAACCGCTACTACCCACTCATCTATTTTGAAGTCGGTGCCAGCGAAGCTTACTACTACTACATACTATGGATGTAGTTTTGCACTATTATAAAGATTTACTTATCTATTTGAATTGGCTTTTAGTGCAAAAAAGTTTTTAAAGACAAGCTTTTATGATCTAGTTGCCACGTTTTAACCAAATTTAAAACGGACTATCACAATAAAATGCATGTACAATAATCACGGAAAATCCTAAATACCGATATAGGGATTAAACAGAGAACCTCTTTTTTGACGTCGGTCAATTAAAACATATATTTCAGTCAACTTGAGAATCTCCTTCTCTTTTGAAGTCCGATAAAATCTACACTGTACACTATTATACCGATCGCAAGCGATTTACTATTTTCCGTTGAGGAGTTCCGCTCTCCATCTCCGAAGATATTCATTAAATCTCGACAAAATTAAAACGAGTCTAGCTGTGATGTATGGCCTATCTAACAAAAAAAGAATCATCTAAATCCGTTTTGCCGAACTCGAGATAATCGCGAACAAACTTAAATACAAATATGTCGATCAAACTAAGAACCTCTAATTTTTTTAAGTCGGTTAAAATACTAAAACCTTCTCCAGAATGTAACAAATACTTTCCTGAAAACCGCATCAAAGTCGGTTCAGCCAAACGTGAAATAATCGCGGACAAACATACATACATACATACATACATACACACATACATACATACGGGTCGAATACAGAACCTCTTTCTTTTTTTGAAGTCGGTTAAAAATGAGATACAATAACAATAACAAACAAAGTTATTTAAAATTAGTTAGGGTTCTAACGCTCTAAGTATTGATGCAAAAAATAAATAGGTACCTACTGAGATTCTTATTCTATTTTGCTTTTTAAAAATTAGAATTTCCATTATATCTGAATATAAGAACTCTGAAGTGCGAATTTCCAAAATGTTGATAAGCAATAAATAACGAATTACGATAACGATGCCCAACAAGGTGACTCACTCGTTATGAATTCCTGAAGCATTCCTCCGTGACTCACGAGCGTGGCATCTCTTTTCTGTAAAAGGAAATTGCATTGCTCTATCCCTCTTTCCTGCGGTTGTTCCCACTATCCTTTTCTTTCATAGAGAGTGGCCGCTATCTCTTTCTAAGGCTTTTCTCAGAAAACGGAATCACCTTTCTTTTTTCCCTTGAATGGGTCCAAATCTATAGGCACAGTTTAATAGTTCGCCATGTCTATCTAATTCTAAGGCATGGCGAACTTTACTGGATATAAAAATGGGAAATGCTTTCCAAAAAACCAACTTCAAATGCCACTACAAAGAGTGAAATAATTTTTATTTAAATTTTAGGTACCTACACCAATTCGAAGTCGGGCAATGTTTCATACAATCCCTAATAGTCCTTCTTACTTACTTGATGTGCGAAGAAATGACAAAGTCATAGACAATCGCCCGACTTCGAATTGGTGTAGGTACCTAAAATTTAAATAAAAATTATTTCACTCTTTGTAGTGGCATTTGAAGTTGGTTTTTTGGAAAGCATTTCCCATTTTTATTTTATACTTTTTAGTGGAAAACAATAAAATGCACAAGGCGTTGTAAAATATCCAAATTGCTTGAGGTGTGTTCATAAAATCTGAAGAGATACCTCAAATTCACCAAGATCCCATCATCAGACCCTGACTTGATGACTTTAGTCATCAAATCCGTATCTGCTAGCATATGCACCAGTAACTATAAAAAATACCCAACTCGCTTTAAGTATACTAGCAAAATTTGAAGAGTTCTCTCGATTTCACCAGGATCCCATGATCAGATCCTGACCTGATGACCCATAGAACAACTTGGAAAATATTACTCTTTCTAATAATACTCAAATAGTTTCATGTGTCCATATAAAATTTGAAGAGTTCCCTCGATTTCTCCAGGATCCCATCATCAGATCCTGACTTGATTAAAATGGGACCATCTGGAAACAAAACCCTCTTAAACAAAAAAAGGAATTTTTCAAATCGGTCCACGCGTCTCCGAGTAATCGGTGAACATACATAGATAAAAAAAAAATATAAAAAAAAAAGATTCCGACGAATTGAGAACCTCCTCCTTTTTTTGAAGTCGGTTAAAAATATAGTATTTTTAGACCCTCTTATTATTATTACATTGATCATAATATAGGATAATTATGAAAGTAATTTTTTGTAAGTATTTTGTTGGGATAAATCAACAATAAATAATATTTGGATTATAATTAAAATTAGATAAAAAAATAGAGTTTTATTTGACTATATTTCAAAATCTTATAGTATAATTGCCCTACTTTCTTTATATTTGGGTACGTGAGCAGTATACCTGTAGGTAGGATGTTAAATACCTAGGTATTTAATGGATTTAAGAACAATGTAAATATTACATACATCAATTACTTAATCATAATATTATTGCGAGATGTGGCCATGAGACAGACAGTAACAATATTATAATAATCTTACTTCATAACAAAAATAAAGATCGCACTATGAATGAGAGTGAAAAACCCCGCGAATAGCATGACTCATGCCAATTCGTACATTTCAAAACCATCTCTAAACCTTGACAATTAAAGTCACAATTTCTTTAAACATTTTCTGTTACAACTATCGACAGTATAGTAATATCTGTAGTAATATTGTATGAATGGAAGTAGAGGCTAGAACAGCCTATGAAGCAGCTTGAAAACCTTTATTTAATGTAGTCTGAGCTTGAAAATAATAGTCAGATTTTAAGTCTGTGGGTAAAAACACATTGATTCCTTTGTTGCTTGTATTCCAACTGTATTTACGTGTTTTTATGCAAATAAATGATGCTTTAATTTACTTTACTTTTAAGTTTATGAAAATGCATGAGTTTTTAACTCTCCTATGGTCTAAGTATTTACCGTTGAGATTTTTTTCATATAGCGACTACACTAGCCGCACTAATACTACCTATTTTTAACCGACTTCAAAAAAGGAGGAGGTTCTCAATTCGTCGGAATCTTTCATTATAGTTGCAAAGAGTTCAGAAGGACATTATAAAGAGCGAGTGCCGAGTTTCTTGCCATTTGCTCTCGGTGCAGATCTATAGTTTTTCTAACTTTAAGAAGAATTTTGACTTTTCTCAGAATCCTGTACTATGTCTATAAGCTAGGCCTGTGCGAAAAAAATGGATTTTCATTTCCACATCGATAGTCGATACCTACCATAAATAAGCGGAAACAGATCTCTTAGAAACAGCGCGCCGTTCTTTCCAAGCGCGATTACCTAATCAACAATAATTATTAATAATTAATTACATATTCCAGTCGCGCGGCGGGTATTTCTGACGGGTTGTTTGTTTTCCTGTAGTTTTACCGCGATTTACTACGACTGCAATATTGTATCGTGCGCGCGGGTCGCTTGATCTCAAAGTTTATCGCCGCCGCTGTCAATGTTCGGCCGCGGCGTACTCAAGATGGCGTCTGACCGGCGACCGCACGTGTTTGCTCTGTCCACTGCGAGGTCACGGGATACAAGTTACAACTACAACGCGCGTACATATTTTTACAAACTTCGTACTATTATAATATTATGCGTCTAACTGGGACAGTACGGGGAAGTCCCAAACGATGTAAGATACGGAGAAACTCTCTTTGGAACCCAATTTATTGGAACCATATTGTATTTTTTATTGTACCTACCTAAAATAGGTTTTACCTACCTACCTACTTATTTACTTATTTCATCGTCACAAAATTTACTAAAATTTACTTTATTTATCATCAACCTAAACTAACCTTTCCTCCCTGACCTTGTTTTTTTGACCTCCCTGAGCACATTTGGTACCGCGCATGAATTTGAGCGGGAGGCCTCAGGTTTGATTCCTCCCAAGTTTATCTGTCTATAACATCTAAATTGGCTCGGGTTTGGGGTCTGATTGCGTAAAACGTATTCACGTCATCGCAATCGCTAGCGAATTCTGCCCCGCGATTGGCTGACGCAAATCAGGAACCCAATCAGCGGGCAGAATTAATAAACGATTACGATAACGATGAATACGTTTTTCTTAGACAATCTAGGGGCTGGTCTGGAGGGAGACTTCGGCCGCGGACTTACCACCCTGATCGGCCGCGTGTTCATTTTCCCAGCAACTTAGGTACACACAACATTCTCACAACTATGAGTTTTTGACGGGAATAAGTTTATCTCAGTTAACGTGTAGGTGACGGGAATCAGCACTCAGACAGTAATATTTAGTACTTAGGTGTAGGTGATTAGGTATAGGTATGACTCAACATTCGGCTAATAGTAAGGTCCGGTTTCCACCAAAGCGGAGTGGAGCGGAGCGGAACTGTATTTGAGTATCCAATCAGATTTCGTCATTTTGACATCTCCTAACTTGAGGGGAGAGGAGATGTCGAAATGATGAAATCTGATTGAATACTCACCGGGCCTTAGTATCAATCAATCAGTCTGTTTATTTGCATAAAAACAAATCAAATAGGTACAAATGTTATTATAATTGCAAGCGTATTAATATTTTTACCTTTTTTAGTAGGTATGTTTGGGTTTTATAAAAACGTACTAAGTTTTTGATATACGACGGAGTAGATACCAATGAGGGGAAAAATTGCAAGGAAACCAACCTTCTTACTTCTAGATAGTTACTACTGTGACGTCAATGGTGAACACTAGCAGCAAGGATGCAGTGAGAGAGCGGCTACTGAGGTCAAAGCGCTCACCGGCGCGCGCGCTGCGTGCGGTATACGCGTCATTTAATTACTAGGAGCTATTATATAATTTACAACGAAGCACGGGTTTTATCGACGGTTTTAAAGGTATTATAATATTATTAATTAATTATATAATATATCCTATACCTTTAAACGAGCAATTCTTGTATGTACCTATATATATTTCTATATAATCTGAATCTCGGAAACGGCTCGAACGATTTTCATGAAAATTTGTATGCAGGGGGTTTTGGGGGCGATAAATCGATCTAGCTAGGATTAATTTTTAGAAAATGTCAAATTTACCAAAAAAATATATGACTAATGCTGCCATCTATTGGCATATAGAGAAAATACCGAGCAAAACTTGGTCACCCAGATATAAGGCAGGAATTTGGTTAACTCTGCAGTGAAGGGAAGTGGAGAATGGGCACAGTAGTCGGAGAAATCATTGCGAATAATGGGACTTAACAAGTATCCCAGGGTGACGAGCACAGTGCAGTGCGCAATGCAATGCCCTGGGCCGCACTGCATCTGACATATGGGCCGTGGGCGGATCATTTAACATCAAGTGCGACCTGACTCCTGCTTGTGTCGTCATTCTTTGCTTTAACACTTGTAAAAAAAGTCCGAGGCAAAAAAATTACAGAAGGGAAATTGAGGTTTCAGTTACGGTAAGAGTGAAGTGTCGGTTACGGTAACGGAGTCGCGAGTTCAATGGTATTTCCCATCTCAAAAAATGTCCGACACGCTTAAAGTTTTCACCGTGTGAAAATACCTGGCAGTGGCCTGTCCGCCGGGCCAGTAGAACCCCCAGTAGGGATCAGTAAAGGGGCAGTCCTCCTCGCGCGCGGACCACAGGGGGCACGAGGGGGTCACGAGCCGCAGCAGCAGCTCGGGGGTCAGGTGCTTGCGAGTGGGCGCCGTGTGCCTGAGGAACTGAGCCGCGAACTGCTTGACCAGCATCTGCCGAGATAGGAAACTAATTGATGGGATTTGTTATGAATGCTTGTATAATATCATCTTTATTTTTCACAATATGCCTAATTTACGAAAAGTAAAACTCTAACGCCAAGAAACTTGTTCTTATCAAAATTTCATATTTGTGTGGATTTTATCGCTCTCTTTTGCAATACGAATATAGTTTGAATATCAGCAGCTTTGCCCCATAATAACATGCCGTAGGGCATAGCACTGTAGAAGTAGGCGTAATATACAAGCTTGGCTGTATGTTGGGTGTACAACCACCTTCTGGTATTTAATTGTACGTAATGATACTAATTGCTGACGACGCCATAACAAACAACACAACTGCGTACATATAAGTCCAGACTCCATATGTCGGACGCGTGGCGCGTGGCGACGTCGGAGCTTGGCACAGCGGGGCGACATCGACACGACTCGTCGACGCTCGTCAGTGTTATCTGTCGCGTGACATGCACTGGCCGACACTGACCGACACCGGTAACACAGGACAGAGTCCACGCGGGCGGCACGCGCCAAAACAAACTTATCAGTTCGTTGTACTACGCACTCTCCGGCGCTGAATTAAAGTTTTTAGATGTATTGACTGTCTTAGTTATTGACTGCTGTCAATCGGTGGGGATCAGCCAAGTCACAAACTTTCAAGAATTCCATGATTATTATGAAGTTACGAGTTGACCCACGATGTCAGAACATGCACGACCTCCATTTGCTGCCACCAAAGTAAAGTTTTAAATGGAAATGATTTTTTTTCTTAATCACTAAGGTCATATTTTGATTACCATTTTGAGTCTGCCCCTATTTTTTATCACGTCTACCGTAAACCCCTAGGCTCTACCTGGACCACTTTGAGAATCACTGTTATAGGCTTATAGGCATCTCCAATTCTTTGCGCACTGATCATTTTTGGTAATACTCAGTAAAAACCTATCCACAGCGACGATACAGGAATGGACAGGTTGTCATTATTATCATATCATAGCGTTATCAGCGATACTTGACGGAATACGCAGAAAGATTACAACTTTTTTTGTATTTTTTGTTTGCCATTCGATATCAATCGACGCTATGCTGTGCGACGCCATCAGTTGACGCCCTCTTGTCGCGACGTCATAGTTCCAATTGTAACAAATTCAATTGTGTTTTGATTAATATTACCCCTTTTTTTGGCCCTCCACTTGACATTGATTTCCTCTCAAAATGAGAGAGGTCGTGGACTGTAGAACTCTTTAAACACACCTTTGAAAGCATGGTACAAGTCAGATGTCAAACTTCTTTAAGAAAGAAAATGATCCTTGCCTCGGGAAACACGTTAAGCAATCAGTCCTGGTCCTCCACGCACTGAAGTCTAAAGGAGGACGTGGCTGTCAGAAATACAATAGAAGTACTTTTCTTATCCAGTGGGTAAAACTGGAACTAAAGCAGTGATAGGAACTATGGATCGAAAATAACAACAGGAAAAGTTTAGGGCATTAAAAAATTTATAAGCTCAAATATGGAAGTGCATTTTTTTATCAATTAGAGGAAAACATTTGTTGATTGCAATATAACATTACAATTTATTATGAATTTGAAACACAAGCAGGGGCGGATAAACATAATATTTTCCTCTTAATTTCGCACATAGCGTCAAATAACAAATTTTATAGGTGCAAAGGTCACAAAATAATCTGCATTAAGTACTTATGTGTGTTTTCAGTTTTGAGGATATGTAAAACAATAATAAAATAACTCAATACGTGAACAGGCTAGTAAGCATAATACCGTTACGAAGAACAAATTACGGAACTAAAACCATACAAGTTGAGGGAGCACTGTTATATAATAGCTTACCAAAGGACGTAATATGTGACAAGTCATTTGTATCTTTTAAAAAAAAACTAAAAAAACATTGTTTTGATATTTAATCATGCATGCCACTTTGTTTTTTCAATGTGTTCACACAGTTTATTTAAGAGTTTACCTTTTGTATTCGTTGTTAATTTCTCATCAAGTGAAATTATTGTATTTCTTTTGAGAATAAACGTCTTTAAACCTAAGCAATGATATAGTTAGCAAATGGTCATTCTTCACTCAAAATTCAAATTCAAAATATCTTTATTTCACATAGGCTTTATAGGCTCTTGTAATAGGTCAATATGATATTTGTCACATTTGTATGGCGATAACTCCAAGTCGACTTAAAACTAAGTTTACGAGGGTTCCAACGCGCCCTGCACTGAGAAGAAGCCCACAAGTCCCACAACAAACTCAGCCGGGTTTTGTTTTCTGTTATCACCACTTCACAAAGGCTCTTAAAACTAATTGAGCTAGTATAATTACAGCAGTTCATTCATCCCCAAGGATTTGATTCATGTAAGTAATCCTTAATACTATAGTAAGCTTTATTAATGAGCTTTCGTTTCACAGCGACTTTGAACTTATTGAGGGATAAGTTTAATATACTCGATGTGATTTTATTTTCAAACCTTTCAGAGTTAGGTATCTTACATGTGCCTAATGCAGTAATTATACATAATTAAGTATGCATAATTTTTGCAATGGCTGGAAAACAAACAGTTGAAGTCTATGTTGTATTCTGTAGAAAATTGTAGATGAATGCAAATGAGTACTAGAAACGTATTCTATTCTAGGTCATAGACGTGCGTTGTGACGTACCCAGAATACATGGAAAAATTTCTACGTCTAATAGTTTTAAATAATAAAGTTATCATAGTTTTCTTTAATATACGTAGGTGGTAGGAAGGTACCACTGCAATACTATATACAACTAGCAAACCCGGCGAACTCCGTTTCGCCACCAGATGGCTTCGTTTTATGTAACATTTTTTAATTATATAATTTTTTTTTATTTTTCCTGAATTTTCTTTGCTCTGAAAGGTCTCGGGCTCGAGGTTATATAAACCTCACGGAGCCCGAGACTTTTCCAACGAATGCAAAACCGTGGAAATCGGTTCATGCGTTCTGGAGTTATAGCGTCAGGAAGGAAAACCGGACTTATTTTTATAGAATTTTCTTTGCTATAAACCTCACGGAGCCCGAGACCTTTCCAACGAATGCAAAACCGTGGAAATCGGTTCGTGCGTTCTGGAGTTATAGCGTCAGGAAGAAAAACCCGACTTATTTTTATATAGTAGCTCATATAGTAGAAGAAGATTACCAATTTACATTACAATAAGTATGTTTTAATCTTCAAAACGTCCGTTTTTTTTAAGTTAAGAATAAAAAAATAACACTCAAGAATTCGTTAATTCGATAGATATCAATACATTATTCTGTGAACCATTGTTTTCAATCACATATGATAAGAGAGTACCTGCCTGATCTGATAAAGATTTAAAGGTTTTGACAATTTCGCGGAAATTGAGTTTTTGACACCTGATAACAATGTTTATATACAGAATGCTTTATCTTATTAATATTACATTATTAGTTCGTGTGCAAGCGGTTTATAAATAGCAGCTTCTGTGAAACAATTACACCTGACGCCTAGATAACTAAATTGTTTTAGAACGGTGATTCATTACAAAAAGAAGGTCGATATGAATAGATAAAACCATCTTATCTTGAATGGAATGTTTAAAGTTTACATGCTCTAGGTACATTTGTCTTTCATAGGCATAAGTAGTAAGAGTAGGTAGTGGACATCTTGTTTGAAGACGAATGTATTCGGCGATACAAGCAGCGGTAGCTATAAGTATTATGACTTATCTATTCCATTATTTCTTAGCAAAATAGTTATTCAATACGACCTACCTATGTATTTTAATTCTAATTATACATCGTAGGCTTATGTCAATGAGTTTTGAGGGGACAACATTTATGCATCTACATGTTTTTAATAAAAACTTTTCTTAAAAATACTCATTTACTTGGTGTATTGGATCCCGATAGCTCGAAATCTGGGAAACTGCAAAAAATTATCGTCGATTTGCGGGAAACATTGTAACGAAACGTTACACATTTTATTAATATGTAATTTTATTTATTTAAAATATAATGTAATTAATATTTTAGACGTATATTTATTATTATTATATTTATTTATTTTATTTTTTTACGCAAAATTTATGTATTCGGCTCGCTAACGGAACGACGGCGCTGGTTTCTGTTACCGTGCACCGCGCGGAGGTTGACCGCTATTTCACCTCAGTGTGGCGCCGGCGTTCCTAGCCGTGACACACGTCACTTCGCAGCCATCGCGCGAGCGCGCTTAGCTCGTCGCGATGGATTTTTTTATTTTAATTTCTTTTAAACATTATTAAAATGTAACTTACAGTATAAGTGCTCCCGATTATACGGGTAAGTTGTGAATCGCACCCAATTTTTCTATTAACATAACGTACGCATATTTTGCTATGTCATTGTCTTACCTATTTGCCATTTGTGTTTTATATTAATTTTATTTGTTTAGTTTACTACAAATCAATAGATTCTTTAAATGTAATTACGAGTAGCTATTTCATACGAATTTAAGCATTACTATAAAATAGCTTCATATTGCGTCATCCTTTTTGTTATACATCGAAGAAACTACCTACCTTCGTAATAATTTAATTTCATAATTTTGCCCTTTCATAGTAGTAACTCATTACAGTTTAATTATAATTATTTCACTCTAGCCTTCTGCTTTTAAACTTTATCATTGTAAACTCCGTTCTGATTTGTTTCGCACCGGCAAATATAACTGCGTGTAGGAAGTACCTACGTTTGCCGGGGTAGACAAATGCGAACGGAATTTGATGCAACCTGCTTAGCTTGGTTTGTATCATTTCCAGGAGCACTGTCCAAGCTCAGCACTGTACGAGCTTAGCACGGTACGGGCTAGGGTATTGGGATCCCGACCCGTCAACCATCGCCCGCTTTAACCACCTCGCCCCGCGACGTCACCTGCGGCGGCGTCCCTCCTGACCTTGGGCCGCCCGCCATCTTAGGTCCAAGCCAGGGGAGTACCACTACGTAACCGCAACAGAAGTAAAATAACAGATTGGCCACCACGACCCTACAATAAATTTGTGTGCCTCCGCTGAACTAGAACAACTACATGTAAAAATCTTACCAAATAAATTATATTTTTTGATTTTCTCTATTTCACTCTTTTTATTTATTTTATAACCGGCACACTGGCGCCCAACGTGGGGCGCCAGTGTGCCGGTTATAAAATAAATAAAAAGAGTGAAATAGAGAAAATCAAAAAATATAATTTATTTGGTAAGATTTTTACATGTAGTTGTTCTAGTTCAGCGGAGGCACACAAATTTATTGTAGGGTCGTGGTGGCCAATCTGTTATTTTACTTCTGTTGCGGTTACGTAGTGGTACTCCCCTGGCTTGGACCTAAGATGGCGGGCGGCCCAAGGTCAGGAGGGACGCCGCCGCAGGTGACGTCGCGGGGCGAGGTGGTTAAAGCGGGCGATGGTTGACGGGTCGGGATCCCAATACCCTAGCCCGTACCGTGCTAAGCTCGTACAGTGCTGAGCTTGGACAGTGCTCCTGGAAATGATACAAACCAAGCTAAGCAGGTTGCATCAAATTCCGTTCGCATTTGTCTACCCCGGCAAACGTAGGTACTTCCTACACGCAGTTATATTTGCCGGTGCGAAACAAATCAGAACGGAGTTTACAATGATAAAGTTTAAAAGCAGAAGGCTAGAGTGAAATAATTATAATTAAACTGTAATGAGTTACTACTATGAAAGGGCAAAATTATGAAATTAAATTATTACGAAGGTAGGTAGTTTCTTCGATGTATAACAAAAAGGATGACGCAATATGAAGCTATTTTATAGTAATGCTTAAATTCGTATGAAATAGCTACTCGTAATTACATTTAAAGAATCTATTGATTTGTAGTAAACTAAACAAATAAAATTAATATAAAACACAAATGGCAAATAGGTAAGACAATGACATAGCAAAATATGCGTACGTTATGTTAATAGAAAAATTGGGTGCGATTCACAACTTACCCGTATAATCGGGAGCACTTATACTGTAAGTTACATTTTAATAATGTTTAAAAGAAATTAAAATAAAAAAATCCATCGCGACGAGCTAAGCGCGCTCGCGCGATGGCTGCGAAGTGACGTGTGTCACGGCTAGGAACGCCGGCGCCACACTGAGGTGAAATAGCGGTCAACCTCCGCGCGGTGCACGGTAACAGAAACCAGCGCCGTCGTTCCGTTAGCGAGCCGAATACATAAATTTTGCGTAAAAAAATAAAATAAATAAATATAATAATAATAAATATACGTCTAAAATATTAATTACATTATATTTTAAATAAATAAAATTACATATTAATAAAATGTGTAACGTTTCGTTACAACATTATGGGAGGGGAATTTTCGAGCCTATTAAAATTATGTAGATGCATAAATATTATGCCCCCAAAATTAATTTTCATAAACCTACAATGTGTAGTTGGTCTAATATTTGCGAAAAACTAAATAAAATTTGAATTTCACGGGCTATGTATAGGGCCGAAACACCGTTACCTTCGGCGCCGTCTACTCTTTCTCGATAACAGCTACGATGGACAAATGGCCTATTATAGCACTTTGTAGTTCAGTTACACAGTTCAGTTAACTTTAACTGTGTCACAGACCTCGTAAGTATCTCTCCACGCCTATCGCTCCAGCCAATCAGGTGATCGCGAGTCACGCGTCTTCGCCAATTTGATCAAATTACTGCGCCGCTTCCAGACACATTGTGACGTAGAGTACGACCTTCAGGATATTTCTCCTCTCTCATGGAGATAACAACATGAACTAAAGAGTTCAGTAGACGCAATAAAATAGTGAGTAATTTTGTAAGACATAATATTATTATCATTTCAGAAGTATGTATTATGGTATTAAACGTAGCATCTAAACTCCAAAAGACTTCCAGGGTGCTCCCAGAACAATTGGCATGCGGAATGTTCTATGTTCCTTTTGTCTTCAAATGTACTATTGTATGGAA
This sequence comes from Coenonympha glycerion, assembly GCA_963855885.1. NCBI lineage: Eukaryota > Metazoa > Arthropoda > Insecta > Lepidoptera > Nymphalidae > Coenonympha > Coenonympha glycerion. Next base: position 17,905,320 of record OY979631.1, read on the forward strand.
AATGGACATAACTCTGAAGTACGATCGCAACATTATACTGTTGAGAAGGTGATGAAATCAATTGTTTTTTATTCCGATAGCTGTCTGCGAGATAATCTATGGAGTTCTATGTTCAAAACGATAACGTGTTCTATATTAGAAGCCAGAGATATTTTTCACACTGATATACCGCGGCTTCGTTCATAAAAATAACAAATTCTATCACGCAGAGGTTTCCCGACCATGTGTCACAGTGACAGGTGTCGTGTTGTAAGCTTGCATGTGTGTGTGTCCTCGCTGTGACGTCAGTCGGGGTTATACAACTGATTGCAATGTGAACACATGTGAAGGCAGTGCGCACTTCGATTGCCACACGCGGATTCGACGAGTGGCTATATAGCGAGTCGATTTGCACAAGGATATATTGAAGTCCGGTAGCTCTACTTTACAGTTCTTACAACTTAGGATATTAAATTAAGCAACATTCAACGGAGGACAAAAAATATGAAAATGAAAATTGTCTCAGCGGAAGTCACCCGATCAATTTAGCGATAATTCACATATTACATTTTTTTAAATTTCATTCCATTTCGTTTCATTTATCGAATAGAATTAATATGCACTTACTATGCTCAAAATCCAGATATACGTTTTTCTTACGAATTGTTTACGGTAAATGTTGTTTGCACCAAAGTTCTTGAGTCTTGACTCTTGACCCATTTCAGTAAAAATTGCGTTGTTCTCGATAGTATTTACCTCATTGATATCCATAATACAGTCAATGGGTACAAACATTCACATATTTTGTTGACTTTTTCCTTAATATTGTGATCAATTCTCCTCAGTCCTCCTCACTTTACCAAATGGTAGAAATGAAAATTGATATCGATAATACAGTCAATGGGTACAAACATTCACATATTTCGTCGACTTTTTCCTTAATATTGTGATCAATTCTCCTCAGTCCTCCTCACTTTACCAAATGGTAGAAATGAAAATTGATATCGATAATACAGTCAATGGGTACAAACATTCACATATTTCGTCGACTTTTTCCTTAATATTGTGATCAATTCTCCTCAGTCCTCCTCAGTTTACCAAATGGTAGAAATGAAACACTAGTCGATCATATACGATCGTAGCTGATGAAATAATAATACATAATAAATAATCTAATACCCTTAATAGAGGCTCTTGGTTTGCTAAGCTCTTGCTTGATTTACTTCAATTTTTACTGTTAATCTTGAACTCATTTTAATATCGACGAGCACGCATCCCACTTCTGAGCACGTCCGCCTTCACCGTAGAATATTAAAAAACCATTACGTCTTAATACATCCGTGTGCGTATGTGCGCAGTGGCAGGTTTGTAAACAGATTTTGGGAGCTATAGCATGAAGGAGACGCTGACCTCTGATATGTAAACACAGAGAAAAAGTTGGTTGCCTGTAAAGTCGGTATACGGGCGAAAGTTTTACGTGACAACGTATGTCTGTCTCTCTCGCTCTTAGGCGGGCTAACCATGCCCGAGTGGAAGGGACGCGTGCCTCTCACTCGCTCTCATTGTGAGCGCATAACGTGAGCGGAGCGTAACGCAGTTTCTTGAAGTGTCACCCGGCAAACCAATTTATAAGACGTTGTCACGTCAAAAGCAATACTACAGAAGTAGGAGTTTTTTGTGGAGTCCGCCAAGATAGTGTAGTCAGAAATTCTGTCACGAAGATTTTGTAGCATTACTTAGGTTAGTTCTATGTTTCAGTTTGTTTAAAGGCTAAACCGAATAAATTACTGGGGAAAAGAGCAGCTGATGTCTTAAGAAGATATTATTAGCCTCTCTAGACCTTAATATTTCTCCTTCAGAAGATGACCCGAAGTTTATTCCATAACATCATCATCATCAATCAATCAATATCATCAATACATATAATAAATCTGTTGTTTGTCTGTTTGTCTGTCTGTTTGTACGGGCTAATCTTTGGAACGGCTGGACCGATTCCAATGAAATTTTGTGAGGTGGTAGCCTATGTCCCTGGTCAACATATAGGATACTTTTCATCCCGGTGAAATAAAGAGTTCCCGTGGGATAGTTAAAAAACTGCAATTAATTTAACAGCTTTGTAAACAACAACTAATGAACTTAATTTAGTAAAATTGGTTATGCTGATACCTTATGTTGCCTTTTTAACAAAATATATATATAGTAAAACTTATTAATCCAATCGAGTTCCCGCGGGAAAGAAAACATTACAAAAACAGATAGCAGGCGTCTTTCAAGTAACGGATTTTAATGAAATTTTATGATCCTACTTTTATATATATGCCCGGTCAACATTTAAGATACTATTCATCCTGAAAAATTTGAGAGCACCCGTGGGATGTTTAAAAAAACCTATAGCTACTTATCTCCGTAGCACAATCAAAACGGGGTCGAAATATCGACAGTTTAAATCGTCCTTTTGATCGTGCAACTAGGTATAACTATACAAGATAACCCGTGCGTAGCAGGAACGGGTTGCTACGTACACAGTAGCGCATCAGAATGCTTAATTACAATATCTGGGCGTTGGTATCATCTCAGAATAAGATAAGTTTGGTTAGTATAGATATTACAATCCACGATGACACGCCCCACTCTATCTTACTCCATGCGAATTGAGTAACATAAGCGATTTCGACAGAGTGTATAAGTAGAGGAAGACCAAAGAAGATATAGGTAAATTGTGTAAAAGAAGATAGCACGTTGACAGGAGAGATTGGAAGAAGACTCCTTTACGGGTCCATCGGACCCAAGGACCACTCATTTTGTACGGGAAATCTTGGGAAAAATTAAGAAATTCCACGGGAAACATTTTTGTAAAAAAAACGAACTGCACGCGGGCGGAGCCGCGGGCAACAGCTATCTAACATAAATCATTACCATTACTAGGATTTTGATCAGGTGAGATTTCAGTCAATTACCAAATGTGTAAGAAATATTTAAGTGAATCATCGACACTGAGTTGCGTTTGCCACGTAGGTGCTTATTAAAATCAGATTCCTCGAGTGTCAAAGATCCTGATCCTGATCATAAACGATCTCGAGGTCGAATTTCAATTATTAGAAACGCACTTGTCAATACAATAAGTAAACTCTTCAAACGAAAGTGCTAATGTACCTAGTCTCGGACGCACGTACCTACGTCTGGTCGGTTGAGCATGTGTGACCCACTTCTAGTCACGACATGTGGCTTCTCATGTCCGCTAAAGAGTAAGTTGGCTTGCTAAGCGATATTTAATTTCGTCTCAAATACTACTTACTAGATAGTACTGATACCTGTGTGAGTACACGCAGGCTTCAATGAATATCACCAAAGACAACCAAATTCAACTGATTTCTTGTATATTACGTTATTTTTATTAATTTCCGTGTTCATTAAGTCTAAATCTAAAGATATTGTAAGAACATGGTTAAAAGACTTAAGTTGACCTTATCTGAAGCACTACATTTAGTCACGAGACGAATTTTAAGCGATAGCCGATAAGCCTGCATGTATCAGATGCAATGAATCTAGGACTTTGCTCTGCCATCCTGAGTCTTCAGTTGTTTTAGTCTTACGCTCAGTAATTTCACTGGGTTCCCTATAAAAGTGCTTTTCGAACTTAGCGGTAGAGAAAAGAGTCTGTAAGTTGGGCCTGTTTGTATAATAAAGATTTTCATTTTCAAATCTGGCAAAATATCAGACACTGCGGGAATTGGTATCTATTACAGACGGACTTTGGAAATAACTCCTAACCTAGCTCTAGTGAAAACAACAAACTTCGAACAATCCAATTGAAAACATTCTTAATTAAAAAATCGTTTACTTAAGTCGATCAGCGGTTAGTTTACTTCTTTTGATGCCAGGGTGTGAGGGCAATGCTATGATTCATAGTATATGTGTCGCCTAGTGACCTACTCGTACTAGTTGTTCGTTGTACAGTACAGTCACCCCTGCTGGACGATTCTCATAAATACAAAATGTGCATCGTAGGATACCATAGCAACATCGTATATTACGTTTCCTTGGGAAGTAGGCGATGTTAGCATCGTGCGATGTTCAACCGATGTAAAGTGTTGGTACTCAACAGAATCTGCCACATGTATCGATTGCTAGCAGAGCTGAAGGTCAGACTGTCTCGCCCTTGAGGCGGTAAGTTCAAAGAACTTTGGGGTTACTGCAGTCAATAAGCCAAGGTTCTCGATCCGTATCGACCACACTCATAGCTTCCGCGAAGGGAACTATTTGTTCGTAACCAGTTAATGAGCTTATGATTGAAGAGCGGAAACTACATGCTGCTTATTGTATTTAATCAGTATCATCAGTTGGCATACTCACTGAGTCTTTTCTTAGATTAATACTTAGGGTACATCTCCACGTTATCCAATCAGGTACACGGTACTTACCTTTGAGAGCCTTTTGTAAGTTTATTGGGTTTTGTCTTTCACCTCTAAGAAGGAGATTTGTCATAAACACACGTTTGTTCTTTGATTATGATAATATACATAATCAAAGCGTTTGTTGTGATTCTAATTAGTTGATGTCCTTGAGTGCACATCCACTTTAGAAATGTATAATCTGGCAAAAATAAAATCTCTGAAAGGTTCTATCTCCAAATATTCAAAATGTATGTCGAAGTCTTGTTCGCTCAACTGCTTAGAATTTGAAGTTGCTGTCAAGTTTTTTTTTACTTTTGACCATTTACTATTTGTGTATAGTGTACATCTCAGCTCCGTTAGAAAGAACGAATTAAGTTCTCGCAGTGAGATAAAATAATAATGTTGTCATGTCACGATTACTCATCATCAATGAAAACTAATAGGTGAGTGATAAAACTGAGCTTCGAAAAAATATCGCTTCATTCGTGATTGTGCACATTTTCGCGTCTTGTATAGACTACGAGTTCAGTGAGGTTTTATACTTTGCCATATAAATACCTACTTACTTAATGCACATTGCGTCATACATTTTAATACTATGATAGAAAACATCTATTCAGTTATGGTAAATATCCATTGATGAATCTATAATGAGAGGAGATACGTCATAAAATAAGTAAATACCTAGTTGACCTAGTTCTAAAATAATAATTATCAAAAGAGGGTTTCTGCAGTTTCTGTTTGTTGCCAGTTTGTCTATGGTCTGTCTGAGACATGGTGGTAGCGGTCTGGCGAGCGCAGCCGGGTTATCGACCGACCTTCCGAGGTATAAATGAGACTTGTTAGAGGTTAATGACCTAATCAATAGCCACGTCATTTAAGCTGTTGCCAAATTATTATACCTAGTGCTAAAGTTTAATATAGGTAAATGAATATTGAAAATAAATAAGTATAAATATACAATGTAAACAAATATCAAAATGATAAGTATGGAGATATCACTCAAGAGATATCAATATGTAGATGGCGCTAATTGCATAATCATATGCTGCGTTATGAAATACGTAAAATTAACAAGTACGAGTATAATTACTTAGGTACTTATCGGTATCTACTTTGTACAAACTTTTAGTTTTTATACAGGTCTTTAACCATCTAAGTGCGCACTAAGTAAAATTTATTCACACTCCTGAAAGTTTTATCCAACTCCTATGAGGTACCTACTCATATTAGAACGAAGGATGGAAAATTTAAGAATGCTGAAATAGGGAAAATTATCACTCACCTACTAGACCTAAAAAACTTAAAATATGTTTAGTAAATATGTAAAGCAAAGGAAAAATTCCGTCATAGTACAAAAGGAATAGACTCAGAAACTTATTTAGAAATGAATGATATAGAAGGAGTTTCCATAATAAAGAAAATTGAGGCACATACATTTTCTAAGAACTTTTACTACACCTTCAGAAGCTACGTTGCAGCGAAAGAGTTCCTGGAAACAACCCAAATATCAGGAATGTAATATGCTGCTGAAACCTGTTAAGTGACTCAAAAGGGGACTACACAATGGGACTACACTACAGTATGAAGCCATACCGCACAGAAGGACAGCAAATTGTCAACACATTCTCGTACCTATAAGTAATTATTCTGGGAAAATTTGCGGAGTTTGGGCTTATGCAACTCTGTGGTAACATAGATTTGGATCCGATATTACATTTGCCAAACAGATAATTTATTGCTTCTCAGATAATAGCAATTTAAATATTATTTATTAATCTTATTACAAGAGAGTGATTGATTTGATTCTTATCTGAAATATCTTTGGAAAATTCTTGACCCTCTTCCCAGGATTGGGTATTTTTCGGGCATACACAATGTAAACAAATATAAAACAGTCAACTGCGTTAACCTTGCGTTTTTTTTATGTTATATCGAAAAGTTGTAGTGTAGAGAATTGTTAACAACCTAAATTGGCTAGTACTAGGAACCGAACATACGATCTTCCACAGCAAATCCTACTACGCCAGAGAGGGTTTTAAGCAAATTTCAATCACTTCTTACATATTTTATTTTCTGACTTTAATTTCGGGTAGGTATATACTCGTAGTTAATTTATGCAAAGTAGTGAGCACTATCCTTATTCACATGCGTACTATCAAAAGTACCGAGGACACGTCTCGGTGATTTCCCTGTACCACCCCACACATGCATTTTGCAAGGCCGACATCGTTATCTTCCGACCAAAAATAGACTCATAAAACCCCCTGGATAGTCCCTGCTATAGGAAATGATAAAAGTTCCGTCAATATGAATTATTTCCATTCTCCGTAAAGTTAAAGTTTATAAGTTCGGTATTTTTTTTTATTTCAACTAAATTAAAAACTGTTTATGTAGATGACGGATGATAATGATATCAGTATAATTTTTCAGGAGAATTGGTGTAGGTACCTAAAATTTAAATAAAAATTATTTCACTCTTTGTAGTGGCATTTGCAGTTGGTTTTTTGGAAAGTATTTCCCATTTTTATTTTATACTTTTTAGTGAAAAACAATAAAGTGCACAAGGCGTTGTAAAAATACCCAAATCGCTTGAGGTGTGTTCATAAAATCTGAAGAGATACCTCAAATTCACCAAGATCCCATCATCAGACCCTGACTTGATGACTTTAGTCATCAAATCAGTATCTGCTAGCAAATGCATCAGTTACTATAAAAAATACCCAACTCGCTTCAAGTATACTAGCAAAATTTGAAGAGTTCCCTCGATTTCACCAAGATCCCATCATCAGACCCTGACTTGATGACTTTAGTCATCAAATCAGTATCTGCTAGCTTATGCACCAGTAACTATAAAAAATACCCAACTCGCTTTATGTATACTAGCAAAATTTGAAGAGTTCCCTCGATTTCACCAAGATCCCATGATCTGATCCTGACCTGATGACTATAGGACAACTTGGAAAATATTACTCTTTCTAATAATACTCAAATAGTTTCATGTGTCCATATAAAATTTGAAGAGTTCCCTCGATTTCTCCAGGATCCCATCATCAGATCCTGACCTGATTAAAATGGGACCATCTGGAAACAAAACCCTCTTAGACAAAAAAAGAATTTTTGAAATCGGTCCACGCGTCTTCGAGAAATCGGTGAACATACATAGATAAAAAAAAAAGAAAAAAAAAAAAAAAAAAAAAAAGATTCCGACGAATTGAGAACCTCCTCCTTTTTTTTGAAGTCGGTTAAAAAGTACCGAGGACACGTCTCGGTGATTTCCCTGTACCACCCCACACATGCATTTTGCAAGGCCGACATCGTTATCTTCCGACCAAAAATAGACTCATAAAACCCCCTGGATAGTCCCTGCTATAGGAAATGATAAAAGTTCCGTCAATATGAATTATTTCCATTCTCCGTAAAGTTAAAGTTTATAAGTTCGGTATTTTTTTTTATTTCAACTAAATTAAAAACTGTTTATGTAGATGACGGATGATAATGATATCAGTATAATTTTTCAGGAGAATTGGTGTAGGTACCTAAAATTTAAATAAAAATTATTTCACTCTTTGTAGTGGCATTTGCAGTTGGTTTTTTGGAAAGTATTTCCCATTTTTATTTTATACTTTTTAGTGAAAAACAATAAAGTGCACAAGGCGTTGTAAAAATACCCAAATCGCTTGAGGTGTGTTCATAAAATCTGAAGAGATACCTCAAATTCACCAAGATCCCATCATCAGACCCTGACTTGATGACTTTAGTCATCAAATCAGTATCTGCTAGCAAATGCATCAGTTACTATAAAAAATACCCAACTCGCTTCAAGTATACTAGCAAAATTTGAAGAGTTCCCTCGATTTCACCAAGATCCCATCATCAGACCCTGACTTGATGACTTTAGTCATCAAATCAGTATCTGCTAGCTTATGCACCAGTAACTATAAAAAATACCCAACTCGCTTTATGTATACTAGCAAAATTTGAAGAGTTCCCTCGATTTCACCAAGATCCCATGATCTGATCCTGACCTGATGACTATAGGACAACTTGGAAAATATTACTCTTTCTAATAATACTCAAATAGTTTCATGTGTCCATATAAAATTTGAAGAGTTCCCTCGATTTCTCCAGGATCCCATCATCAGATCCTGACCTGATTAAAATGGGACCATCTGGAAACAAAACCCTCTTAGACAAAAAAAGAATTTTTGAAATCGGTCCACGCGTCTTCGAGAAATCGGTGAACATACATAGATAAAAAAAAAAGAAAAAAAAAAAAAAAAAAAAAAAGATTCCGACGAATTGAGAACCTCCTCCTTTTTTTTGAAGTCGGTTAAAAAGTACCGAGGACACGTCTCGGTGATTTCCCTGTACCACCCCACACATGCATTTTGCAAGGCCGACATCGTTATCTTCCGACCAAAAATAGACTCATAAAACCCCCTGGATAGTCCCTGCTATAGGAAATGATAAAAGTTCCGTCAATATGAATTATTTCCATTCTCCGTAAAGTTAAAGTTTATAAGTTCGGTATTTTTTTTTATTTCAACTAAATTAAAAACTGTTTATGTAGATGACGGATGATAATGATATCAGTATAATTTTTCAGGAGCTGATAATATTTATGACAAAGATGATACTACTATACATATAATATGAAAAGCCCTGTTAGATATGGAAGCATTATGGAGTATGGAGTTACATTTCTCTCTCCTAAGGTACTCGTAGAGCCTGTTGCTATTGTCTATCAGGGTGACGTTAATAGTGGATGATTATTTTTTCTATAACAAGCTTCTTTTATAATAACTTTCATAATAATATGAGAAAGATTTTGACGTTGAAGACATAAGGTTTGGTTTCTTTGAAACGGTTGGTCTCCTCACTCTTACGAACACTTTGTGTGGGTGCGAAAGGGTCGCATAGCGCACTAATTTCACAAAAAAACAAATTTTTCTTTTTAAAGCGTCATTGTGAAAAAAAATGTCGAGTAGGATTCACTAGTAAATGCCTACCTACCATGAGTGTTAATAAATAACTTTTTGTTTTCAATGTGTCTACAGAATTATAAAATAGGTAAAACAGGGAAAAGATCCCGTTAAGAATCAAGACAAGGAAAATGGTACAAGATCCCAATAATAAACAACCGCTAGTTAGTTTTGGCATCTTTACTGATTTTACGTACGTATTGTGTTGTTGAAAACAGACCAATTACAATGAAACGATAAATTAAACAGCTACAGATTGAGGTTTAAAGAGGAAATCCCACAACTTCGAATAAATATTTTGGCGACCGTTTGTCCTCATTTTGATTCAAAACATTTCTTGTTAACTTCAAGTGCAACATATTCAATGTTTAATGTTCATCAAAAAACTAGAGTTTGAAATTGGCTATGGAAACTTATTGATGATTAAACGAACTTACCTGTAAGTGAAGTTCTATCACAATTATGTGAGTACATTTTATTCGAAGATATAATTATTTTAACACAACCAGTAAGTACTTTCATTGTACTGGCAATCCGCACTCTATGTTTTCTTTTTCTTTTTTTTTTTTTTTTTTAACCTGTGAGTTGGTAACCCCGGTCCTACATCCGTACCAAACCTCATTCTTCAGAGTAGATACATTTAACAAAATTTTCATAGGACTTATGGGTTTTTGGGTACGGGGGGGACCTTATATTATTATCTTCGAATAAAATGTACTCACATAATTGTGATAGAACTTCACTTACAGGTAAGTTCGTTTAATCATCAATTATATTTTGTACATTTTATTCTTCAGATATAATTATTTTAACACAACCAGTAGATGTTTAGAGAAGAAAATTTTTGTTAAATTATGAACATTGAAAAAAAAAATTGTAAATTGTTTTCATAAATCATCTTTAATTAAACAGAAATACGGTTAATCGACACAATCTTTACATTTATGGATCCACAATGTCAAAATTACCTTATATAAATATTAATAATTAATCATTTTAAAGTAAAACGGTCCTAGCGAACGAGGCGTCATCGCCTAATGGACGGTTATAAAACCTGGCGAACGTCTGCGATGAGTGCTACCAACCAACCGTCCTTCTTATAACGTCTAACGACAAACCGCGCGCACGCGCCGTGGATGTAGCGGCGTGGCGGGTGCTGTGCGCACCGAACGCGGACACGTCCACGCCGCTTGCTGCCAGCACCTGCTTGATCCAGCGACTGATGGTCTGACTGCAGGCGGCTTTATGAGGTCGTTTAAAAGTTATTAAAAGGTTGTCTATTGTATTTGGTCTAATATTTTTTGTAACTGATAAGTAGTCTTTTAAAGCTGTCGCTGGGCATATGTTTATATTTTCATTGAAATATGGTAAGGACAAAATTGGTTGGTCCCGACCGGCTGCAGACGTTTTGATTATATCGGTGATTACAATTTTAATTCCGTTGGTATTAATATAAACGTTTTTAACTTTAATAGATGATAATGTTTGTGCCCTATGTGCTGTGCATAAAGCTAACAAAATTACTACTTTAAGAGTAATTTTTTTTAATGATAGATCTTTATTGGGTCCCCATAGAGTAATATGTTGGAATACGATCTGAGGATCCCATGTAGATGCGTACTTTGGGACATTTGGTCTTAACTTATATATTCCTTTAAGCAATCGTTTAATTTGTTCATTTGAACCTAAATCATCACCAAGAAGTAAACTTAAGGCCGAACGAAAACTATTAATCGTACCATATGCTGAACCCTTAGCAAATTGTTCTGTTAAAAATGATAAGACTGACGGTACACAAACGTTATATGGATCTTTGTCGTAATCAAGACAGTATTGCCACCAAATATTGTAAGCAACACTATATTGTTGCAACGTATTTTTAGCTAACGATGCCATCATAAGGTCCAGAGATGTTTCTGGGACGCCTCGTTTTAAAAACGCGTTCCTGAGAGCCTCGCTGCACCCAGGGTAAGTCCTTTGAATTGTGGTTTCCTAGGGAAAGACCATATAATGTTATTTTTTGAATTTATAAACATAATATCGGAAGTTAGCATTTGTTGTAAAAGGGGAAACCAAGGTTGTGAAGGCCAATAGGGAAACACGAGTATGCCTTCAGCCTTATCTATAATAATCTTTTCTAAGCATTTTAACACAAGGGGAAAAGGTGGAAATGCGTAGAAAAACTTGGTGTTCCAAGATATTGTAAATGCGTCTGTTGCTAAGGCGTCTGGGTCTGGATGCCATGATACGTAATTAGTACATTTAGCATTGGTGCGAGAAGCGAATAGATCGATGACTGGATTACCAAACTTTTTAGTAATTATTTTAAACATTTCATTAGACAGTGTTAATTCTATATCCTTATTTACTTTCCGTGACTCTTCATCAGCTTCTTTATTATCTTTACTTTTAATATAGGAGGCAGTAAGCCATATATTCCGCTCTTCGCACCATTGCCAAATTTCTCGAGTCAAATCATTTAAATGAGGGTATTTGATGCCTCCCATGCGATTGATGTAACTTAATGCTGTCGTATTATCAATGCGTAGCAAAATGGAACAATTACATAGATCACGTGCAAAACATTTAAGACCGAAAAATACGGCCATCAACTCCAAGTAATTAATATGGTATCCTGATTCGCTACATTTCCATTTACCGTTAGCTCTTTTGTCCTCACAAAAAGCTCCCCATCCTGATCGAGACGCATCAGAATAAATCTCTAATTCAAACTCATTAGGTTTCAGGCGGTTATTCTGTCTGACCTCACCATTTGAGGTCAGACAGAATAACCGACGAAGGACGAAATTTAGCTGCGTATGTTTTATGTTTCTGTAGAGCTAAGTACTTTTGTCTCTCGAGACTTTTTGTGTAACCCCATCCATATCTAACAGCTGGACAGGCGGAGGTTAGAACTCCTATTAAGCACGCTAACTCCTTAATGGTAACTCGAGGTAAGCGTATAAACTTCTTAACTAATTTTGAAATATGTGTCCGTTTATCATCAGGTAACGATAGTGACATATCGATGGAATTGTAAATAAAACCTAGAAACCGAGCCTGTTGTGAGGGCTTTAAAGAACTTTTTGTGAAATTTATCACAAAACCTAAACATTGTAACAACTTTAAGGTCTCATTTACGTTACGCAGGCACTCTGCGTACGTACGGCCTATACATAACAAATCGTCTAGATATACGACTGATGAAAAGCCGCGATATCTGAGGTGAGTCACAACTTCTTTCATGATTTTTGTGAATGTTCTCGGTGCCGATGATAAACCGTAAGGCATTGCTTTAAATTCGTAAATAAAATTTTCGCCAAATTCGTTTTGAAATTTGAATCTTAAAAATCTTCTTTGTGATGGATTAATAGGTACTAATAAATAAGCTTCTTTTAAATCTATTGTAGCCATAAAACCGTTATGTGGTATTAGTTTACAAGCTGTCCTATAATCTTCCATTTTAAAATGATTCTGAACTACGAATTTGTTTAAAGATTTTAAATTTAGAATAAATCTTTTACCGCCACTAGATTTTGATGCTAGAAAGGTTTTAGATATAAATTGGTCATGTAGTGGCTCACACTCGGATATCGCGCCTAAATCTAATAAATTGTCTATTGCCATGGACATTTCCTGCTTTTCCTTTTTTGTAAATGTATTAGACGGTACCCTGTGTTGATATGGTTTTTCTGAAAATGGTATTACGTAACCGTTTAGGATCCAGTCTAAGACGGTTTTGTTGTTAGTTATATGCGACCAACATTCTATAAAATATTGAAGACGGCCAGCGTGTACCTCAATGTTTAGCGCCGTGGAGGAGCACGGTGCTTGTTGTAGCCGGAAGCTGCTGCTCGCTGTCGCGTCGGCGTCGTCGTCACCGCCGGCCGCCGGTACGCCGCTGGTGCTCGGGTGTGTTCGCGCCCCCCCGCTCGCCGAGGCGTAACGAGGAGGGCCCCGCTCGTTTCCCAGGAAACGGGATTTCGCTGCCGATGTACTAGCTGTGTTTGCCGGTAGTGACGTCGCCCGCTGTGCTGGTTTTTTTATTTGCAATCCCTGACGCTCAATCGCTTTTGAAGCTTTAATAGTGTCCGAAAGTTTTTCTCCGAAAAGTGTCTCGTCCCTTTCGTGGTCTTTAATTAAGGGAGCGAATGATTTATCCAAACAAGAGGTTATGAATTTTGTCCTCACTTGAGTTTCCATATAGTGCAGGTCGCTTAGGATCCTACAGCCGTCGGAAAGGATCTTAATAGCATTTAATTTGTCATCTCCTAGGAGGAGAAGGGTAATGGCTTTATTGAGAGCCGATAAACCGACGCCCAGTTGGTCTTGTTTAGTTTGGATGGTTTTATCACGATTACTTATCATTTCTGAAACTGCCGCTTTTATTTCGGGGTTTAATGTGGGTGCCTTAAGAAGTTTGCAGTTTTCGGGTATATTATACTCTTTTAGTAATTTTTCCTTAATATCTTTAGGCAGCCCCTTCCTTAGTATAGGAGACCAACGCTGGGCTAGTGATTGGTGGATATTCTCACCGTAAACCGGCTTCTCGTCGATAGAATCCCCCAGCGCTGATAGCAGTTCGGGATCTAGGTCAGGAAGCTCATCCTGGGCCGGTCGTGGTGACGCCGGGACCTGCGCCATAATGTCCTCCTCCAGCGGTCGCGTAGTTATCTCGTCTGAAACGATAAACGTTTCTTATTATAATCCTTCGTGCTGACCCGCAGTCAACCTCCAGGTACATTTAACGCATCATGCTATACTTTCGTGATACCCTCAATGTGGTATCCTCCAAGCTAGCTTAGAGATGCTAGGTATATTTTACGCGTCAAGCTACACTTTCGTGGTGCCCTCAATGTGGTACCCTCCAAGTAAGCTTAGAGACGCTTGAGATTTCATATTTCGGGCACACTATCGACAGCATTGTAAAAGTTGATTCGATATCTACAAAAAAGATTAATTTTCACTTACCCTCCGATTCCGACGAAGATGATGAATACACGATTATGCGGTTACGTTTTCTTTTACTTTTATTATAACTATTTTTGCTGTCAGCTTTACGCTTAGGCATTTTTACTTTTTTAAATTTAAGGCGAGTTTAATACTAGGCACTAAATTTTTTCACTACGAACACTGAATTTATTGTAGCTGAATGCTTGTTGCCGCGCACAATAAAAGAATGGGGTTTGGTACGGATGTAGGACCGGGGTTACCAACTCACAGGTTAAAAAAAAAAAAAAAAAAGAAAAAGAAAACATAGAGTGCGGATTGCCAGTACAATGAAAGTACTTACTGGTTGTGTTAAAATAATTATATCTGAAGAATAAAATGTACAAAATATAATTCCTAATTAAACTACTTCTTCGTATTTGGTACTAGAACATTCTATATTTTGTATATTATTATACATTGAAAATAAACAAAATGTTTTCCGGGTAAATCCAAACGAATAAAAGTGCGTACTGCGTAGGTATAGTATCCAAAGAGATAATACTGCGTTCAACAAATAATTAACATGTTATTGGAATGATAAGTGTTTTATCAATTATACATTTCCCTAATAGTTTAGCTCCGAGGGTGAGGTGGCTTTACCCAAGTTATCAGACATGTCTCTGACCTGTATGATGAGAATTCTTTATTTTTGTTTACGGTTTTCTCCTAGTGCTTGCAAGTGTTTACAAGACCCATTTTATAGGTGCAGTATCTCGCTGCCTGTTGTGCAGTAAAATGAGAAAATAGTCCGCCTTATGCACTCTGTGTCGCACTTATGGCCTTTATTTCCTAGAACAGAAGAAAAGATGAGCACCCAGAAAGATATTGTTCCATTAGTTTCCTATATCTCCAATAGTTTGTTTGTAAACATCAACAAAAATGATGAAGCAATTATCATGACCGTGCCTGATAACACGCGTCCAGTAATGACCGATAATGTTAGTAAATGTTATATATCACTGATCATCGCTCCGCAGTGTGCCATGATAGAGATTACAAAACTGCGATATAGTGTGATGAGCATGATACAACAATGGGACTGGCCAAGTGTTGTTTAATTGTAAAGCTATGATAACGGATTAAACATGTGTTACTACTTGCAAGAAAGTAATCTAATTATTAGTTAATTTGTTTCTTACATTGTCTGTATTATCTTATACTATACTTAATATAAATTTTTAGAAACGGAAAACTCCTAACTCATCAACTTCCAGCCCAAATTCCGACCCTATAAAGATGAAGAGGAAAGGCCTTCATATTACGAAGATAACTAAAAAAGAAGGATTTCCAAAATATAAGTTTTAAAATTACAATTAATATATGACATGATTCTTGAAAGTAAATAGATTCGCTTCCGTCTGTTCGTGTTCACATTATATTGTAAAAATCAGGTACTTAAGTAAAGAAAATTATAAATAATATACCGAGACTAGTAGGGCGCGTGGGTGCGCGGGCCACATGTGGCCCGCGTGCAGTCTTCCCGCCCATAAAGGTATCGCCGTCATCTCCATTGCCAATTGGAATCCGATTGGCAGTGGGCTTAAAAAATGACCAAGGAGCACTGTCATGGTTTTAAAGATAGTTAAGGGCTGTTCGAACAAAAAAAATACGCTGAACCTCATCAGATGAGGTTCAGCGTATTTTTTGCTCGAACAGCCCTTAACTATCTTTAAAACCATAACCGTGCTCCTCAACCATCATCCAAATCCTAGATCATCATCACTTCTCAAATTTTCCTCTGGCAGTTCTTTGAAGAACTGCGTCAATGCCTTGGATAGTTCCCTACTTATTGTAGCATGTACTGTAGAGAAATAAATTCCTCCATTTAATTTTTTATTCATCCCGTTGAACTTGAGATCCTGATCACCTCTTGCTAAGAAACCACTCTCTTATCTTTTATACTTTCCGAGATAGAAAAACACGAAATCTGTATGGCGGCCATCTTGAATCCGCCATTTTAATTTTTTTTCAGATCACTGCCAATTGCGTGACGTTCCGAGTATTTTTTGTTTCAGCAGTCCCCACCTAACTATAATACCTTGCCCATGCTCTTCGACTGTCATCAAACCCTCAATCATCATCTCATTCCATATTATTCCCTCGAAAAACGGCATCTAAACCTTGCATAGTTACCAACTTTTAGTCTCTTCAACATTCCCCATACATTTTCTATGGAAAAATATATTCCGCCATTTTGAATTTTTTTTTCTATCCATCAAATAGACCTTCGGGTCCTGATCACTTCTTGTCAAGAAACCATTCTTCCATCTTTTATACTTTCCGAGATATCGGCGAAATTCGTATGGCGGCCATTTTGAATCCGCCATTTTTAATTTTTTTTCAGTTCACTGGCAGTTGGATGACGTTTCGAGTGACATTTGGTCGAGCACCCCCCACCTATCTCCAATACCTTGGCTGTGCTCTTCACCCGTCTCCGAAATCCTCAATCATCAGCTCTCTCCGTATTTTTCCTCCGAATGAATTTTTCTCTTTTATACGAAAAGATTAGTAAAAAAAAAATTTTCCATACAAAATTGTTCAGGAGAGGTGATCAATGAGTCAGTGGCCAATCAGCACAAGCAGCTATATATATATTAACTAGTAGGGCGCGTGGGAGCGCGGGCCACATGTGGCCCGCGGGCTGTCTTTTCTCCTATAAAAGAATCGCCGTCATCTCCATCGCCAATTGGAATCCGATTGGCAGTGGGCTAAAAGAATTACCTCGGAGCACGGTCATGGATTTAAAGATAGTTAAGGGCTGTTTGAATAAAAAAATACACTGAACCTCATCCGATGAGGTTCAGTGTATTTTTTATTGAAACAGCCCTTAACTATCTTTAAATCCATGACCGTGCTCCTCAATCATCATCCAAATGTAGACCATCATCTCTTCTCATACTTTTCATAGTTTTTCATAGGCCTTGTTTATTGTAGCATTCACATTTTCCATGGAAAAATAAATTCAACCACTTTGAATTTTTTTCATTCATCCCGTAGACCTTGAGATTCTAATCACGTCTTGCAAAGAAACCACTCTCTTATCTTTTATACTTTCCGAGATAGAAAAACAGGAAATTTGTATGCGGCCATCTTGAATCCGCCATTTTGAATTTTTTTTCAGCTAACTGCCAATTGGATGACGTTTCGAGTTACATTTGGTCGAGCACCCCCCACCTATCTTCGATACCCTGGCTGTGCTCTTCACCCGTCTCCGAAATCCTCAATCATCAGCTCTCTCCATATTTTTCTCTAGTAAATCTCCGAAAAACCGCATCACAACCTTGCATAATTACCAACTGTTAGTCTCTTCAACATTCCCCATACATTTTCTATGGAAAAATATATTCCGCCATTTTGAATTTTTTTTCTATCCATCAAATAGACCTTCGGGTCCTGATCACTTCTTGTCAAGAAACCATTCTTCCATCTTTTATACTTTCTGAGATATCGGCGAAATTCGTATGGCGGCCATTTTGAATCCGCCATTTTGAATTTTTTTTCAGCTCACTGGCAGTTGGATGACATTTCAAATGACATTTGGTCGAGCACCCCCCACCTATCTCCAATACCCTGGCTGTGCTCTTCACCCGTCTCCGAAATCCTCAATCATCAGCTCTCTTCGTATTTTTCCTCCTCATGAATTTTTCCCCTCTATACGACATCATCCTTCAAAAAAATTTTTTTCATACAAAATTGTTCAGGAGAGGTGATCAATGAGTCAGTGAGTCAGTGTTGAATCAGCACAAGCAGCTATATATATATTAATAATTACCAGTTATTTTTAATATGTGCTTTAAAGTGCTTTTGGGTAGAGTTTTGACTTTTCATGAGAGCCAGTAAGTTAGGGCTACAATATGACCTAACATATTTTTCGCAGGATCGATCCTGGACTCAGCTTTAGTCATACATACTAAAACTAAGTAACTTCTACATACCTAAGTGCAACACTAATAAATCCATCATTAACGCAGCAGTATAGGATCGTCGTGATTATTTTGTTTGAATATGAAAGAATGAAGAATTTTTAGAAGTTTAAAGCAATGAGTGACATGTTTATACCAGGCATAACGGTTTCCGAGGAATTTTAGACAATTCATAATCTACCGAAACAGCTGGTTACAAATTTCTGGATGGTTGAAGCTCGAAACAAAGTTTTGTAGGTCGGCCTTAATCACTCAAACTTTGATCCATTCCATCGGAATTTAACTTTTAATTAAACTACTAAGATCATGTTGTTGACTCGGGAAAGGTGTCGATGTTTCCAGATAATGAGAGTAATTACGTCGAATGTGGTAGATTGTGACAGAAATTCAATCAACAAGCGAAAGATTTAGAATCCGTAGGGTGATTATCGTAAATAAATGGTAATTTCATCGGTTGATCATCGTTGTTTCTTATTAATGAAAGTGGAAGTAAAGTTGCAATGTAACCTGCCATGTTCCACTGATCTATGCCTATTCATAAGAATAATGAGAGTCTATTTTATATTTATATTTTATTTATCAAGATAGAAGTAAGAAGCTAGCTTAAATTAGTATTAACTCACTTGATGGTATTAAAAAAGTAGCAGGTTTCCAGCTTATCTCAATCGGTAACAACACAGCACCGCAAGAGGACGCTAAATTATTTAAAGTCGCCTCTGCTGGTGGTTTTTTTTTTATTTATGCTATACAAGTTAGTACTTGACTGCGATCTCACCTGATGGTAAGTGATGATGCAGCCGAAGATGTTAGCGTACTAACTTGGAAGGGGTAAGTTATGTCGCTCCAACGGTTTCTACACAGCATCGCTAAATCGCTTGGCGGTACGTCGTTGCCGGTAGGGTGGTAACTAGCCACGGCCAAAGCCTCCCACCAGACCAGACCTGAGCCAATTTAGAAATTATAAAATTCCAAAGTGGCCCGTGGCGGGAATCGAACCCGCGACCTCCCACTCGAATCCGAGCGTGCGTCTCCTGCGCCACGGAGGTCGTCAAAAATGGAAAAAATTCAGAGCGAAACGTAAACCTCTTAGATAAAAATTATATTTACAACCGCTGAACATCGTAAGTTACCTTGAAGTTTGAGTCTAGGATGTACGACCGATGTAAGGAATTTTCATCCGTGGCAACTAGTACGCCACGCATTTGTTTGTAGTTGAATTCTTTCGATTTAATTACAACCACACAACCGGTTTGACCATGACCTAGCGAGTAGCAACACGCGGCAACATGAATTCAATCAACAAAAACTGGAAAACCCAGATATTGCAATTTTATTTATTTTTCGCATAATGCTCCATATTGCAAAAATAGCTTCAAATTTAATAAGTAAGTAGCTTGGATAGAAACTGGAAGAGATAGTGAAGACACCGGCAAAATGCATGCCTGAGGTAAATCTAGTCTGCTCAGTGGCTAAAGCTTTCTAATGTACGAGTTAATCCATCAAAGGGATTGACATGAAGGAGCTAAGAGTCTACCTCGTACGACACCATTAATTCAAAATTAAGGATGAAGACTAATAGCGCTAATAACTCTTATTAATGATTGTGGCTGGATTATTCCTATTTTAAAATTTTGAGTAAGTACTTAAATGGCTATTAGATGCAAAATTTTTAACATCTTGTAGGTAGAGTCTAGTTACTCAATGGTAGAGTCTGACACTTCAAAAGTGATTTGAGTTATTTTGTATTCTATTCTTTTTTTATTGATTAGTATTGATGTTTAGTGTAACTTTTAAGCAACTCTTTATTTATTAGCTGATCATCAAGTAAAAATCTAGAAGAGTACCGATATGATCACTAACAATACTGTCCTAGATTCAATAAGTCACTAACTCTTTATCAATTAATTTATGTAACAATATTATGCTGAATTGCATTGCATCTCGAATAGAATAGCGGATCTCAGGGACATATTGTAAACAACGTAACTGCAGCATCCGTCCAAATACCCCAGTTTGGAAATGAAAAAAACCAACAACAATCCTTTCCCCATTGAAATAGACGCGGGAATTCCGAGCCGGCGACGGATAAAACGCACTCACACACTCACAACATCGATAACCTTTAGCATTCGTAGAATCTTTGGTCGCGTGAAACCCCCTCGAACGCCTTGTATAAAGCGCTCCGAGAGGGGCAGGGGAGTCCGTGATAGAACAGACATTTACCGAACACGTTGGAACAAGAAAATCTCTGGAAATCTGGAGATTATTAATGAAAAGTTGCTTTTGTAAACTTAGTAGATTTCACGCACACACCGAATCATTACACAGTATACGACACTAAAACCACCAACACATGGATTCACGACAAGTGAATTTCGAGGAATCTCTTCTAATACTAACTCGGCGCCACACACACACATGGACATGATCGCGCGTGCGTCAAGCTGCCTATATATTAACTCGACAACGTCACGGCTCTCCATTCTGATACAAGTGAACGAAGTGACACCACGCCAGTTGAATTTGTGAACTGTAGAAATTGTTGTGACATAGTTCCGATTGTAACTATCCTGATAACTGATAAAGAGATTAACATAGACAATACTACAAGTGCTGATAACGAGTGAACGTTGGATTACACAATTGAGTGAAGTTAAGGTGAAAATTCGTGCCCAAAGGTTGGAGTTTCCCAAAATTTGTGAAAATCTAAAGAGTATAAACCTGACCAGCAAGATGTACGACGAATCAGTGGTTCCAGTGAAAATGGAGACCTTCAGTGGAGTTGCGGCTAAAAGGTAAGGATCGAAGATTTATGATTTGTGACATTAGGTTTTGCAATATGCAGTCAATTCGTTGCACAATCAAATGAAATGATAAAGAGAAAGTCTACCATTTCATTGAAAAGTGTTTAATTGTCATAAACTTAATTGTTGATACTTTACGAAATCGAAAAAAATATTAATAAATTGGTTTGTACAATGACTACTGATTTGTGATTAGTACAAGATCTTTTCCATCATTTATTTGGATAATGTAGTACAATTTTCATCTTCATGATCTACTTGAACTTACTACTGTAATGTTTGTAATGATCAATTATTCGCATAATGTTAAGTTTCATAATGTATCCAATATTTTTGACCTTCTGTTCACCATCCTCGGTAGTATAGTGGTAAGTATCCCCGCCTGTCACGCGGGAGACCGGGGTTCGATTCCCCGCCGGGGAGATGTTTTTGAGTTTTTTTATTATATATCTAATTTTTTTTTCTTTTTTGTTACAGTCCAATCAGCCGTTGTATCAAGACTGTCTTGGGGCGAGCTCGCGTGGAGAAGAGACTAACAATCGGTCTTCTGCCTGCGATACAGTACCTGTCCAAGAACACAGACGGAGCACTTTTCTGCCTGACAGCGGCCGCACCGCCTGGGGACAGCGCCACACACATGCAAGAAGTTTTGCTTCAAGCTTTTTGCGAGGAGAATGAAATTTACGTTATCAAGGTAAATGTCCTATTCAAATCATCATTTATCATCATTCTAAATTTCAAGATCATTTTAAATTTAAGCAGCCCCTTTATCAATTAAAAAAATTTCAATTACGTTAAATTATTCACACTTTTCACACACTTATTAGATTTTATCTATCTCATTTCATGGATGAGCATCAATGTTATTTATGATAGTCTCTAATAAAAGTTTATTTTTTCTTCTGCAGGTTGATTCAGACCAAAAGTTGAAGAGATTACTCGGCTTCGGCGACACAAGAATGGATTTCAGCTGCGTCCTGGTCCATTACCCGTACATGGACCCGTTTAGCGACAGCCAAGAGATCGACCTCTCCATCCTCTCGGAGGCCGAGAGAGACTTGATCGAGCACTGTGAGACCAACTGGGACTACGCTCAAATGCCAGTCATCAAATTACCCGAAAAGTGAATGCTGAAAACTGGACACTTTGGAACAAAAAAAATGTTGATTTGATTACGCCATTTGCGTTCTTACGTCGGCCTTCAGCGCCATCTAGTGTATGGTTGAAACTTGCGTCCTATGGACTTGTATAGCAATTGAATTTGTATACTTGTTTTTGTTATTCCATAACGCTGGAAGTTATGTTTTGAAAAGTGATGCGTGATGTATTGTAGAAGTTGTGGGGGAGATTTCTATTACGATTGTAAACTTTCAATTGTTAATTGCCATTCTTTGGCTTGTTTTTGTACTTATTAGGTATATGAAGTTCCACTTTGTGGTTAAGATTGTTAAAATACTATAAAATATGCTAAATAAGATCTTTTTCTATTGATTAAATAAAAAATACAAACCAACATGGTTATTTTAATCTTTAAAACCTGGGAACCAAAGAAGTAAACCAGCTAAGTTTTATTAGAGCTTTGCTCAGTTATTAGTGGTTACTATTTTGGTTGTAAAGCGAATAGAATATAATATATTCATATCTAACAATGTCATCTAAAGAAAATCTTAGGCAACTGTTGTTTACTTGATGACAAAATATAATAGCAATAAAAGTAGGTACGACACAAGTTTACATGTACTTTATAAATTTTAGAGATGGCGTTACTAGTATTTAAAAAAAATTGAGATGGCACATATCCTTCGCTTTACAACCAAAATAGTAACCACAAGTAAACAAGCAAAGTTTTATCAGAGCTTTGCTCGGTTACCTATTGCTGCTAGATATTCATATCTAACAGTGCCATCTCAAGAAAATTTTAGGCAAGTTGTTTACTTTATGACATAATAATATAATAGCAATAAAAGTAGGTACGACACAAGTTAACATTCAAGTACTTCATTAGAGATGGCGTTACCAGTATTTAAAATATTTATTAAAAAGAAAAAAATATGTAAATTAAAAAATTAGCGCTGAGCTCCCGCATCCGCCCCAAACCCAAAGGCATCCCGAAGGGTAAGCTCTCCCGACATCTCTCACAAGAGATGTAAGTCTGGTTTCAAGGCGGCGGTTACACCTATGTTCACATCCCCGTAAGGATATGAAATAGCGTCATTAAGGTGGAGGTCACCTATATAATTGTGTAATACCCCTAACGGTTGTATCGCCTCAGATATTATGTTATATTCCTATCCCGGTGAGGATATCCCAGTGTCAGCTTTATTTTCCATGTCGCATAAATCTTGCTTCTCTTTATCAGCAGAAAACCCATAAAGCTGCACTAACAGACTTCAATGGAACATTGTGAAATCGGTGTTGATGCCGGACACTTTTCAGTGAGGTTCATTGGCTGTCAAATCTGCATTTTTATCTAATAAATATTTGCCAGTTGCTTTCCGCTGCAACTGCAAGATACAAGGATTCCTCAAGAACTATTTCGATTTGATTATTTGTTTATTTCATTAACGTGAACTTAATCCAAGTATTTCTAACTTGATCTACCTATATTCTTCTTGCTGCGTTCAGTATCATCGACACCTTCCGCGCTAGTTCGCCGTTTCAGGCTCTAACAACTATGCGGGGCCGTAGATCAGAGCAACGGGAGATGAATCAGAATGCTAACTCATAAGTATCCTAGGGGCAGCATCGTCAGACAACAGCCCTGTTTTGTGAAGATTGTGCAAACCATTGAGTCAAGTTCTTCTATAATATTTTAGAGCTATAAAGTCATTTTACATATATTATCTTTAAGCATATTTTAAAATAAATTTTAAATAAATTTTAAACATAGTCGTACAATCGTACTAGAAATGTTTAAAGACTGCTTATGATTATCATCGTTTAACTAACTTTTGCCTGTGGCTCGGCCTTCGTGAAATTCGGATTTTCATACCTAAATCCCGATGAAAATGTGAATTTTCTGTCCACGTTCATGCTCCATATTCCGAGCTTTTTACATACTCTCAGGAAGTTTGTCGAAGCTGTCGCTATAGATTACTGATAAAATTACTATGCGTAGAAATTAATAACAATCTGTTCATATGCAAGTGATCAAATGCAACCCCACTCAGTTGAAATTTGAAAGTCACGTTCTATCGCACCTTTTAATTGAACTAAAAGTAATTTTAATTTTTTTATTGCAATGATTAATTATTATCTATGTAATTACTCCAAAGGATAATAACAAAAGTTGATACCACGTCGATAGCATTATATTTGGTAGTTATTGAAATAACGACTGTCACAGTTATCATGCCAGACAGGAAAATGCGCTCTATGAGGGTTCCAAATTTACCATTTTGGTACAGAACCCTAATAAGAAAGCTGATTGCTTTTATTGTAACACGTCTATTTCAAGGTTGACTTGCTTATGTTATTCCATTGAAATAAATTTTGCCCGAATTTACACTATTATCATTAATACTTTGATAAAACGTCAAGCAGTTTGGAAGCTTGTACTATTAACAGGCATACTTATTTAAAGGTATTTAGCTCTGCCATAAAAGTAGACTAGTACTTAACAGTTACAAATATTTATAGATTATGCAGATCTGGCAGCCTCCGAACCTGACTGAAATATGTCAGACCTCACCATCGCATACGTCATGCTCCAATTTTGGACTGGCGTATTTTAGTCTATTAGTGCAGCTGTATGGGGGCTCTGCTGACGAAGAGAAGCAGAACCTATGTGACAGAGAAAACAACGCTTATACGAGGGATGGTGCGGAGTATGACTTCATCATCGTGGGCGCGGGCGCGGCGGGCTGCGTCGTCGCTAACAGACTCTCGGCGAACCCCAAGTGGAAGGTATGAATTATATTATCACACTCTACACTCGAGGTGTTAGAATAGCGGTCACGCACCGGGAAGCCCAGTGTCGGCAGACCCCCACCAGGTTGTTAGACGACACAAGGGAGGCGCGGCGCCAGGCGGCGCAAGATCATGGTGTTTGGCGGTCATTCCAGGAGGTCTATGTCCAGCAGTGCACATCGATCGGCTGAAACGACGACAACACCTTGTTCTCAGTTTTCTTATACTTCAGATATTATGTTTCAAAGGTTTTAAATAATTGCATTGTTAACACGGATAATACTTTTCCTCTTCATTAGGTACCTGTTGAATAGGTACTCGAACTCAAGAAAACTCGTACTGAAGAGCCAGGAATAATTTACAGTAAAATAAGTATTTAGTTAATCGTTTTGTAGGGTAGTATTTCATAATATTTAGGTAATGACCCGAAATAAGAAATCACAATATAGGGTTCTTGTTTCAAGACGATTTTAATTTTCATTCTTTAATAAAGATTATTTATTTATGTTTTTAATCTTTTACTGTTAAATTTATCTATTTGTAATAAATTATTTAATAAAGATTGCTTTTAAAATCGTCAGGTTCTTTTGTTAGAGGCTGGGCCCGAAGAGCCGGACCTGACGCAAGTGCCAGGCTTGGCAGGCGAGCTCCTTGACTCCAACGTCGACTGGCAGTACTCCACGGAACCCAACGGCAAGAGCTGTCTCGCGTTCCCTGGAGGAAGATGCGCGTGGCCACGGTGAGCTTGTATTCATTCTAACTTAATATATAACAGGTCTTTACCTATGAAATTGCCGTTTTGTATGGAATAAGTGAAAACTGTACTTATTATTTCGAACTTTTTATTTCTGTTGTTATTAAAGTAATCAATCACTCATGCAATCGACGCATCTTTGCCAACGCATTGGCAGTTTATTGATGCCCTTCTTGTAAAAATCTGCTGGACGGGAGACAACAAAATCTTCAAAGGCATTTTGTACCGCTTCTCGAGAATTGAATTTTTTTACCCATTAAAAATTTGTCTAAATTTTGGAAAAAGTAATAGTCGGTAGGTGCAAGGTCTGGTGAGTATGGCGGATGAGGGAGAGCTTCCAACCCCAGCTCTTATAGCTTGGAGACTGTTTGTTGCGCAGTAAGGGGTCGCGCGTTGTCGTGAAAGAGCAGTGGGGACGACCGATTGATAAAAGCTGGTTGCAGATGTGCAAGCTTCTCCATCATTCTCTCCAGTTCTTCACAGTACACATCTGCAGTAATGCTCATGCCGTTTTGTAAAAAGCTGTGGTGAATCACAACCGCAACCAGACCACCAAACAGATGATCATCTTTTAAGGGGTCATTTTTGGTCTAGAGCATTGCTTTTCTGCTGAACCAGGTTCTAACCAACTTGCTGAGCGCTTTCGATTGTCTATTTAATAATCTTGAATAAAATCTATCTCCATTCCAATATACACAATATGCCTGTATAATATATCTAATATTTGTAATTGTAGGGGCAAAACGATGGGTGGTTCGACCTCTGTCAATGGCATGGCGTACGTTCGAGGCAACAGAGCGGACTACGATCGGTGGGCTTTTATGGGGAACGAAGGGTGGAGCTACAATGACGTGAGTAATGAGTATCATTTATACTGACACTAATTCACCACGACGTTATTATTATTGCGATTTTCTATCAATAGCTTATCGTTCACAGGTTCTGCCTTTTTTCCTAAAATCTGAGAAGAATATGAATAAATACGTTGTGGACAGTGAATACCATGGAGTTAAAGGAGAACAATTCGTATCCTGGTTGCCATATGTAGATGATCCCGCAAATATGTTGGTCGAAGCTTTTACTGAGAGAGGAATACCTTTCGGTGATTTCAATGGAGCAGATCAACTGAGAACTATGCAAGCACAAGCATTCACACTGGAAGGTGAAAGAGTATCCGCTAACAGCGCTTTCGTCAAGCCCATCCGCCACCAAAGACAAAATCTCGTCGTTGAAACAAATTCTGAAGCGATAAAAATTCTAATTGATGACCTTAAAAATGCTCATGGAATTGTTTACATCAAAGACGGCAAGACATATACTGCGTTTGCCAAAAAAGAAGTTATTGTCAGTGCAGGAACGATAAACTCAGCAAAATTATTGATGCTGTCTGGTATAGGACCTCAAGAACATTTGAAGAGTTTAAATATACCTGTCTTTAAAGATCTAGCTGTTGGAGAAAACTTGCACGAGCATGTTTCTTTTAATGGCATTATTATAGCTCTGTCGAATGAATCATCGATAAGGTTTAGTGAGGGAGATATGCTGGGTGCCATAAAGGAGTACCATCTAATGAAAATCAAAAGAGGACCAATGACGAGCCTAGGCCCCGTATTGACAACTTCATTTTTTAAAACGGAGCCATATTTGATAGCACCGGATATACAGTATACCGCCACCGCTTTAAGGAACTGGAGAGAATGGCTTCAAGATCCGTTACAACCAAGTCTTTTAAGTAGTGCAACTTTTCTACGCTATGACGCCATGATAGCGAGGCCTATGAATTTAGTGCCACTCAGTAAAGGTAAACTATTATTAAATAGAAGCAATCCATACGGAACGCCAGAGTTACATGCTAATTATTTAAGCGACGATAGAGACTTTATTCCTCTCTTGAAAGGTGTTCGATTTTTGCTATCTCTAGAAAGTACTGCCGCCTTTAAATCGCGTGGTGCATATTTTGTCCGGCAAAGAATGCCGCACTGCCAGCAGTACGTTTGGGGTACAGATGAATACTTCATCTGTTTAATTAAGTACTACACTTCATCCACCCACCATCAAGTGGGCTCGTGCAAGATGGGCCCCGCGTGGGACGGCGCGGCGGTGGTGGACAGCGAGCTGCGAGTGTACGGCGTCAAGTGGCTGCGCGTGATCGACGCGTCCGTCATGCCGGTCGTCATACGAGGCAACACCAACGCTCCCACCTTGATGATCGCGGAGAGGGGCGTGGATTTCCTTATAAATTACTGGAAGAACCGAACAAATAATTATTGCTTCTGATTGAAATATTTGCTAATAATTTTTGACTTCTGTTAAATATTTGTTATTATTTGTTATTCATAAATAAAATAGATTTAACAGTTACTTTTTATTGCACTTACCCTTCGATCAAGAATTTTTACCTATATCAGATAAACTTTATGTAGTGAATATATTTGATGTTGTGACAAATTTTGTAATGAGAATCTGTTAAAATCAGCCAAGTTTTTTAGATTTTTTATTTTACAATTGTTAAGCTTGCGATTGACCACAATCATGTCCGATGGGCAGAAATGATGAGGCTTAGGATGGAGCGCGCTTGCTTAGAAGATGCCTATTCACTCTTCTCTTGAAGACACCCAGATTGTACTTGACTGGGAACACGGAAGCTGGAAGGGTGTTCCATACCTTAGCGGTTCGTATCAGAATCGTGGAATTTGTCGTTATATAAAGTTAATCTGGCGGTTGTGAAACAGCAGTGCTATTCTACAAAATTTCCAGCTCTGAAACAGCTGTCAGACAGCTGCCAAGCCGAAGATGACATGCAAAATTGTACTCTATTACAACTGACAAATTCATAGATGCATAGATGTACGCTCGTCGCTGCTTTAAGTATTTTTGCAGAATAGCACGGTAGGCTCTAACTGCATCAATTGATATTGTAAACGGAAATAGCAATGGCAGCTCCGATGGATTTCCTTTAGGTTCTTTGCTCTTACTTTTCAGTTGAGAAAAAAATATTTAATTCATTTTCAATTAAAAGTCCAGAAAACAACCAGCTACGTGCAGCAGCTGACGCAGTGGCGCGCGTTCGAATCAGATCCCGAATGGGAGGTCGTGGGTTTGATTCCAGTAACGGGCCACTTTAGAATCTAATTTGGCTCTGGTTTAGAGAGACACTGCTGCCTTGGCCGAATTATCACCCTACAAGCAAATACGTAGGTACCACCAAGCGATTTAGCGTACTGGCGTGATGCTGTGTAGAAATCACAGCGTTTTATCAATAGCAACGCCAAGATACTTAATACTATTCGGAATTTTTCGTAAACAACTACACGAGACATAGCATACGGACCTACACCGTGAGCTTTGATTGAGGAGTTATCAATTTGTTGAGGATAAGAGCGAAGGGAAAAAGAGATATAATGCGTTTTAGAGATATTAAGGGTTAATACGTTAGTTGCAAGCCATTTAGAGACCACTGCAAGTGTTTTTTCAGCCGCTTCCTTTACAGAATCCCAGTCATTCCCATCAGCGAGTAGAATACTGTGAATATGCAGTATTAAGTTTTATAGCACATATCGATAATGTCATTAATAGTTCTCTAAAATTAATGGGATTCATAATTAGAAATACAAAAGACTTCCGAAAGTCTGCTACCAGACTTGCATTATTCAATTCGCTGGTACGAAGTAGACTTGAATACTGTACTGTTGCATGGAGCCCATACTATGAAATACATAAAAATAGGATAGAGAGAGTCCAGAAGAAGTTTTTGCGGCACCTAGCATATAAGGACAAAGTATTGAAAAAAGTCAACACCTACACTGACCTCCTAAAATTATATAAGACATTGTCATTGTCGGATCGCAGGGACTTTAATGACCTCTCCTTCCTCAAGAATATTATAGATGGAGGGATCGACTGCTCAAATCTGCTGAGTAGGGTGCGTTTGGCAGTACCTAAGTTCAATGCTAGGTCACATATCAAAAATAAGTTTACGTTTAGACCTAGAATTAACAAGTCGAATCTAGGCAGATCCGCCCCTATGTGCAGAATAGTTATCACCTATAATAATTTGATCAAGGATGCTGGGATAGATATTTTTCAATATTCCGCTGCGCGTTTGAAGAGGGAGGTTAAAAATCTTTTAAAAGTAGGTACTGCATGATATTTTGCATTTTTTTTTGTGGTTATTATTATCTTCTTTTTATAAATTTTGTTTTTTTTTTTTTTGTATTTTGTACCTAACTGTTACTAATAATTTATTTTTCATTTTTTGTAATTACTAATCGTTCTTTTTTAATTTTATATTTAACGTAGCTTTAAATAATTATATACTTACTAACAAAGAATGTCCTCTTATACAGTGCATGTTGAGTTAGCCTATAAGTGGAGTGCACAACATTGTAAAGAATATTTAAATGTGATTATTTATTAAGTTCGTTGTGTACACGTTGGCTTCCGAATTAAAAAAAAAAAAAATATATATATATATTTCAAAACCACGGCACGGCACACTCATAATAATCATTAATGCCTATAAATTTTGACGTCCCGTCTAATTATTCTTTTTACTATTTCGTACCAACTTGTATGTATTAAGTCCTAATATTTACTGACCATACAGAAAGTATTATATTCATTTTTTTTAATGACGCTATTAAGAAAATGAAACACAAGACATATTAATATTTTAAGTTTACAAACAATTAATACTGTACAAAAAATTTTAGAAACAGTAATTATTTGTTCGATTCTTCCAATAATTTATAAGGAAATCTACGCCCCTCTCTGCGATCATCAAGGTGGGAGCGTTGGTGTTGCCTCGTATGACGACCGGCATGACGGACGCGTCGATCACGCGCAGCCACTTGACGCCGTACACTCGCAGCTCGCTGTCCACCACCGCCGCGCCGTCCCACGCGGGGCCCATCTTGCACGTGCCCACTTGATGGTGCGTGGTGGTAGTGTAAGATCTCATCAAGCATATAAAATATTCGTCTGTACCCCACACATACTGCTGGCAGTGCGGCATTTTTTGCCGAATGAAGTAAGCGCCCCGCAATCTAAAGGCTGCTGTATTTTCTAGAGACAGCAAAAATCGTACACCTTTTAAGAGAGGAATTAAATCTTGGTCGTTATCTAAATAATTAACATGTAACTCTGGATGCCCATGTGGATTATTTCTATTTAACATCAGTTTACCTCTACTTCTTGGCACTAAATTCATCGTTCTCGCTATAACAGCGTCGTAAAATGCGGATGGCAAGGCTACCGCGCTATTTTCTCTTCCTGTTGGATCTTTAAGATATTCTCTCCAGCTCACCAAGGGGGTGGCTGTATACTGTATATCCGGTGCTAGCAAATGTGGCTCAGTTTTATAAAACGATGATGATAAAACGGGACCAAGTCCCGATAGTGGGCCTTTTTTGATTTTCAATTCTTTGAACTCTTTAAGGGCACCCAGTACATCTGCTTCACTAACCCTTGTCGATGATACATTGGACAGAGCTATTATCATGCCATCAAAAGTCACATGATCGTGTAAGTTCTCTCCAACAGCCAGATCTTTAACGACAGGAATATTAAATTTTTTCAAATGTTCTCGTGGCCCTATTCCAGACAACATCAGCAACTTTGCAGAGTTAATCGTTCCAGCGCTAAGGATGACCTCTTTTTTGGCATACGCGGTAAACTTCTTCCCGTCTTTGATATAAACAATTCCATAAGCATTTTTAAAGTCATCAATCAAAATTTTAATAGCTTCAGCATTGGTTTTGACTATCAGATTTGGTCTTTGGTAGCGGATGGGCTTGATGAAAGCGCTGTTAGCTGATACTCTCTCACCGTCCAGTGCAAACGCTTGTGCTTGCATTGTTCTCATTTGTTCTGCTCCGTTGAAATCGCCGAAAGGTATTCCTCTTTCAATAAAAGCTTCAACCAACATGTTTGAGGGGTCATCGACATACGGCAACCAGGACACAAATTGTTCTCCTTTAGCGCTGTGGTATTCATTGTCCAAAACGTATTTATTCACATTCATTTCAAATTTTAGGAAATAAGGCATTACCTGTGAACGACAATTTTAATATGTTACATATATGTATATCTTCAGCAAATACGTTATTTCCGTGTGCATGATACTCAGCTTACTTACATCATTGTAACTCCACCCTTTGTTTCCCATCAATTCCCAACGGTCGTAGTCCACTCTGTTGCCTCGAACGTACGCCATGCCATTGGTGGAGGTTGAACCACCCATGGTTCTGCCACTGTAATAATAAAAAAAAAGTTATTGGGAATGATCCTTTCGAAGTCACAGCTGCAGTCTTTCGTTACTAGTAATTGTAACGATTCACCTGTGGCCACGGAATACTTAATAGTACCTAACGGTACAGAAGGCTCGGCAAGATGATTTAAAAAATAGCGACTCTAACGCTGACACAAAAAGTGCAATTCAGTTTGCAATAGCGCCTGGAAACGCCCCCAGAAAGAACACGCAACAAAAATATAATTAAGTATTATATTATATCAGGACATGACACACATCTAAAAGCACAAATCTATCGCTCAAAATAAGCGATAACTTGATTATGGGTACTAGACAACATATTATACATTTTATATACATTACACATATTATAAATATAAATATATGAAAACACCGACTTGAAACATTCGTGGTCAGCAGGACTGATTAATTTGTTTTGCTATTATCCGCTACTTGAAAGGATTCTGTATGGTGCAATATGCAGGAACACCATCCACATGAAACACCACACACAATTTTCTATCACTTTCTTCGACGCACGTTTCGTCCCGACACCGGGACATCCTCAGGAGATGTTGACTTCACAATGCGAAATCGTAGAGTCAACATTCGTGGTCGTCACTCAAAATTTTTACAGTTGCAGGAATCGACCCCACAACCTCTGACGCAAGTTTGCTACCGCTACGCGATTCGGTCAGCAATTTTTTTTGAAAATTTTAACTAAACTAGAGTTGGTTTTGTTCGTCATGTTAAAATAATGAGTATAAAATTATAAGTAAACAATTAATTATTTCGTAACATGGTCGGCCACATCGCGAACTGTTCAATACTAAGATCTGACTACGACATAACTACCAAAGGATAGTACTATTATATTAAATCGTATGTTGAGGTCAACTCAGAATAAACACAAACTCACCGTGGCCACCCACATCGGCCCTCATAAGCAAGACAGCTCTTGCCGTTGGGTTCCGTAAAGTACTGCCAGTCGATGTTGGAAGCAAACATAGTGGGCATTAAGCTGGGCACTTTTGTTATGTCTGGTTCTTCTGGACCAGCCTCTAACAAAAGAACCTGAAAATTTGTAAAAACAATAAATAAATATACATTTTTTTCATTTTAATTATTTCAATAATTTAATAGTTCAAAGAACCAGAACTGAACGATCACAAAAAACTAGTAATTTCCACTTAGGGTTCGTAGTGAGTCTGTTAGCGATGACCGCAGCCCGCCGCGTCCACATCAACCACGATTAAGTCTAAATCCCTGCCGTTCTTCGTGTCAGCTTTACACTCACCTTCCATTTGGGGTTCGCAGTGAGTGTGTTAGCGATGACGCAGCTTGCCGCTCCCGCACGAACCCCAATGAAGTCTTACTCCCTGCCGTTCTTCGTGTCAGCTTTACACTCACCTTCCACTTGGGGTTCGCAGTGAGTCTGTTAGCGATGACGCAGTCCGCCGCACCCTCACGAACCCCGATGAAGTCTTACTCCCTGCCGTTCTTCGTGTCAGCTTTACACTCACCTTCCACTTGGGGTTCGCAGTGAGTCTGTTAGCGATGACGCATCCCGCCGCACCTGCACGAACTCTGATGAAGTCTTACTCCCTGCCGTTCTTCGTGTCAGCTTTACACTCACCTTCCACTTGGGGTTCGCAGTGAGTCTGTTAGCGATGACGCAGCCCGCCGCGCCCGCACCCACCACGATGAAATCATAATCCATGCCATCCCTCGTGTGAACATTATTTTCTATGTCACAGAAGTCTTGTTTCTCTTTATCAGCAGAACCTCCATACAGCTGCACTATCAGACTGAAATAAGCTAGCCCAAAGTTTGAACACGCTGTATGTGATGGTGAGGTCCGACATATTTCAGTGAAGTTTGTAGGCTGCCAAACCTGCATATTGACCTAAAAATATTTAAGTGTATTATTTTTCATTATAATTTTATCGTCAAGACTTCAATCGAGCTAGAATAATATGAAAATGAAAATCTTTATTTTTCTCACAAATATAGACTCTTATGAAAATTCAAAACGCCAGCGCAGCAGGTTTGCGCGGGAATGGTATTTTTCGACATTTTCTGGCAAAGTAATACTTACCTGAAGTGTATCAACTGCCTGACGTTCAGTACGAAATGATAATTAAATTAATCGTACGTAGGTACCTATTATCAATAATTAAGTATTATAATTATGTGCGTACTTTAGGGAAACTTTATTTCCATGGCGGTAACATTTTATGGGTACGTTAACCTTGATATAAGCATGTTACAATGAAAAAGATCAACTAGAAAGTAGTGAAAATAGCTAGACTTTATATGTATAATATTAATAACTAAATCAAAATAAACGAGTTTGTATTCGATAATTTTCCGTTGGAATTTCCGAAATCCTTTCTTTTCCTTTATTCTATTTTTTGTAAACTATGAATAATTTACGGTTCAGAATTCTGGGTGATTGATCTTAGTAACATGGTATCATAAAGGCACGCTTGCAAATCTTCCTGAAGAGCAGTTTCACATAAGCTAGTTTTCCAGTGGACCGTTTTTGATTTTCACTCGTTTGTATTTCTATCCCTTTGATTTGGCTCTATCAGTAACTGCTTTTGTAGATTTATTTCATAAAGAAATCACAATACCACTACACTATACATGATGCAAGTTCCCTCCAGGTGCTAGTATTAAACTTATCAAGCAATTATAGTGTGTTCTTGCAGCCCCCTCACACACAAACACACATTACACTTACATGCACACATAGGCGGAACATCAAATTGGTTTATATTGCTCGGTGTCAAAGCCGCTTTCACTAAAACTGGCATATTAACTCTGGCATAAATTCATAATAAAGGAAAAAGGGTAAAATATAAAGACTCACGAAAGATGTGTTGCCACAGAAAGCGTTGAGTTGCGTTCATATTATGCTTACTAACCAATTTTTTGTGATTTTTGATCGTCTTTAAAACGGTATTACGAGTAAACACAACCTTCCTACTTTAAAGTGATTATAGTACGTGTAAGGTAAAGGATTTCAGCAAATTATAAAATCCAGCGTAGCGTGGTCCTATTAATAATAATCATTCATCATTATTAATTAATTTGCGTAAAACACGTATAGGCCATTAACGTAGGCACGCTATCGTAAAAATATAAATACTAGAACAAACATTAGCAGCTTGGAGTGATTGTTAACTCTGCCATATTCAGTGAGTCAAGTCAAAATAAAGCACGTAGGACAGATTCATGTTATTGTACAGAACCCTCATAGCGAGAACCTGACTAGCACTTTGCTTTGTGAGGTTTATTACATAGTTGATTACTCGAATAAATTGGGATATTTAAATAAAGCATGATAGCTAGGTGCTAAATGAATCGCCGGATTTATCAATTTAATGTAACGACGAATAAATAAATAAACATCAATGGAAAAAAACAGATATTCAAATGTATTTGATATCTCAACTTACCGCACTGCCTATCACCTGAAAAACAACCAAAATACGCGACTATATGCAACTTTTTTTTTATATCCACAGGAAATGCCTGACGCATACCCCTCCGTCAGGGGAAACGGAGGGGTTATGTGGGGCTTGCACCCACTAAAACCTGTGTTTTGCCACGACGGGCCACGTTGGAGGGACTACGGGATTCACTTGCGTATTCACCGCGCTCCCGCCAGGCCTCGACCTGCCACCAGAGCGGCAGGTCCTGTCGCTGCTGCGCGCAGCCTGGCCGCTGCCGACCCTCCTGGGAGGCGCGTCCCTGAAAGGTCGCGCCACCTCCTCGGCCTGTTTGTGGAATTTGGGTGACGGACGCCAGAACCCCTTACATCCATCACCCACAGGCCAGCACCGGTTGCCAGAAGAAGGTGTTCGCACTCCAGCAACCGGTGCGACTCCTGCGAGAAGGATGTGCCTCCGTAATTATCCCTCTCGACGGGCGTTCCCGCCCACTTCGTTGATTTTTTTTACGAGGTTGTCTTCCACGTAGTGCCCCGAAGGGACTTGTGGGCGTTTCCGCCCCCGCCTGTATTTTTTTAATGAGGTTTTCTTCCTCCTCCGGTGTAGGTGTAGGCGTTTCGACACAGTGCCCTCTGCTGGGACTCAGAGGGACACGCGAAAAAACGCCACCTATCCACCGTGCCAAGCTATTAACCGACGTTACCAGGGAGCACCGGCCCGTGCGCTACAGATGGGGCACCGTAGCACTAGGGCACACGTGGAGGTTGCTTAGCCAGCCCCCCGACTTTATAATATATGCAACTTGCAAAGACTTCTATGTAGGTATCCCTGCAACTTGCTATTGCCTGCGGCTTTTCACAAATTCAGTGAGAATTATGATTTGAACCGTAGCATCTTGAAAATTAGCGCGCGTAATATTTGCACTTAATTGATCCTGCCGTTCTTCGTGTCAGCTTTACACTCACCTTCCACTTGGGGTTCGCAATAAGTCTGTTAGCGATGACGCAGACCGCCGCACCCGCACCAACCACGATAAAGTCATACTCCTTCGTCTCATGTTCACTTTCTTTAACACACAAATCTTGTTTCTGCTGATCAGTGGAGCCGCCATACAGCCCCACCAGCATACTGAGGTATACTAGACCAAAGTTGGAACATGCCGAAATCGGTGTTGATGACGGACACGTCTCAGTGAGGTTCAATGGCTGCCAAGTCTGTATCTAAAAAAAACAAGTTAGTAAAAAAGTGTTCCTCTATCTACGTTTGGAAGCCACATCATATTATAACCAATAATATTATTTACACATTACATGTGGAATATTTTATTGTTTTTAGGGTTCCATACCAAAATGGTAAAAATGGAACCCTTATGGTGAGACTTTCTCCGTCCGTCCGTCCGTCCGTCTGTCACACTCGATTATTTCAGTAACTATTAAAGCAATCGACCTGAAATTTGGAATTGTTGTAGATAATTGCGGCGCGACGTTATTGCAATCATAAAAAATTGAAAATCTTTTTTATTTTTATTTAAAAAGGGGGGAAAACCGGGTCGTCAAAATTTCAAAATGAGATAACAATATTGAGTAGGGTATCATATGAAAGGGCGTTACTTGTGTACTCTAAAACCGATTTTTATTTATTTTTATGCATGATAGTTTTCGATTTATTGGGCATACTGTCGAAAAAAATACCGTTCCCCTCCCTTATCTCCGAAGTTTACCAATCGAAAAATCTGAAATAATTATGATCAATAGAAGTAAACGTATATTTTACAGGAAAACTAAAATCAACTCTCTAACTATTATACTTTTTTGATAATAACAATAAACCGGCAAAAACAAAGTTACGTTTGCGGTTTGCCAACAAAAGTACCTACATGTAAATTATACTCGTAAATTCATGAACCAAAGTGATTCTTTAAATGTTTAACTTCTTTTATGGTATGGAACCCTCGGTGGGCGAGTCCGACTCGTACTTAGCCGGATTTTTTTTAAATAATCTCCTCTCTTCGGTTTCTTAAAATATAGGAAATATAAAATGTAAGCAATACATTTAATACTTTTAGCCTGGCGCTTCTGGAACTGGCGGAGGACGTGTTAAGGAATTAATGCATCCCTCCTTAATAAGTGGTGTACGTCAGGGCCACCACATGTAACATTAGCTGTCACTAGAGAAGAAAAATAGCTCAATACACCGCACTATCATGGACGGAACAACCAAACACAGTAGGGTTCTGTACCTCAAAGGGAAAAATGGACCCCTAATACCATTACTTTGCTGTCCGTCTGTCTGTCTGTCACGACTCCTTATTTCAGGACTTACTAGCTATTAAAGCTATCGATATGAGGAATAGTTACTTATAGGTAATTGTAGCCCAACGACATTGCAATTATAAAAAAAAATCATTTGCGTTTTTATTTTTATTCAAAAAGGGGGGTAAAAAAGGGAGTCAAAATTTCAAAATGGGACAACAATATTGAGTGGGGCGTAACTTATTTCAATTATATTCTAACTATCACGGTGCAGTGTAGTGCCCTATACACACAGCGCTACAGCCTGGATGGACGGACGGAAAGTCAAATTGCGATAATCCCAATATCATCTTCACGTGTTTATATTAAAATCTCTGGTTGAAAGTGTCGAGTTACAGAAATTAGTCCGAGATTTGCGAGTTACTCTCATAAAACTGGATACTCGGACTAATTTCCTAGGATACACATTTTTATGCAAAGATTTTGATATAATCATTTAAAGATGATACTGCCATTCCCGCAAATTAACTGCCATAAACCTCTGATGTGTAATTAGTACAAATTGCAAAAAAACATGAAAATTTTGAATTTCGCGGGCAGAGTCGTTGATTTCGCCTTAAATTATAGCAGTTTGTGTACAAAATGGCATGAAAGAATACCAACCTGCTCTTACTAAACTAATTGCTTCCTGAATTCTGTAATTAAATTAGCTTCATTGTTGTAATTAACGTCAGTCAGTTGTATTTATATTTTCAACGAGATGATACGTTATCAATTTTACCTCTAAACTGAAATTTAAGGCCAATGTTTCAGTTAACCAAAATACCTAGAAGTTTTTTACTTTTTACACGACTGCCCAAAAAAGGAGTGTAATGTTTTTAGGGTTCATGTATGTATGTATGTATGTATGTATGTATGTATGTATGTATGTATGTATGTATGTATGTGATGTTTATTTATACCTCCATAACTTCTGAACGGCTGAACAGATTTGGTCATATGGGGTATCTTTAGAATCCTTGAACCCTCCAGAGTAACATAGGCTATAATTTTTTTGGAAAAAATCAATATGGCGGATGTGAGGCGCCATTTTCAAAAGTGGAAAACAAAATTTTTTCTGCAAATATCACAATATGGGTATCAAAATGAAGGTATTGGAGAGTAGTTACAGAAAATACCTTCGCCTAACTGCTGACCATCACTAAAAATATAAAATAAAAATAAGTAATTAAAAAATTAAAAAACTCGACTGCCCTGTTATAAAACGAACTAAAAAGTAAGAAACAAGATATTTTAGTTCAACAGATAAATTCATACGGCAGTCGGGGGGCTGTTCTGAGGAACAACCTCTATTCTAAGAGGTCCCCCGACTGCCATATGAATTTATCTGTTCAACTAAAATAACTTGTTTCTTTCTTTTTAGTTCGTTTTATAACAGGGCAGTCGTGTTTTTTAATTTTTTAATTACTTATTTTTTACAGATTACCAATATTCTTAAAGCAAAATTTTTCGTGAAGATAAGTGTGAGATTTAGCGTAAGTACTAATTTAAAATTTAATAAATTTTAACAAGACGTGCGACTTAACTCTGGTTCCTACAATTTACCTTTTTCCTGTATGTCTATTGTCAAGCCATAGTTATTTTGATCTCACTACTTTTTGTGTTGTATTTGTAACTTGGCCTAATACTGACTTACTTACTTTTCATAAATAACTTTCATATAAAATAAAGGCTACGTAAAGGAAATGTAAATGAAAATAACAAGGTAAATGTCAATAACTACTGATCGTTTTATAAACGAAACAACAAATAAAATTATCAATGACAAATTTTAAACGCAAGCAAACAAAACAAATTGTTAAAAAATTGTATAAAAAACATGAACATTTGAAAAATCAGAAACAGTGATTGTTAGTACGCTCCTGCCAATACTTGATGACACCTTCGATGGCCTTCTGCGCGATCATGATGGTGGGCGCGTTAGTGTTGCCGCGCATGACCACGGGGATGACGGACGCGTCGATGACGCGCAGCGACTTGACGCCGTACACGCGCAGCTCGTGGTCCACCACGGCCTTCTTGTCCCTCTTGGGGCCCATCTTGCACGTGCCCACCTGGTGGTGCGTGCACGAGGTGTACTGCCTGATCAAGCAGAGGAAGTACTCGTCGGTACCCCACTCGTGCTCCGTGCAGTGGGGGAATTGCTCCCGCACGTAATACGCTCCGCGCGATTTGAACGCCTCCGTTTCTTCCAGACTCAGCATAAATTTAATGCCCTTCAACAGTGGTTCTATGTCCCTCTCGTCGTCCAAATAGTTGATGTGTATCGCCGGAGGTCCGAGAGGATCGTCCTTGTTCAACAAGATTTTGCCTCTGCTCTTCGGTGTCAAATTCATGATCCTCGGAATCATACCGTTGTAGTACGCGGTCGGCCAAATAGCTGCCTTTTCACCAAAAATTGGATCCTGGATGTACTCCGTCCAATTCGGTGCGTGGTTCACTTGCAGCTGTATGTTGGGCGCATCCAAGCATTCGTCGGTTTTTATGAACGCAGCCGACATGATGGGACCCAGACCGGCGAGAGGCGAATCTCGCTTGTGTTTCATCGTAGCGAACTCCTTGATGTCGCGCAACATCTGCTCGTGACTGACCGTGGTCGCGATTTCGTCGGGCAAGGCGATTATCAAGCCGTTAAAAGCCACGTGATCTTGGAGGTTCTCTCCCACCGCGAGATTTTGTACTACGGGGATGTTCAAGCTCTCCAAGTGCTTCCTCGGACCTATCCCCGATAGCATCAACAGCTTAGGCGATTCGACCACTCCGCCGCTGACGATCACCTCTTTCTTGGCGTATGCCTTGTATTTCTTGCCGTTTTTGACGTACACGATTCCTCTGGCTGTTTTGTGCTCGTCGATGATAATTTTGGTAGCGACCGAATGGGTTTTGATGACGAGATTCTTTCTTTGGTGTCGGATGGGGTTTATGTAGACGCGGTTGGTGGACATGCGCTCGCCCTCCATCGCGGTCACCTGCGCCTGCATGTTGTGGAACTGCGAGGCGCCGTTGAAGTCACCGTAGGGCACTCCCGCTTCGGTGAAGGCCTCCGTCATCATGCTGGCGGGCCCGTCGACGTAGGGCAGCCACGACACGTACTGCTCTCCCATCGCGCCGTGGTAGTCCTCGTCGATCGAGTACTTGTTCACGTTTCTTTCCGTCTTCATGAAGTAGGGAAGCACCTGCAAAACAGCAACACATATTATGTGACTTGTTAGCTCGTCAATTAGATTCGAGAAGTTTAATGTATCTTATAACTGCTTTAGAAGATAGTCAGCACTCAGCTGCATTATTTCACAGCGGACTTTGCTCGCCCAGAGAATGCTCGCAGATACAAAACGAAGGAGTGTTCTTTGTTTACAGTTCCTAAAGTATTAATATAATATAATACTCACCTCTTCATAGCTCCATCCCTTGTTGCCCATTTTGGCCCACATGTCGTAATCTTTTTTGTTTCCTCTGACGTAGGCCATCGCGTTGATACTGGTCGAGCCGCCCATTACTTTACCTCTGCATTAAAATAAAAGTCAATGCATGCATCTGATGATCTGAATAAGAACTTGACTCAGAACTGGTGACCAGATGGATAT
The DNA here is from genome assembly GCA_963855885.1 of Coenonympha glycerion. Taxonomy (NCBI): domain Eukaryota; kingdom Metazoa; phylum Arthropoda; class Insecta; order Lepidoptera; family Nymphalidae; genus Coenonympha; species Coenonympha glycerion. Next base: position 17,946,664 of record OY979631.1, read on the forward strand.
TACCATTCTGAGCTACTACGACATTCAAAATAATATAATTCTATTGTTATGTTTGGGATTAAACTGGTGATGTCTAAATAGATAGAAGAAGAAGCTAACTGATTGTCCTATTAATGCACAGCACAAACCGCTGGGTCCCCAAATTTGGCACATATTCGTAGGTATCTTATGAGGTCTATAGGATTTTTCAAAACTCATCGAGGAGATGCGGGCCCTAAGTAAGTTTATTTGTTTCAAGTTTCAACACGCCGCAACTACCTTGAAAAGGAGTTTATTTGGAATCCTGGATTAACACATTAAATGCCAGAAAAATTCATGGTTCCTGCGAGATTTGTGAAATTCACACGCGCCAGTTAAGAGTCCGCTTACCCACGACGTTTCCCATACATTCATAATACCAAAATCTTTGTAATTCGTGCAAATTTCGATTTTTTGTGGTTTTATTCGGGTTCATATACTTAGTAATAATCTACGCTCCTGGCCATATTTCGTTCCGAAATATTTTTGTTAAACGAAATTGTAAACGAATTTAGTTTTGTTTATTTTTATGCTGCTTATTTGTTTTGTAATAAAAACAACACTATCTCACGTCGCATTAGTTCAGGAGCACAGTTTTTATTGTCCAGCTAAAGAAAAACACCAGTTATAAAGAAAGTTATCATTCATAATTTTTGGTATTACGGGACTGGAACAAAGTTATAAAAATTTTGATCAAAATTGATTATTATTTCGTTTTTAATACATATAACGTATTTACGAAATTTTTAAATTGTAGAGATGTTCTCTAACATTTAGGTATAAATATGTACCTATTAGTAATCCGCTAATAGTTATTTCCTGTATTAATCATTACAACAACTAAATCCACAGGAAATGATATGTTCCGAAGGCCTAACTCTAAAAAATATTCAATCTGGAGGTCAAGTATATTATTAACCAAGTTTAATATACAACGTATAGATTATTTGTCCTAATTAGCCGAAAGCCTGAAGTAGAGAACGATGTATAGATGCATGAAAGAATATCGCAAGAAGTGTAGCTCATATCCTGAGGGAACTTTAGGGAGTTCAAAAATGTACCATAAATTTTAAGTGACTTCTCAAAAAACAGCTAGTTCAATATCAATGAACTGCTATGCTATTCTACAAAATGAAATAGCTGCCAGACAGCTGCCAACCCGAATATGACAGGCAAAATTGTACTCTATTACAACTGACAAATTCATAGATGCAGAGATGTACGCTCGTCGCTGTTTTGCAGAATAGCACGGCTGGAAATAATGAAAATGATATGAAATTTGTCGATATTGCAAGAAGTTATCGGATGTGTCTGGACTGGACTGGGACGCTACTTAGATCCAGAGCTATGCGGGTACAAAGTACAAACCGTGGCCATCCACATTTTCCTTCAGGGAAGGCGAGGCAGCTTTTCCCGTTGGACTCCAGGGTATACGAATAGTCCAGGCTGGAGCCCATCAGCGCCGTGAAGAAGCCCGGCACCGCCGTCAAGTCGGGCTCTTCTCCGCCCGCTTCCATCAGAAGCACCTGAAGATACAGACAACACCGCACTATAGGCATGTCTTTCTTTTTATGACTAACCTCTTTCGCACATGTCCGCAAACGAAGCGGTGTTGCAACGAATCGTAGGAGGCGTAATTGTCATAATGTTTTGCGTAGCGTCATAACGATACGCTTACGCTTACGAGGCGTGTTCCGTGTCCACTAGTTTCCGAAATTTACATTTTATATAGGCTCGCCGCATTGGATTTGTAGCGTGTGGCGGCCACCGGCTGCGACCGTGTTTTGTGGTTTTAGCCAGTGGCCCGCGTGAGATGAATGGGCAAGACATTCGATCTACCAGATCTAGTCTACCAATGCCAGATGCCACTGCCTTGACAACACGCCAAGAGCAAGTACCGAACGGGCGCCCTCCCGCGATTCGGCCCCCATAACCGCGAGGTTGATTGGGCCACGGGTGGTGGAGGGTTGTCCCTACCAATGCCAGATGCAGTAAGTACGTCCCAGTAGCACTTAGCAATGCTAATTCATATGTAGTAGAGCTGCACTGCAGTATGAAATTGATTTTTACGCACTGCAAGTTAGTACTTCATGCGACTCTTGAGGCAAGTGGTATTGCAGCCGAAGTTTTATCGTACTAACTTGGAACACATAGCGCATTGCGCCGGAACCAAAGATCATTTAATTAATGATCTTTGCCAATCACATGAACACTGAATCGCTTGGCGGTGCGTCTAAACTCTGCTGGTATAGAGTGGTAACTAGCCACGGCCGAAGACTCCCCCCAGACCAGACCTGAGCCAATTTAGTCAAGTCATGAAATTCTACAGCGGCCCATGACGGGAATCGTACCCGCAATTCGAATCTTAGCAAGCGTCTCTGCGCCAGTGAGGTCGTTAAAACGTATGTTTTTTAAGAAGCTTTTAGTTACCTTTATCTTTATTATTTATACGCCTAACTAACAGAAAGTTAAAGCAGTAATGTGATACCGAAATTAGGTGCTGTTTGATGACACTGCGGTCAAAAAATGTAAAAAATCTTCCTCAAATGGTTTCTCTGTTGCTTTCCTACCCTATCCCTACCTATACAGCATATACGCATGTAGAGATGTATTTTTGTCGATCTTTTTTCTCTGTCTACCAATATGGATCAGATAGAGAAAAGAGAATGACAAAAGTAGAGAGACATATCTCCACGTGCGCATACAAGCCCCGCTGGTCGTAATACTCACCTTCCAATCAGGGTTCTCGCTCAGTTTGTTAGCCATGACGCATCCCGCCGCGCCCGCGCCCACTATGATGAAGTCGTAATGGTCCTCGAACTCCTCCTTCGCGTAGCCCCTTTCTGCATCGCACACTTGCTGCTTCTTCAGGTCGGCGCTGCCACCATAGATCTGCGCTATCAGACTGAGGTACATGAAGCCCACGCTGGAGCAGGCCGCCGCCGTCGACGACGCCGGACAGACTTCCGTCAGATTCAACGGCTGCCAAACCATGGTGCTCTGAAAATCGTCATAGATTTAAAAAAAATCTTATGGGTTAAGGGTTTGCACTTGATGCAATGATCTCTATCTCTGGATTCCTGAATGTCGACGTAAAAATGAAGACACTTGATTTTCGCCATTTTGGGGCTCATTGTAGCGTAACCTAGCGTGAGTGTCTATGGAACTAAAATAAAATGACATTCAAAACGACAGTCCACTACCAACAAATGCTTTAGACCGCGCAAAGTGGAAACGATTAAGCAGGAAAGCTGACCCTGGCATATGCCGGGATGAAGGCTAAGAAGAAGAAGAAGAAAAGTCCACTACCAACAAATGCCAATTTAGTACCGTGGACGTTCGGGGGTGGCGCTTCAAATCGACACAAAAAAGGAACTGTCAGACGTATAGAATGATTAATGCAGAGATAGAGATCAGTAACTCGATGACAGTCATACCTAGTTTCAAGGATGAGATCTAGATCGAAACCAGATAAGAGAAAAGGTGACTGTTCACATATTGTTGAGCTTTTAATCGTCTGTTGTCAATACTTCTCGTTAGCATCACTTTAATAGGTTCACAAATGACTATGAATATTTAGTATGCGTAACGATGGTAAGAAATTGGAAGGGGTAACGTTGACTCTATGGGAGATGGAAAGCTTGCGTTGACACCTTTGCATAGTTCCTTCTCCCTGAAACCCGAAACAAGGCTGGTGCAGAGGCTGAATTTGCTGAAGACCTCAAAAAGCATAAATATGTCTCTCTTTATAGTGGGTACTGGTGGTGTGGACACCATGGAACCGTGAGGACCAGGAGTAAAGGAATTTTTAATGTTTCTTTACGGTAGAAGCAACAAGTAACCAAGTAAAGACACTTCGGAAAAAGCTCTCTTTATAACCCGCTTTTGTTTGATTCTGAGACTTGAGCTGTCTTATGAAACAAAGCTTTAATCTCTAACAATGGCGGATGCGTAGATGAGATAAAGCGACGTATGGCGATCACCAGAACTGCAATGGATAGGCTGAGAAAAATATGGAGGAACAGGAAAGTCACGAAAGCCACCAAAATCAACCTTGTACAAACGCTTGTTTTCCCCATATTTTTATATGCTGCTGAGACGTGGACTTTGCGACAAGTCGAGACAAAGAAAATTGACGCTTTGGAGATGTGGTGCTGGAGGCGAATGCTCAGAATATCATAGACCGAATTTCGCACCAACATTTCTATACTCCAAGAACTCGGCATTAAAAATCGTTTATCGACATTGGTACAAAGTCGCATCCTTAAGTTCTTCGGACACGTCTCCCGGCGAGGGAACTATTCCATCGAGCGACTCGTCGTGCAGGGCAAAATGGAAAGCACGTCAAGACCACGTGGAAGGTCGCCAATGCGATGCGATGCGATGCGATGGACTGAACAAATAAAGACTGCTGTTGGTGGTCCCTTGCATGAGTGTACCAGAATGACAGCTAGCAGGGAGAAGTGGCGTATGCTCGTGAGGACAATAACATCGGCCTTGAACAGTGGCAGCGCCTAATTTGATGACCACGACCGCTCTGTCAAGAGCGCCACGACAAAAAGAAGAAGATGAAACATAGACAGAATATTTTAAGCCATCTGGTAGAAAACATTTCAGTTTCAATGTATTTTCTTGAGTATAATTTTGGCTCTTTCAAAAAATTTTAAATTATTGCTGTTGATACTTCATAACTATGTAAAAATTATTTGTGTAGAAATGCAGCATAAGCGTTCAACTGACCTGATAATATTCTACTGGCTGTAAACCAAAATCTCTTCCGGACCTCTGCTCCTCTGGTATCGTCTGCCCCTACACCCTGGCCCGTGAGTGACTCGAAAAACAGGTTGCCCTGTTTTATATGAACGGAGAGTAAATAAGGTAAGCAATATTATATTTATTGAATCGATTGGTGTTTATTGTCATTGGATATAAAAATATAGAAAATATTATTATAACTCTTGGGTGTCTGTTCATCTTGCATTTTTTCTTTATCTAAATAAAAGATAAAATCTTATAGGGATCATACTTTTAAGACTAGACCAGAAATTTAATACGACACCGCAATGCCGACCCGTGACGGAGTGGATCCCGTCGAATAATTACAATTTTTTTTTATCGTAATACATCGCCACTGTTTACATAGCGGCAAGCTTAACCCTGACAATTATATTGTGCAATTAATTAATAAACTAAGTATAAAATAATAATTAATTAATAAACTAAGTAAGTAGTACAAATTATTAGACAAAGGAGCAATTAGCTCTGGCAGCTTTTCTGACTGCCGATAACGCGAACTACAGAAACCCAGTACGGCAATCGTCATTGATTAACTCACTAATATCCTCTACTACCTCTAGCTCTCTATCCAATCTGTGCCTGCAATCTTGTCTCAGAGCCGAAAATCTCTGGCATTCTAGTAATATATGCTCAACTGTTTCAGAAGTACTGTCATCACAAGCACAAAAAGGATTGCCAGCAAGATTAAACCTAAATGGGTAGGCTTTGAATCCACCGTGGCCTGTGAATAGTTGAGGCTTTGTGTTATCTAGTTTTATTTGTTTCAGAATTTTGTAGGCTTTTTGCACGTCTGGGAAGAAAACTTTAGTGACAGCTCCAGTGCTGGCGGTAGAATAACGTTCTTGCTTGCCTTCCTTACTCAAGGGAACAATTAATGTAGTGAAAAGAGGCAAAATGTAGTAATTAGGAGTTACTTTCGCAAAACAAATGATCTTGACAGAGATATCTAAGTTTTCAATGCTCTGTTATTACAAGCATATTTAGTTTAGTTAACCTAGTAGTTTAGTGCAGCAGTTTGTTATGGGCTTCAACAAATCTCAGCGCCAGGGCGCGTTTGTGAACCCTCGTAAATAGCACCATTAAAGAGACCGTGTTAAAAGAAATTACTTGTCATAAGAGCCTCTGTATGTTAGGTCTATATGAAATAAAGAATTTTCCATATTATTCATGTGCAGTCGACGGCTGTGCCTAGTGTTGGATGCATACACTTCGCCCCTATCCAGCTGTTGAAACAAGCCGATGCGACGGATGATGGTTGCTCTTTATTCTTACGTTCCTGATAATTTATGCGACCCTGAATTTCACGCTCATTATTTTATCAGTTGGCTAAATGCTAATTACTGTACTTTTACTGTTACTACGTGTATTATAATGATTCATCTCGGGATTCGAAGCCACACGTCTTCTCTTGTTGGTAACGCGTATGTTAGTCAAACCATGGAATACTATTAGATAGATCATAATGTTAAAGAACAATTAACTAACCCGCTCTGCCACTCAGTAGGGAATTTCCTAAAATCGTTTCATAATGTGTTACTTTTCCTTCCCTTCATTCCTCTATCATTCCTTTATCACTCCTCTATCTTTTATTTCTATTTACTTTTCATTCCTCTATCATTCACCTCAAATGGAAAAATCAGGAAGCAGTAATTACCTGATGCTGTCAGCTTTTTTGTTTCTTACCTAAATACGGAATACCTATACTATTATGTAATATGAAATGGCAATAAGTTTCGCATAAAAAATTGAACATATTGTTTTCTCAGCTGAAAAATATGAAAGAGAGATCGCCTGGTTTTTGTTTACACTGGTATCTCATGGAATTTTTTAATACAATGATTATAAGGTGTAGTTAATAAATGTTGCCTCATTGTTTAATATTCTTTTCGTTCCGCTTGCAGTATTATAGCTAAGCGAACGATACGTAGCGACTTTTTAATTACCTATGTAATATGTATTCTTTACTATGTATTTTAGTACTTTAGCTACTGCTGTTTATTTCATTTGCAAACGAGTTCACCCATCCGGGAGCTCCGGTGAAAAAAAATCCGTAGTATCCTTCTCCGTATAATTTAATCTCGTGTCTACATTATACAGGTTAAATTTAAGCTTTCGAAGAAGGCTTTGTTCTGGGCGATGATTATTCATTGAATCAGAACTTTCATTTTTGAAGATATTTTTTTGTATTAAATATATTGTTTTAAGTTAATTCAAAGTCACTATTTTCTTATAGTTATTACACTGTGATTATACAGTCTGTGAGTAAAATTTGGTAACTACCAAATTTTGTACAAGTGTTTGAGTGCAAGTTTGGATTTTTAAGGTTTTTGTTCATTTAATATCTATTAATTTAATAAAGCGATCAATCATAACAATTTATTACAATAAGATACTTGGAACATCTTTTCCTTACTCCAAGATATTCAACAATAATTCTTGGTACGTTCCCTCCAGTGCTTTATCACAAAGTCGGAACCTCGCTCGCCTATCATCATGGTTGGGGCGTTAGTGTTGCCTCGCACCACCACAGGCATGATTGAGGCGTCGATGACTCGCAGCGACCCCACGCCGTACACACGGAGCTCGTTGTCGACCACCGCCTTCCGATCCCCCTTCGGCCCCATCTTGCACGTCCCGACCGGATGGTACGTGGAAGAAGTGTACGCTTTCATCAAGCAAATCAAGTACTCATCGGTTCCCCACTCGTAATTTTTACAGTGAGGCATCGGCTCTCTCACGAAATACGCCCCGTTAGACCTAAAAGCCTCTGTCTTCTCTAGAGATAACAAGAATCTGGTTCCTTTTAGTAGAGGGATATAATCTCTCTCGTCGCCAAAGTAATTCGGGTAAATGAGCGGAGGGCCATTGGGGTTCGTTTCATTTAATACGAGGAAGCCTCTACTTTTCGGCACCACATTCATAGTTCTCGGTATAGCAGCATCGTAGAAGGCGGTTGGGAAAATCGCAACGTTCTGCCCCGTCACAGGATCTTGTATGAACTCTCTCCAGTTGGCAGCGTTATCCACTTGGTACTGTATATCTGGCGCGATCAACTTGGGATCTGTTTTCAAAAATGATATGGAGTTCACTGGACCGTTCCCGGAGAGTGGACCTCTTTTGTGTTTCATTTTGGCGTAGTCTACAACCGAACGTAAAACATCGTTATTGCTGACCGCTGTAGAAGTTTTATTCGATAGTGCAACGATGATACCATTAAAGGTGACATGGTCTTGTAGGTTTTCTCCGACTGCTAGATCTTGTACCACCGGAATGCCTATGCTCTCTAAGTGTTTCTTCGGTCCTATTCCGGATAACATCAACAATTTCGGTGAGTTTATAGATCCCGCGCTAACGATGACCTCTTTTTTGGCGTACGCTGTATATTTTTTACCATCTTTAACATAAATTACTCCATAAGCATTGTTGTGCTCGTCTATAAGTATCTTAGTTGTTTCAGCATCCGTTTCGATGTCGAGGTTAGGTCTTTTGTTACGGATGGGCTGTATGAAAGCGACGTTGGTGGATACTCTTTCACCGTCGAGATGGAAAGCTTGCGCCTGCATGGTACCCTCTTGATGAGCTGCATTATAGTCTGTCAGAGGAAGTCCTCCCTGGTTGAACGCTGCGGTGAGCATGAGTGAGGGCTTGTCGATGTAAGGATACCTGGAGACATATTGCTCGCCCTTCGCTCCGTGGTATTTACTGTCAAGAACTTCTATATTTAAATTTCTCTCAGATTTTTTGAAGAATGGCAGCACCTGAAAATACAAGAATATCAATGTTTTAATTTTGTTTGAATTAGATTAAAAGATCAAAAATATATTAGAGACACACCGTAAAGATGATTTTTTTTTATTTCCAAGGTAGGTAAGTACTCACATCGTCATAGCTCCAGCCTTCATTACCCATTTCTGCCCATGCATCATAATCTGCTCTGTTGCCTCTGATGTAAGCCATAGAGTTGATAGAACTCGAACCTCCCATTGTTTTACCACTGTACAAATAATTAATATAAAATATACATAACCTTGACTTGTGTTAAGCCTAATAAAGTACATTATACCTGAGTACTTGACTAGAAAAATATAATCAGAACACCAATCTAAAATAATAATTATAGTACATAATTACCAACAAAACTTTAAATCAGGAATTCTTAAATTTCAGACTAACAGATCTGAGCTTTAGTGCCATCCTTTGCCAACTATTAGCAAAGTTCCTTCGACGTTCTTCCTCTCGGAATAGCACGCTCGGATACGAGGTCGAGGGTTCAATTCCCACCGCAGACTGCTTTAGAACTCTATAATTTCTAATTTGGTGTGGGAGGCTTCCGCCGTGGCTATGAGACGCTGCATTGCCTTACTACTTCTAAGTTAGAACGATAGATGTTATCGTACTTCGTCTGCATCATCAATTATCATCAAGTGAGACAACAGTCAAGTCAGCTTGTAATAAAATAATATGTAAAACTTCCATTAAATGATTCCATCAATTACATCCCTTTTTAACAAAAACGCAATGCACTGATATGTAGGTCTGTAAAAGACCAACAAGCTTACCGTGGCCACGAGCATCTTCCTCCCGGGAATGCAAGGCAGCTCTTGCCGTTGGGTTCCGTGGAGTACTGCCAGTCGATGTTGGAGCCCAGCAGCGCAGTGGACAAGCCGGGCACCAGCGTCACATCGGGCTCCTCCGGACCGGCTTCCAATAGCAGCACCTGAATCAGAAAGCTCGTGATACTTTCTAGGATTGATTATTATACCAACGTGTGAACTCAAGTAACAAGTAAGTAAGTAGTAAGTAAGTTAGTTGTGCTCAGGAACTCCGTCGTGTCCTTGTGCCTCCTTCACCTTTCTACCATAGAACCGCAAGGGCGGTGGCATCCTCATTTGATTGATATCCAACATAATATGGATGCCATGGAGCGACCTCCTCTTCCTCCTTGAAGTAGGATCCCTGACGGGTCCGAAACTGGTCGGGCGGACCTGACTCAATGTTGCGTGAGCTTTAGCCGTTTTTCCTTTTTACAAAATATCTACTATTTATTTCTAAGAGTAATTTTAGTGCGTATTCTATATTTTATTTATGCTGACCTTCCACTTGGGGTTCTCAGTGAGTCTGTTGGCGACAACGCAGCCCGCCGCGCCCGCGCCGACCACGATGAAGTCATATTCTCCGTGACGTCTACTTTTCCTTCCCTCTCTCTCACACGCCTCCTGCTTCCTCTTATCAATGGAACCCCCATACAACTGCACCAATAAACTCAGGTATACTAGCCCAAATTCGGAGCACGCCGAAATCGGCGTTTGAGGTGGACACACATCTGTGAGGTTTAAGGGCTCCCAAATCATCTGAAAATGTTAAAGTATAAAATATGAATTGATTGATTTTGTTTTGTACTAAAAGTATGTTATTTTGATACAAATCGTAAAAACTTGGTCCGTCAGAAATTGGCAACACGTAGCATACATTTTTTGATCGAGATTTGTTGTCATCATCAATCAATACAATAAAACGACTGAACCAATTGGGCTGAAAATTTGTGGGGAGGTAAATTGTATCAGGAGACGAACACATGATGATTTTATCCCATTCCCGTGGAACGTGACATAATATAACGTCTTATAACAAAACGCAACCTCCAAAGCGCGGCGGAACAAAGTTCGTCGGGTCAGCTACTTGCCAATAGATGTCACTGTACACATGTTACGTTTAACTTCATCGCACTGAGGAGATTCTCGCCGTCTGAATCACTACCCTGGGTAGGCAATTTTTCGGTATCGCTTCTCGGCCTTTTGGCTAAGATCAAAGTGTAGTATCTGTTCTTTTCAGCTTAATATCTGAAAGTTCCCGCACTGCGGGACCAGTATATTAAACTGATTTTTGTAACTCGACGGGATGTTCGGGGCTCGCTCCACTCCCGTCACGGGTCGGCCCGGCATTGCAGTGCCGCCGGGATCGGCCCACTTAAATCAATATACTAATATCAAATACGACCGACAACATTGTCGTAATCGTATTTGAAGTTTGGACTATAAAAAACTCAATAATAATCAACGCAAGCAAACGAGCGGGCGGCTCACCAGTTGGTTAGCGATCACCGTTCCCCATGGCCATTTGCAGCAGAGAAACTGTAAATGCGCTGCACTACTATATTTCGTTTATGAATAAGAGGGTAATATCATTTACTAAATACCAACTAAATACAATAGGTATAGATAAGTATACGTACCTCGCCAAATACAGCGGGAACCTCACTGTGGTTAGCACTCTAACCTCAGACTCTAACAAATGTTGCTCAGCTGATTTCGTTTCAGGACCTTGTAACTTGCAATTGAAAAATAATTTGAAGTATCCTCTGCCCTCTAACACGAACTGCACTTATAATAGTTATTAACATTACTTAACGCATTTTGCTAATTAATTTGTAAGGAATTAAGCGAATTTGTTGGTTATTTTAACTAATATCTATATTTCATATTAAATCCGGCCGTCTCTGCTATTAGGATATTTTAATGAAGATAATATTCGCTAATATTAAGTGATTTCCTCTACCTACCTAGATAATATTATTATAACTAAACTATAATTTGACGATCTCCGTGGTTGAGTGGTTAGCGTGCCGGTTTTCAAGGCGCCGCCATCCTGAGGTTCCGGGTTCGATCCCCGGTCGGGGCAATGTAGAAAAATAAGTTTTCTACATTGTCTCGGGTCTGGGTGTTGTGGTACCTTCGTTGTTTCTGATTTCCTTAACACAAGTGCATAAGCTACTTACTAAGGGATCGGAGCAATGTATGTGATGTTGTCCACTATTTATTTATTTATTTTATTTAGTTTAGTAGCCTAGTTATACTTGGTTATAAGTACTATTGATATTTCCAACTCTACCTATGTCTGTGCAAAGAGTCACGTTGTCCCGTTGCTCCGTTGTGGCGCTATTGAAGGACAAAAAACAAACCAACAAACTCGAATTCATATTTTTTGTAGTATGGACTATTAATTAATGAGTCCTCATAATTAACTCGGTCTCTGCGGTCGTGTAACTTATTTGCAAAATAAAACATAAAAATCGCCTAATTGTTTTATAGTAGCAATAATTCTATTTTACGTGGCTCGTAAAACGTAAGAAAGTTGTCAGGTTCTTTATAGGATTTTGTAAAAATGGACCCGGGGGTCGGAACATATACAGTGCAACTTTCTTTGTCCCTCCATATGTCCATCACAATGGAATATTTATCAATAAACCTCCACAAATGAAGCTCGTTCTGAGTTTAGATAGGAAAGTGATTTCGTGAGTCGAACTGACATTTAGCGGGGTTTTTAGAGTTTCGTACCTAAAAAAGGAAAATGCACAGATTTTCCTTTCTGTTATGAAACTTTATTACATGGGAGTTGAATCCTAGATCTCCGAATAGTAGGGCGATCTTAGATAAAAATAGTAAAGATAGGCCGATCCGAACATTTTACGTAAACCTTCTTCATACAAGCAAACGCGTCATCTGTCAAAATACCCGCCGCCGCCGCTGACCGAACTACCGCGTGGCCTTATACTGTTGGCAAAGACTGTTGGTACCTACTAATGACACCCATAAACTGGCGACATTTTTTCGCGCTGTTCGCCCTGTCTTTAGTACAATCCAACAAGGCTCTCTTGGCACTTGAAGGAGGGTGCTGTTGCAAAACAAAGGCAGCCATAAAATAAAGACTCCTCAATTTTACTTCAATTTTAGTTTAAAATAGTTAAATGTTAATACTTAGTAAGCAAAAACAACATAACATACAATAGTGATATACTGACAGAGCGAACTATCAAAGAGTAGGTAGCACAAGATAGCAGCGTTGCCACTTGTCTCTTTGTGTACCTATATATCAGTAGAGATGGGCCGAATATTCGTTTTATATTCGGTATTCGGCATATTCGGCAGCTTTACCGAATATTCATATTCGGCCGAATATTCGGCTGAATCACCTAATATATTCGGCAAAGTGATACTCAAAGTTTTTACTGTTATTGACCCGTGTATTATCATGATTTGAGTGTACAGTGTAATGAGGTAAGTATTTTAGAGTATAGCTTTCTGTTTTTGTCGTCACTGAAGCTTTATTTTCAATTAAAGTAGGTTGGTAAAAACTAAAAGATAATAACTTAATGCAAAATATAGGTACCTATCTAGCTGTTTTGGGATTAGGCTACTGTATAAACTCTTTAGAATAATATATTATTATCGTCTTAATTGAAGGAAAATAAACAAGATATTTATTTCAATCAGTCTTTATTGTGTTAGAGAATAGCTTAATCAAATCACAACACCTTAGTAGATTATGAATAATATTTTTTTCTAGTTTCTACTCAGCATAGCGTCGCAAAATATATTTATTGATATTAAACTTTTAAACCTATCCTATTCAACCAATATAGTTCTTTCTATTTCTTTCTAAATGTTCTACTCGTTACTGCATGACGCAATAGTGAGAACGCGGCGGGGCCTGCGGGGGTAGCGGGCGGGTGGGTCTGGCGGCAATCCGCGCGCTTAGCGTAAACAAGTTTAGACCTGCATTTGTGCGACGGAACGGAATGAAATGTACCGAATATTCGGCCGAATATTCGGTTCGGTAAAAGTTTTACCGAATATTCGGCCGAATGTTCGTATTCGGTGAAACCCATGTTCGGCCCATCACTATATATCAGCTGATTTTAGGAATGCAGTACATTCATATAAATACTTAAGTTATTATTTTTGTATGGAAGTTGTAAGTTAAAATTGATTTGAAGTTAAATAAGTTCCTTGTAGGTACCTATTTACCAAATAAGCAAAAAAAAATGACTTTTTAGGACTCAGTTGTGATTTCGACAACTTGAAAACTCAATTTTTTCCTTATAATTATGACATTCATAAATCATAGGTCATCAGGGAAATTTTACATGCAAGTGAATAAATTGTGTGAATGTTCGTTGTTGTAAATAATGTAAATAAGCCAATAAAAAGAATAGTAACAATGTGTGTAAGTATTTAGTTTTGGAGAAATGCGTGGACAAACTTACACTTACAAAATAAATAATCCAGTGTGACAAACGGACGGACGGACGGAGAAAGTCTCACCATAAGGGTTCCATTTCTACCATTTTGGTATGGAACCCTAAAAACGGTCGCGATTTTGAAGTCGATCAATTGTTAGAGTAATAAATAGTATACCTAATCTTTAGCAATACTATGTAGGTAGTTATAAGTACCACTTCTACAATTTGGCCACTTATAGCAGCGGGGATATAGCTCAGTGGTAGAGCATTCGACTGCAGATCGAGAGGTCCCCGGTTCAAACCCGGGTGTCCCCTAAATGTTCTTTTACGTTTTGTCACAATATATAAATATATTTTGAATGCAATTTTAATAGAACCAATATCTTTACTTACGAAAAACTATTTACTTTTGCAGTAACATTGTTAGTTTAGTAGTTACAAGTTCAATAAAGTTCTATTCTTATCAATAGGGTATTTGACTCCAATTTTTTTATTACTTTATTATAAAGTAGAATTAAAATAATGACGTGCACTGAAAGAACTAATTAAATCGATCAAATAACAAAAAAGTTATAAGCATTTAAAGATTTGTGATTAGACAGAGATAGCAACATGACATTGTGACGTCACAAAGTACCAATGACATAGTAGCTTCGTGCGGCTTCATACAAATTTTCGTTTTGCGAGAAAGGGATAGAAGATCCCCCCACTCCAAAGTTTAAACGCCTGTAACTTTGTAAATCTTCGTTGGATTTTAATATTTCTTTCACTGCACGTTATTATTTTTATCCTAGTTTATAATAAAGTATTATTTTTTATCAAATTCAAAAGTAGTGTAAGACCCCATTATATTACATAGTACAAATATGTATAGATCGTTCTATTCACGAAACATAGAGTAATTAATACAAGAAGTACTTCTTCTGATCTTCCTAATCGCATGAAATATAAACGATTGTAAAACATTGGTCTTTTCTAATAAAGAATCTTGTGTCATATACATATTATAGTATATAATGTTTGAGCTCCTCTGAAATGGTTTGACAGATTTTTATTTGTGTGTATTCTGTTGATCTGAGAATAGTACTTTTTATACTCCTAATTCAGAAATTATTTATATGGCACAGCAACGTTTACGAGGTCAGTAGTTGGTCTTATAATTCTCTATTTCACATATCAAATTGCGGCAGTCGTGGCCGAGTGGTTAAGGCGTCTGACTCGAAATCAGATTCCCTCTGGGAGCGTAGGTTCGAATCCTACCGGCTGCGAAATTTTTTAGTGAACTTTGAAGTTTTGGTGCCTTGCAAATAGAACGAACCTAGTCATTTAGTATTTTTTTTAATATAAGGTAGATTAAACAATACAATACATAATAACTAGCTGACCCGGCAATGTTGTTTTTGGTAATTAAAGATATAACCGAAAATATGAACACAGAAAACTTCATAACAATCGGTCGAGCCGTTTCGGAGGAGTTTGATATCAAAAATTGGCACGAGATTTTTAATATTAGAAGATTTGCTAGTGGGTGATTCGTGCCCAACTGCCGCGCACTATACCTGCCGCCACAAAAACAGTGTCAACTCAAAGATTTTATAAATTGAACAATGGGTGGTCGTAATTTCGTGGGCTTGGCGACAAAATATTCCATAGTGTAGCGTTTAGAGTTATAGCGCCACTAAGCAAATCATAGTAGGTACAAAAAGAGAAACCCATAGGAATCTGAAAGCCATTGCAGGGTTGGGATCAGTGTTGGTGATGATTGAGAAACCAATGCCTTTATTACAGTCCAATGAAGAAGCGGTAAACACGCGCGAAAGTTATACTAGGTATATAATTTCCGTAACAGCGCCATCTAGCGGCAATCTTTGCTCAGATGAGTCGTGGATAACACGACATTCTACATTACAGTTCTACTTGGACGAGTACGCTGTTCGGGGCGAACGCGTTAGCAGAAAACTCTTAAACCTTACTGATAAAAGTAAGTTCCACGCGGATCATGACGCGTTGTAGGTTTAGTCCCAGAGATGTCACTGTACACATATTACGTTATAGTGTCTCACGCTGAGGAGATTCTCGCCGTGTGAATGACTACCCTGGGTAGTCAATATTAAGGTATCGCTTCTCGGCCTTTTGGCTAAGATCAAAGTGTACTGTGTAGTATCTGTTCTTTTCAGCTTAATATCTGAAAGTTCCCGCACTGCGGGACCAGTATATTAAACTGATTTTTGTAACTCGACGGGATGTTCGGGGCTCGCTCCACTCCCGTCACGGGTCGGCCCGGCATTGCAGTGCCGCCGGGATCGGCCCACATAATTTTATTGTCAGTTATTCCTAAAGAGGAAGCGAATGCTCTGGCGGTTCCAATATTCATGGTTTGCCTTACTTACTTATTTTTGTTTCACATAGGCCTAATATACAGGCACTTGTAACAAGTCGGTACCTATGACATTTGTTTCATATGAATGGTGATAATATACATCCAAGGAACCATTAGGCCTACGTGAAATAATAAAGAATTTCATTTCATTTCATTAATTAGACCGAGACGGGTAGACCGAAAAACCATTTGGTACGAGTTCTACTCATTTCTGAGAAGAAAGCCATAAGTGGCCCACAGACGAAAAGAGACCAACAACGACAGTGCTTATCGGTTTCGTTTTCTCATTTAAGATACCGACGGAATCCCAAAATCGAAAAGTTACGAAATTGAAACAGAATCGTTTTGCATTTGTTGGTATAAGACTTTTATTGATGGACTCACACTTGGTCACTTTTTAGTTATTTTATGATTTTAAAAAATTGTGTTGTAATTTGGGCTGCCCCCGCATCGCCTCCGTGGCGCAATCGGCTAGCGCGTTCGGCTGTTAACCGAAAGGTTGGTGGTTCGAGCCCACCCGGGGGCGGGTTTTTTGCACTTTTTT
Organism: Coenonympha glycerion; assembly: GCA_963855885.1. Classification (NCBI taxonomy): domain Eukaryota; kingdom Metazoa; phylum Arthropoda; class Insecta; order Lepidoptera; family Nymphalidae; genus Coenonympha; species Coenonympha glycerion. The sequence continues at coordinate 17,963,422 of OY979631.1, forward strand.
TTGCACTTACACGCAATTTTTGTAAGAACTTTGTTCAAACCAATCTAATGATATCAAAGAAAACCCGGATTGACTGACATATCAAACGCAAACACCAAAAAATTAGTCTCTCAACCCCAATATCGTCTTTAGTCTCAATCTCAAGCTGAAACTCCTAAAGATTTACGCACATAGGTAAGTTACTTTATGAGCTGATCTAAGGGGTGCTATAAGAAAGAAATTCAAAACTTGGGGTGAGGAATTTTTCAAAAAGAGGGTGAGACGGAAGTCAGCTTCCGCCGCAAATTCTGAACTGATTTTGATGACATTTGAAATGGAGATGGATAGATTTTGTCCTGGATTAACACAATATTGTTGTCGCCCATGACTAGCGTGCTTTGTTTACGGTTGCGCAGATGGCAGAATTGGGCCGGAAGCGCCACTTACGCGCGCGGCGGCGCCACTTACGCGCTCGGTGCCACCACTGTCGCGCGCAGTGGCGCCACTTCCGTTTATTTACTTGTACAAAGGATAGTACGAATGTATAAAAAGGGCGAAACGGGGAGAACGAGTCAGTCCTGTCTAGTCTTGTTTCGAGTCTAGTTCGAGTATTGTTCGAGTCTTGATTTAGTAATGCAGTCTTGATTTAGTAATACGAGCAGCAAAGTGAAGAGTCAACGTAGTATCTCGTAATAATATAGACTAAGGCACACTTTATATAGCGAAAAAAATCCATGGTTGGTTCCCGTGGAACTTGTGTAAAACTGACACACTGATACCAACCACTCCAATTAATTAGGTAAGTAGGTATGTGCTGTACCTACCTACTCGGCACCAACTCGGCACTCGGTGAATTTATTGGGTCTTTTTACGGTTCCTTACCCAAAGGGTAAACCGTAAAACGCTATCCCTATGGTGACATTATTAACTGTCACGCTTCAAGAGCCAGGGTGACAGGCTCTTGAAGCGTGACCATAGATTATACACTTATACCTGGAGCGTGACAGTTGAAATTATGACAGATCATGTAGGTATTTCTTATATTGGTATGAAATATTTAAGGGGGCTTCTATACAACAAGTGCGTTCGTACTGAGCCGATATTTCAATACTATAGCATGGAATACCATACTATACTCGGCCAAACTTGGTTATACTTGGTTAAACTGTCATATTTTATAAACTAGTATTTTGATTAACTGTCAGTATCCCGTATGGTCTAGTGGCTAGGATACCTGGCTTTCACCCAGGAGGCTCGGGTTCGATTCCCGGTACGGGAAAACTTTTTTGATATTTTCTGTTTGGGGCCAGTATTAAAGAATAATAATGGTAGTAATTTGTGATAGACACTTAGCATTTTCAATACTACTTTTCATACTTATTATTTTGTTTAAATAGTACCCATTCAAAATAGTTTTGACAAATAGATACTTTTTTAAATGTTTTTGACACATCTTCTCTTGTCTTCTCGTCCAATATTCCTCAGTGCCTGAAGACTAAGGTTTTCGAACAGTGCGTGTTGCCAGTGATGACATACGGATCCGAGACATGGTCGTTTACTATGTGCCGAGTCACTCAGCGGGCGATGGAGATAGCTATAATGCTCGGAGTTTCTCTGCGTGATCAATTCATGTCCGTCGGCTGAAACGAACAAACGAACATAATTATCTTCGACAATAATAATGAGCTTAAAACACTGTGTAAAAAATTAAACAAAATTTTTTGTCAGAAGTGGGATTCGAACCCACGCCCTCAGAGAGGACCAGAACAGCTCATACCTACTGAGTAGGCAAGGAAACCTTGAGTCTGGCGCCTTAGACCGCTCGGCCATCCTGACAGATATTGAAACTGTCGAAATTATGGAACATACACATGAGTTTTAACTTGTATTGTACATCGCAAAAGTTATAGTTAATATTTATTATAATGTACTCAATAAGTATTATTGTTTCCTATTACTGTAAGATTTTTGTAACTATGAAATTTAAAGTAAATTTACTCTATTTCTCATGGATTTTAACGTATGTTTGGTATAAGTGCCATCTATTGAGAAACCAAAGTATTACTTCGAATTTACACCACAGCTGCTATATTGGGGTTCACTGCGACTTGTCTTTCATAACCCAAATGTCCACGTCAAGTGTCAGTTAACTCTTCAAGATGACTTCTCAAGAGTCAACTGTCAAACATCTGTCAAACTCAATAGTCAAGTTTGAAGTTTGGTTTGTTTTGATTTTTGAACTTTTGTATAATTATTAATTTGTTTACTCGATATTTATGTTTAAATTCTCTAAGGATATTTCAGTAACCTTTTTTCTATTTTTACAACTCACATAATGGAAATTGAAGAAAAAATCAAGGAGGACATGAAAAAGCTTGGCTGTAAATGTGAAAAGAAGGTATCCCTCGCCTACTTTCTGTACATTTACTTGGTGGATCAAAAACTCATGTACGACACCGAGTATTGTTACAACAAAGACGTGGACACGCTGTACGTGGTCGCTAAACCAAACAAAAACGAGAAATTAAACATATACGTGCCTGTGCTGACCAGTGAAGACGTGAGTATGGAGTTCATAAACGTCTTGCAGGAGAATTTGTGCACTGTCGAGACTGGGCCGAGTATAAACCTAGCGTTCATGGAAAGCGATTTTACAACAGTAATTTACACATTTACAAAAGGACTCGCCGAGCGGCCGAGCGCGGAGAAGACGTCGCGAGCTAGACAGACCGAGGAGCGGAGAAGTTTCATAAACAGTGAGCTTCACAAGAACAGGACCGAGATACTCAACCAAGCGATGAACGGTGGAGCTGTGGATGATGATGACTGCCAAGTTTTGGAGTGAACGTTGCCTATTGCTTAGCGGCAGTTGCAATATCCTATTTATCTATGGTTTGCTCTTCTACAGATACCTACCAAACATCTAAGCACCACACAAATCATGTAAGGATTTAAATTGACTCGCCTTCATTTGATGTCGCGAAAGAGTCTTAACCTCAAAAGTTTAAAACTTAAAATTTATATCTCGAAAACTACCTAACTATCACAAGGCTGAGGGCCTTATGCCCGTATACAGAAGTTTATGGTCATAAATAACTTAGAATACAAAAGCGAGCAAAGCAAGTTATTTCTTTTATGACCACCCAGAAAAAATAATCCTTTGATGGGTTAGTTAAGTTAAGGATATATCATGTTTTAAGAAATAATATCTGGGTGACCGAGCTTTGCTTGGTAGTATTACTACTGGCCAATAGATGGCAGCAGGAGTCATATTTTTACTTTTTTTGGTAAATTCGACATTTTCTAAAAATGAATCCTATCTAGATCGATTTATCTCCCCAAAAACCCCTGTATACTAAATTTCATGAAAATCGTTTGAGCCGTTTCCGAGATTCAGATTATATAAAAATATATATATATATATAAGATGAAAAATATGTAAGTATGAATTGATTACAAAACTCTTACCTCTATTTCTAGTAGGGCAAACCATAGATAGATAGGATGATGCATGAATGAAAGTTTAGTGATAAAATTGATAACTGCAGTTAAAGTTCCTGTAGTCACACTTGTACATATTATAGTTAAGATTAGGAAGACTATTCCTCTAAAATTTTGTGAGCAATGTTATGTGCAAATTTCACAGAACTTTCCTCCAGGTGCCATCTACAGTGAATGTAGTACATCTACTATTATACATATCACTATAGCCTTGCGAATGTGTGCTAGAGCAGGGTAACCACCATTGGTCATACTATTGCTAGGGTTGCTTTATAGAATCTACATTTTCAAAAGGTCCTAGACCTAATTTAAGAATTACTGTGTGAATATTTGCCAATGACCCATTCTATAAAACATAATAATTACGTAAAATATCTGACAATACACATAGTTTTCTCATATAAAACAATGCAGCCATAACATCTGTAATCTCTATGAAGATGTGTATCATTTGGGAATATTATGATGGTAATCTCTCATTACTTATTACCATATTATGTAAGAAAAACTAATCTAAAATCTTGCATGTTACATGTCAATGTACTAGTCTTCTGTAATCATTTGTTAAAGTTTCCTATTTTGATGATACGTGATAAGATGATAAGTCCTTAGTGTTTAGCTCAAATCTGTGTGTGATTCCTCGTTCAGGCCAAAAACTGTTGGGAAATCGCTAGCGCCTAACCCTGTGTCAGTTATGTGTTTAATATTTCATTCATAAGGTACCTGATACATACTGTATGTTGGCTAAAGTTGTATCTTTCTTGGTCTCTCTTGTCAAGAGAGCTACATTTACAATAATGGTAGTCTTGTCATGTCTCATAGAAGCTTCTCAATTAGTCTGTTATAGTTGCTGCAATACCTCACTGGAGGAGATAGTGGCTAGCCACTATCTCCTCTATGCAGCGTCGGATTTCGGAAGGCATCATTGACCCTCGTCATCAGATCAAATGTGTTATAATGAATAGTTAAACGAAACCTAATGGGTCCCAAGCTCCAAGTATTTTAATAGTTACGATTGTTGAGTAACACTCAGCCCAAGTTGCATCATCAGATATAATGTCCTCGTCACCAAATATAATGTGTGAGCCTCGTTAGAACATATCAAACAATCTCAAACACTAGGAGTTTACTAGAAACATTATAAGACACATTAGAAAATTTCGCTACCAAATGATAAAGAAACGTTTATTGTGGCGCCCCCTGGTGAGTGATTTCCGTAACAACTATCTATTAATGTATCCAAATCGATTCGGTCGTTTTTAATCCAAAAGCTTAAATTGGGAACATTCGTTTGCATTCCGAATGTATTTATGGCGCCCCCTGGTGAGCTATGTTCGTAACTACTATCTACGAACCATCGCCAATAAGTCACTAATATTTTATTAAAAACTGTATCGAAATCAGTTTAGCCGTTTTTGAAATAAATGGGAACATTCGTTTGTACTATAAATGTTTTTCATGGCGCCCCCTGGTGATCGATGTTCGTAATAACTATCTACGAACCATCGCCAATGCATACCAAATATTATACAGAAAACTGAATTTAAATCGGTTCAGCCGTTGTGGAAATAAATGGGAACATTGGATGTGCACAAACAAACAAACAAACAAACAAACATTTTTTTTATTGGATATTCGTTTTCTGTGAACAATTTAACACAAACAATCAAAAAATTTCATCAACCAACTAATGTACAAACGGTCTCTCACCCTATACCCGTACTCCGTTCTGTCGTGGGTAAAAATGGAAGAATAAGGTTGCAACTTTTGCCAACAAGCATGCTGCAAGGCACAGTACAGTGCGACAAGGCTATTTTGGCGCGTGGCCAAAGTCTGAACTAACGCTGCTTTCTAGTGCCACTGCTTGATAGTTCACTCTGTCAGTATATCACTATCGTATGTTATGTTGTTTTTGCTTACTATTAACTATTTTAAATTAAAATTGAAGTAAAATTGAGGAGATTTTATTTTATGGCTGCCTTTGTTTTGCAACAGCGCCCTCCTTCAAGTGCCAAGAGAGCCTTGTCGGACTGTAACAGTAAGTGCAACAGAGAGAGCAATATATTATGAGCTTTTGTTGGATTTATTGCGCCCACTACAATGTATACCTCTATGTTATTGACCCGTTATGATAATTCATGGCAAATAAAACACATGACTGTTATTAATTTGACACTTTATTATAAGTTATATTATATTGTGTCACACACACACATACATCCACTTCACTCTACACAATTACATTAATGTTTATGTTTAACGCTTTGGGTGGGGCGGTACACGCTATGTAGACAATAATACAACCTTTCTATCTATATTTTAAGTAAGTACATATATGCTAAGTTTCTTATATTTTTTATGTTTTCGTTTTACAGGTTGTTTACAGGTTGACTGTAATATTGTAATTTGAAGACCTGCAGCCCAAAATAAATTGTTATATTTTAACAATATTTGATTAATATTATAGTAGACAGTGACAAACTATTGAAAACTTATTTAAGTATTGAAAAATGTAGCAAGAAAGTTTTTTCACAGGTCAAGTATTTTTAACTAATTAGTTAAATGGTCGGGGTATGACACAGCATGGCCTAGAGGGTTTATAAACACTAAAAATAGTTTTTATGAATAAATAAATAAGTATTTTATTAATCTGTTTCATTTGAATATGAAATACAGATAGATTAGGTGCAATATGACTATTTAAGTAAGTAGTATTTATTCAAATATTTCTCAGTCAATATAAATTTTTTTAAAGAATGATAAAAAAACCTACATTTATTTAATTTAAACTTTAACTAGTAATTTTAAGCTGCATTGCATTTATTTTATATTGGTACATGTTACTTCGTATCTATAGAGAAAAACAATAAAAATACTTATAAAATAAACTCTTTTAAGGATCAAGGCACACTGAGCTCATTACTCATAAGAGCATAGTGTGCCTTAAATCTAAGGCAATGTGGACACTGTCGACGATGTGGTCACCCGTCACAGCAGTGTATACTGTAAGTGATATTTAGGCCTAAACGCATATTATAGAACGAGACAAAAATAACTTCTTTGTGCCCTTTCTTAAATTAAAATAAGGCTCTGGGGGCAGCCATAATGTAAGAAATTGATTAAAATCCAATCACTTTCTTTAACACAAATAGATCTTTAGGATGTTAAAGTTACTTCATTTTCTGATTCCAGAACTAAAACATTCATTGCGAACTATAGAACTTCAAAATCACCTACTATTATATTTACAGGATTTGAAGTTCTACAATAACTGTCAGTAACAGTAAATACAATAAAGTCCCGGTAAGTGTAACACAGGAGCACTCAGAAATTGTCCTATCAAACTGTCATTATTTTAACCACTAATGATTTTGAACACTTCATGGAAAGTTTCAGTTCGGTTTATGATAAATCGTTATTGGTTTTAATGCATTTGCCTCTAAAACAAATCTCGGTTTCATGGGAGACCTCGGTCGACATCGACGTGCTGATGACGTTCGCTGGATCCATAAAACTGGAGACTGAGGAACTTTCCACTTTGACGACCGAAGAATCTATAATATCACTGGGTTGATCATTGTTTAGAAGCTCCAGTGTTTCTGTTATAGCTTCAGTGTTATCGTTAACAGTTTCGGCGGTCATCTCTTCTGGGACGTAAGAAATTTCGGTTGTAGTCTTTACTTTGATTGCCTCGGTCTCGACTTCCACGGTACTGTCTTTGGGTAGCTCTGTCGTTGCTTTAATTTCAACTTCTGATGATTTAGTTTCATTTTTGACATAATATGAGTCATCAGGTGACGTCACTCCAAACAAGTAATCCATAAAGCTGAAACCATCAGATCGATCGACGGCTGTTGATAGCCCTCCGGTTGGCTCAGTGGGCTCGCTGTAGTAGGATGTGTCATCAAACGTAGGGTCCGGTGAACCTGTGCCTAAGTCCATATCCCCGGGATTAACTTTTTCTGTAGTAGCTACTTCAGTTTTTGTACTTGTTATCGTGTTACCTTTGAGAGATTCAGTATTGCTTTCCACATTTCTTACAGCGGTTATTTTAGGAATATCTATGTTAGTGATCACATCTAATGCATCTTCGTGTGTTTCAAAGAAGTCTTTAAGGAATTGGTAGTTTGGCTTATAAGTTGTCACCACAACCTTCGAGTTACTTTTACCGGAGTTTTCAATTGAATTTTTGTGACTTAGATGATTAACGACGTGAGGATAATATTGCGATTCAGCTACATCGATCCCCTCAGTGACTGGACGTACTTTGACTTTTTTCCAAAATCCACGACGGCGATTTTTTCGGTTAGGTACCTCCTGAAAACAAAAATGATAATTCTTAAAATTTAAAGCCTTAAAAGTTAATCTTTCCAAATCTCCAAATTATAAATTCAATAACTTCAAATGGTCGTAAAATTTAACAAAAAATATTATGATAACTGCACGGGAAATTGATCTGATGAGCTATAACTCTCAGAACTGAGCTAAAACTAATAATTATTCCTATCAGCGTTCTGCAACTTAATTCTTTATTTTTCTTAAAAATTACATGATCTTACCTCATTGACAGTAGCAGAAGCATTATTATCTGGTGTTTGGGTAGTAGTTTCTTCTTGAACAGGCGTCGTAGATTTTAAAGAATAGTTTTCCCCTGACGAAATAACTCTTTCTGGGGGAATCTCGCCAATTTCGCCACCTTTATGCTTCTTCACGTTGCTTGTATACTCGTTTTCGTCTTGTTCTTCCAAACTTTTCATAACCTCTTCCAACATACTTTCGAAGGTCGACATCGTATCAGCGGAGTCATTCAAAGTGACTTTGCTTTGTTCTACCAAAGCTTCAAGTGTGGGTGGTATGTCAGGCATTTTTTTGTTAACACGGTTGTTATACGCCGGTGTTACAGAAATAAGAATGTCCTCATATTCATTTCTAGCCGTTATTATGTCATCTTTAGATTGACCATCGCTGTCTGCAGGATCTTTTTTCTGTTCATCAATATCATTCGGATTATAAGGTTTAAAGGAATCTCCAGAAATTTTAGGAGACCAGCGGTCAGTTTCTGGTTCTGCATACTTCGGCCTGTTGATTGAGTAGTTAGAGTCTTGATCTTCAGCTGTTTGATCTTCTGTTTCTGGTTTTTTATTATATCTCTCTGAGAGCCTTGGCCTGTTGCTATATCTACTATAAATATTATTTTTCACGGTTGTCGATGATGCATCTGTTTGCACTTCTGGCTTATCTGTAGGCTTTTCAGTTGGTCGTCTTCCTCGAAAGCGGTTTTTGGCTTCATAGGGTCTTCTATTTAGCGTTGATTCCGTGGACGTTGTCGCATAGCTGGGCCGTCTTCGTTTAATTTGACCGCGCTTCGTAGATGTTTCTGACGTGGTAGTCGATACAGACGATTCAGTTGATGGTTCTGGTTTGTAAACAGGTTGTTTATAATTTTGGAACTCTGGTCTAACATGAACTTGCTTTGTCTTTAAATCGGCTTCAATTTCTTCTATTCGCATTGTTGTACGCCGCCTGTCAAATGCTGGACGATAGGTAATAGGTTGAACAGGTTTTCTTCGTTCGGTTCGTGATGATTCGGTCGCTGAAGTCTGATGATACTGCCTTATAACTCCTGGGCGGACCCTGACTCTATTATAAGATGGAGTTGTTTCAACAATATTTTCTTGTTCTTGACTTATTTCCTGACTTGCAACTTCAGTATCTTGCTCTGATGGTTTTTTATTATCTGGTCTGTTAGTTTCAAATTCATCAGTGTTGGAATAGACGGAAGCGTTTGCCTCGGTTTCAGGTTTATCTTGATTCTCTGATGTCTGTTCTGGCACTCTCTGTGCAAAGTAACGTTCTTCTTTTTTTTCTTCTTCGTATGATTGTGCTGTTTCCTGTAGTGCCGCACTATTTTGGTGTCGAACCGCATAATCTTCATCACGATTTGGTACGTTGGATACATATGGAATTTCAGTCACGGAATGGATAGCGGTAGTGTATTGTTGTGGCTGGTCTTCGAGGTTTGAATTTATAGGCGCAGTTATGGAAAGTTTATCATGACTATACGCATCTTCAGTATCTTCAGCTTTAGTGACCTCGACCTTGTTCGAGGAAACCGCACTTGGTTCAGTGATTGCTTCGATGTCTACGGTACTAGTTCGCTCCATTAATGTGACTGGATAATTTTGGTGAAGTACGTCACGTTGGTAAGCTAAATCATTTTCTTTACTACTTGGCTTATTTCGTTTCGTATAAGTTTCGTCATTTTCAGATGCTTTGAAATGAATGCGACCTCTGGTCCTTGATCTCGTAGATTTAGTACTACTTTCGCTGGAATCAATAGGTTTTCTGGTTGCAGCTTCGGTGGTGATTCTATTAGCTTCGTATCTAGATCTTGTAGGCAGCGGTTTTCTTTCTCTTAACGGTCTTCTCGTGTATGTGGCTCGCGTGGTATATTCCTGAGACTCAGGTTTTGCTGTTGGATATCGAGGGCGGCCTCGCGTCCTAATAGGCGACCTCCTGGTTGTTGTGGTGGTGGTACTACTAGTAGACGATACTATTTCTTGCGAATTATAGGCAGTATCGTACTGATTATATTCGGAGGACGACTTTATGTCTTGATAATCACCTGCTGAAGTTTCGGGAACAGCGTTTTCTGACGTATGAATTTCAAGAATATTGGGTTGTGATTGTAAATTGCCAGTGTTTTCTTGTGTTGGGCTCTCATTAGTTACAGTTTTTGTTTGGTCATCAAATTCAACTGGGTTATTAGAAATTGTTTGATCAATTGGCACATTTTGTGCTGTTTTTGTAAAGTAATCATTGGTATTAAATACTGGATACCTTGTATTTTGGATTTCTGATTCATGTTGTATTTCCGGGGTATAATTTTGCAGATAGTTTGGCGAAACTTGTTGTTGAGTTGGTTGTTGTTTTTCATAATGTTGTCGTATCTGTTGAGGCTGTTCTTGCTGTTGATAGTTTTGTGATACCGCTTTAGGATGATCTTGTTGTTGATAGTTTTGTGATACCTGTTGAGGCTGCTGCTGATCATAGTTTTGTGATACTTGTAGAGCAGGCTCTTGTTGATAGTTTTGTGATACTTGTTGAGGCGGTTGTTGAGGCGGTTGTTGTTGTTGTTGTTGATAATTTGGTACTGCTTGCTGATGCGATTGTTGAGGTTGGTAGGCTTGTGATACCTGTTGAGGTGGCTGTTGGTGATAGTTTTGTGATACTTGAAGGGTCGGTTGTTCTACTTTAGGCTGTTCTGGTTTTATCTTTTCATCGACTGGAGCAGGTGTAGAGCTGATTGTAATCGAAGGTGTTGATATTTTTGGCCCTGAGCTTGCATACGCTTCCTTGTACTCATCGAAGAAATTTTGGTAATCCACTGGTGTACTAAAATGGAATGCTTGATTGATCGAATATGGATTGTGCGTCTCAAGTAGTTGAGTCGGGTATGTCGAAGGTTTAGTGGTGGTTGTAACCGTAGTCCTAGGCGTGGTAGTGGATTCGGGTTTATAAGCGTTTTGTATTTTAGCGGGCTCTGGTGTTTTGTAATTTGTTTCTTGCGGGAAGTTAACATACTGCGATGGGTTAAATTGATTTTCGTGATTGCTTAAAAAGTATGAACCTGTATTATACGGCGGTAGTGTTGATTGAGAAATCGGAAGGTTGGATTCTGTTCCTATTAGTGGCCTTAGTGTGCTGACATCCTGTGGTTCAATCGAATAGTAATTTTGCTCGTAATTAGGAGAATTTTCTTTTGGAGCTGAAGTAGAATAGTAACTGATGATTGGTTTCTGTGTGATTGGTCTCTGTGTGATTGGTCTCTGTGTGATTGGTCTCTGTGTGATCGGTCTCTGTTGTTCTTGTCTGTATTGTGTTGGTCTCGAATGGAGGTTGGAATAAATATTGTTGTATGATGGTTTATTCACCGTCGGAGTGTCTTTGATTAACGAGTTTATAACAACTGATCCCACGTGAGGAGATGGGAAGGGAATCTTCGCAAAACCTTGAGGCGTGTTATAACTCAGTGGAGCCACAAAGAACGGTAACTGTTTCAGTTTTTTGTCTATATTTTCTATGTTGGACAAATACGGTAGCTCAAATTTGACATAATTTTCTGGCGGCACCAAAGATGAGGGGCCGATAAAAACTTTTGGTGCATTCAAAGGGTTAACCGAGTCCAGTACTGCTACCGTGTTGGCGTTTTTCAAGGAGTTCAATACATCACCGACTTTCACTTGGTCGTTTTTAGAATCATGCGTTGAGAAAATCGCTAAGGGTGGTTGGTGAGGCTTTAATTTCTTCGGTCTAGCTGTAGTCGACGGAGATGTCGTGGTAAACGGCGTCGTTGCAGTTGAGAACTTAGGGATTTGATCGAATTCGCGTAAACGGCTATTAAAGTTGGTTAAGAACTCTTGAGAGTTGAATGTATCCATCGGTTGACCCAACGGCGTTTGTAATTCCGCGGCGAGGTTTTGCATCAAAGGATTCGGTCTTGGATTGTAGAGTTCCGTGTTTAAAACTTGTGCCGATGTCAACGGGTTTCCGAAATTAAACTGGCCTCTGTTTAATGAATCCAATGGAACGTACAACAGTTGCACCTCTTCTCTTTCCACTTTGGGCTTGGAAGGACCGAATGTTTCTTTTGATTTATCTGCAAGTTCATACTTTATTTTTTGCAAAGATTGAGGCTTCTTTGCTAATATTGAATCACTAGTATTTTCAGCGCGATATCCATCGACGTATTTCTGGCTTTCGTGGTTAATGTTAACCTGACTCGTAAAAGGCTTGACTGGTGTTTGGTGGGCTACAGGCGGATTCGGTTTGGATGGAGAGGTCTCGAATTTAACCTGATTGGTAAGGATCTGCGGTCTCGGTTTTATTTGAGGAATGTTGTCAAAACTAAACTGAGGCGCGACGAAACCTTGGCTGAGTGGGTAATTCGGTTGTGTTAATCCGAACTTCAGGCCTTGATTAAAGCCTCGATTGAATCCTTGTTCCGAGATATAGTTCTGCTGGCCAGAAGGCACCGACTGTAGGTACAGCTGCCGGTTTGATGGAGAGTTATAGAATCCCCTCGATGGAAATGCGTCTTGACTGAATCCAGCCGGTTTCACGAAGCCTGGGAAAGGCTCTGACATTATTCTCGGCTCTGCTACTGCTTGTCTTCTAATCTGTGGCACCTCTCTCTCGATTGGTCCTGATAAAGGAACCCAGTCGCTGATGTCTGCCGTGTAGGAGCTGATCTGGCGAGACCATCTTGATTGTGTTTTGTCGGCTGAGGTAACAGCCAGGAGAGCCAACAAAGGTAGCACCTTCAGCGCCATCTGGAAAAGGAGAAATAAAATGACATCAATTTAAAGTAGGTTTAAGGACCTGTTTTTCAGGAGACTTCGTAAAGAACTTTAAATGTCTCGAAGGTTAAGCTGTTACTACTAATTATGCATAAAGATTCTCACATCGGTGTAATATGGGTTGCATATCGCAAGCTTGTATGGTAATTCTTGTATGTTATGTATACGTTTTGTATGAATTGTGTATGTTACGCAGCGCTCGCGTAACTAATGCCCTTATTATCTGATTGGAATAGCGATTTGCGACAGTTTAATGTGACCGTTTAGAATAGCTTCCTATAAGGAAGCATGCTGTGTGCTGTGGAAACCAGCAACTTTCTCAAGAACTCTTTACTTATGAAACGCGGCCACTTTGAAATGATTTGACTGCTACATATTCTTCGAAGGAACATTCCTTAGTACATACTAGTACATACTAGCCCTCTATTTATGGTATTGGTATCTGTTATAACAGTAACCATACCTCTTTATAACGATAATCTCATTGAAGTAGTCTCCTAAATTAATATTGGAAGATCTTTTGTGTAAGTACCTAATTATATTCTGCTGATACTGCATTGTTGCTCTGTTTAAATTGCTTAACTTCTTATGCATTGTTTCTGATAAGATCACCATTGTTATAGGATTTTTGTGACCTTGCTCTCTATCTTAGCCCTATTCCTCTCACTGTATTTACATGGAATACAGAGTAATCGCTTTAATATATCGTGCTGGAGGGATAAGCTTTTAATCCAGGCCAATCTGATGGTAAATACCTAAATCGCTTATACTTGGTTCTTGTAAGGTGTTCGACATAGATAAGTAAGTACCTATCATCTCATAATGAATTTCTACATGCTAGTACTGCATTGCAATGGAAGGCGGAATCGCTTGGCGGTGTCATTAGCCGAAAGCCGAAGCAGCCTTCTACTAAACCAGCTAAGTCTGCTATCATTTGAAATTATAAAATATTAAAGGACCATGGAATCGAACCTGGGACTTATACCTTTTTGATATCAAAGCGCGCCAAGTTCGTCAGAGCGGGCGTCATAGAATGCTGGATAAATGTTTTATTGACAGTTTTAAGTACGAGTAGGTAGGCATATAATGCCTTTAGACGATCTGTATAAAAGAGAAAGCCATGGCCAATCGTCCCAGCTCCACGTCATAGGCTTTATAGAATCATAGTTTTACAAGCCGTAGCAATCGGCGCTTTTCCTCCGAAGGTGAAAACGTAATTATGGCACTTTCGCCGGCGGCGGATGGATCGGTATGGAAAAATATCCGTTATTATCGCGCGCCTTCGCGGTCGACTCGGATGCTGTGTTCGATGCTGTAATCACAATTACTGCACCTAATGCACGTTGCCTGTATCATCATTATCATTAGTCTAATATAAAACCCATTACGTGTATTTAAAAGGCGTAAGTATAGCTGTATAGTTTTTTGTGGGCTTAAGCTAAATCTTTGGCTTAAGCACAGTACCATAATAATAATAGTACGGGCTTAAGTTAAAAACTCCTCGCTGCCAGTTTAAGAAGGGTCTCATGCAGATTCATGGAAATTGATTATGGAAAAATTAATTAATTACCTATAACCTAAGGTGTTTAATTTTTACTATGTAATGAAATGCGGCTCGCTACACGTCCGCGTACTTGCGTGAAATGCGGCTCGCTACACGTCCGCGTATCTACTTGCGACACGCCATGCGTGTGATAACTGCATGTATCTTAATTGTCATGTGTTTCAGCAGATTTTGTGTTATCTTGAGGGAGATCGATGTCACCTGATTTGCTAGTAATCTTGCTTTTTTGCGCGCGATAGCAAATTAGCCGGGAAATATCTTTAGTTACCCATAGCCCCTTAGCTTTAAAGTACTCGTATAGCCAATAATCATAGAGAATAGGCCTATGCTTGCTTTCTATTCTCGGGGCGCGTTGTCTACTCGTGTTGATGGAAAGCAGGTGCAAGGAATAAGATTAGTTTCAGTCTAGAAGTAGGTTTGATACTTATATATTAAACTATGCTTCAGTTTACACCCGCAATGTAGAATAAGTGACTAAATAATAATATCATGTCGTATTGCGACAAAACACCGGGCCAGATAGGACCCCAAATATAATATGGTCTCTGTACTTAGATAGGTATAGGTACTTACTTAGTGTACTTTTTTTCTAAGGAATGTCATCCTGAGACTTCTCAACTCTCACGCAATAATCTTGCCAGTTACAGCGTCTTTTTAACCAAAACACGGTAATTAATGCTTTACGTGAGATATAGACACTGCAAAAACAGTCGTTACCTATGTATTTGTATACGTGTTTCGTAAATCAGCAGTTAGGTGCATTGCAACAGTATAAGCTGCATAGCTTACAGTGTAGTCAGTAGCCGCGGTCGGCAGTAAGTCACGGCGAGGCAGTATTCAGACGCGTTCCGTTTGCGAGCATGCGCGACTGGCTTGCGCGGCCACGTGTGACGTCGTGCAAGCATGTGGCTGCAGTTGTGAAAGATCGCATCACATTTGATACTACTGTTTAAACACATAGATACATAGTAGGTTTAAAAATAAAGCATAAACCATCGAGCATCAGTCTGACAAGACGAGTACCCGAGCGCATACGTTAGCCTTAGCGTTCGCGACACTGGCCGGCAAGATTTGGAGCGCATACGTAAGCGCGCTTGACATTTGATAGGTTAATAAATTGTATGAACAGTGGTATGAACTATGAACGGATTAGCAAGCTGAAGTGGCAGTAGGCCATATTATCTGTCGCAGACCCGACGACGGCCGACGTGTAGAGACCGACTGTCACCGACTGTACTGTTTTTTGGGCCGATGACATGCAGCCATTTGACTTATCTACAATCGGCATAGACACCTGTCGATCGTTCATTCCTTATCATTCAACGATCGAATGGCGTAGCGGTAGTGAGCCGTCTTCGTTGGAGAGCGTGGATTCGATCCCACAAATGGAAAATATTTGTGTGACGAGCATTGAATGTTTTCAAGAAACCACGTAGAGCCAATAGCCATGTCATAGAAGATGATCAACATCACAGTAATGGAAAGAAACAACGTTTGTTTGTCCGTTCACGTCAAATGGCGCATTGTGCCGAGGAAGTGTTCGGTGTCTCTCTGTTTATCATTGAGCTCTTATGTCAGTAGACAGTGATATACAAGTTTTAATACGCCCGAGTATTTTTATAAATACCTACTGTAAACCAAAAAAGGTTGTCTACAAGAAAACATACAATTTTAGCCACTCTACTTATGATTTGCTCGTGGCGCTTCAACCGCGATGAACAAATAAATCCAATTTACGATTATTCTGTTTTAATTTAATCTTAGAGATATAATTTCTTATAACTATTGCTGTAAATAAAAAGATAGATATGCAAATTCAGCAGCGATTAGTAGTTATCGTGATTTTTAAGTACCTTTTCTCTTCGTTAATTAGAGATGATACGTTGCGTGTTACACTGAATTCATAATAGCCGTGTACCTGTAACAACGATTACAACAATTAGCGGGGCACTGACCGGAATCGAACCCGCGCCCGTCGGGGCAGCACCGCGTTGCGACACAACCAACACTCCGGCACGGTCATTGGTTCCGACCGGTGTAGTTGCGAGCTAGTGGCTTGTGGGGTATTGTTAATTGATTAATAATTACTTCATTAATTGCTGTTAAATAATAATAATTGGAGTTTGATTAATTGTTGGATAAGCCTGCGGTCTGCAGAAAGAGCAAATGCAGCCGTGCTATTCTGCAAAACAGCGACGAGTGTACATCTCTGCATCTATGAATTTGTCGGTTGTAATAGAGTACAATTTTGCATGCCATATTCGGGTTGGCAGCTGTCTGGCAGCTATTTCATTTTGTAGAATAGCACAGCAGTACAAGATGATTATAACTTATATAAGTTAAGTTGGACGTAACTTTAGCAATGGTGTGTATTCTGGTTTGCTTTCTCCAGTATTAGGCGATCTTAATAAAGAACCAAGGAAAAACTAAAATAACAATTAGTGACAAGCTATTAAATTAAGGATAGATGTCTTAATGGTATTCTACTAGGAAGACATAAAATGAAGTCAAATTAAAATTAAGCATAAGTAGTAAGCTAAGCGTAGGCAAGCGCGCTCCATCCTTGACCTCGTCATGTTCACCAGACATCAAGCCTATTAATTATAAAAAAAAAAAAACTGGGATAAAAAAGAGTCAAATAGAGCTGTCGGTTACAGTAACAAACAGAGATGTTAGTTATACCTAGAGAAAAAGGCGCAAGTTTTTTTCCATTAAAAAAAATGGCCAACCACAGAAAGTTGTAGCAAAGAACCCCCCGGGAGTGCCGTAAAAAGAGAAAACTTTAAACAGCACTTGGTTACGGTGAGGTGTCAGTTATACCTTAGTGTATAAGCATAGTATACCAGCCGAAGATGTTAGCGTACTAACTTGGAAGGGGTAAGTTATGGCACCCCAACGGTTTCTACACAGCATCGTACCGGAACGCTAAATCGCTTGGCGGTATACGTCTTTGCTGGTAGGGTGGTAACTAGCCACGGCCAAAGCCTCCCACCAGACCAGACCTGAGCCAATTTAGAAATTATAGAATTCCAAATTGGCCCGTGGCGGGAATCGAACCCGCGACCTCCCACTCGAATCCGAGCGTGCGTCCACTGTGCCACGGAGGTCGTCGTAACGTCTAAAGAAATTATAATTTCAAAAATTATGGCTGGTGATAAAAATTGCTGTTGGCATGTCCAGCATGTAAAAAAAATGTTCATAACTTTTGCATATTTTTTTCATATTAATAATTATTTTGGTCCGGCCATGTAGGTAACTCGTAGAACGTAACTGCATAGCTAGGTACGTCGTCGATTGGACGTGAACAAAACTCCAATTGCCATCATTGTGATGGGTTGTGCGATTCCGCGCAGCATACCTTAGAGGAATGTCCTGCCTGGGACCAGGAACGGCTCGTTCTGACTAACAGTATTGGTGCTGATTTAAGCTTGCCAGCTGTAGTATCGGCTATGCTAACAGGGGAAGAGGCATGGAAAGCAACATCAGGAGGCTGCGGAGAGGGATCGAGAGAAATCTGATCCCTCTCGCAGACGCCGTACCTAGATAACAATCCCAGACCCCTTAATAGCCTGAGACCTTGGGGCTGACCCTGACCTTCGTTGATTGTGGCTAATGTTAAGGGTCATCCAGAGATGAGCCCTATGGGCGTTGCGCAAGGGAGCTTCCGGTGCGTTAGTATGAGATCCCGGAGGCTTCCAACATGAGCGCTGAGTATGTCCGAGGGAGTTTTAGTGGGTAAAAACCCCACATAATCCAATCTACTTTCAGATTGAATATCTCAATGGAGATTTCCCCCCGTAATAAAAAAAAGGTACGTCGTCGGGAATAGAGTCATCATATCCGCCCCGGGAGCAAAGATCCGATTCGGGTAACTTGTCAGAGCTATTCGAGTATTCAGTAGGGCAAGGCGGAGTAAAAAACAAGTGAAATGACAGGAAGAATGACCGGTCAAACCTACTGTGGCTACAAAACCGGTTAGAACCAGTTCCAGGCGGTGTGAAGCAGCTAGTTGTTTTGAAAATTGACGTTTACTTTCGTTTTGAACTCTCGTGTTTTGTATCTAATTTATTTATCACCATTTATCTATGTATCACCGGTGTGCTTGATGAACTTTTAAGCCTTTTTTGTTTGTTATTTTGACATTGTCAATATTTTTACAAGTTTTTCATTCAATGTGTGTGCACTTTAATGACTTCCCAGACGCAATTCGACGACCTCCCTGGCGCAAGGGCGCGTTTAGATTCGAGTGGGAGGTCTCGGGCCACTTTGGAATTCTATAATTTCTAAATTGACTCAGGTCTGGTCTGGTGAGAGCTTTCGGCCGTGGTTAGTTACCACCCTTGACCCTCCAGCAAAGACGCACCGCCAAGCGATTTAGCGTTCCGGTGCGATCCTGTGTAGAAAAAGTTGGGATGAGTTAACTTATCGCTTCAAAGTTACTACGAGAACATCTTCGGCTGCATCATCACTTACCATCAGGTGACATCGCAGTCTAATACTAACTTGTATAGTGTAGAGAAAAAAATCCATTTATCCATCCAATCCAAAATTTAGCGGTTTCCAGCGCTATATTGTGCAATAATCGTTAGGGGTTTAAGGTTACTAACTTACCCCTTCCAAGTTACATAATACCTACGATACATCGGCTGTACGAACTATAGGTATTTATTGAGATACAATTGGTAACATTTAGAATTTAGAATGTCGGAAAAACTCATGCCTAATAACATGGCTGGCTTTCGAATAAAAGAATTTATACAAAAAATTGTGCAATTTTTGCCGTCACCGTCGGGGCATCGTTATTTCTCTCACAAATTTCACCATTTTTCCGAAATGCCACTTAATATTCTGTCGTCCGCATAATTTCATGTTTCACACAGATTTATTGCGTTACGTTGCCGCATGTTTACTCATAAACATAGCGTAATTTAAGATCATCGCACACTGTGGCAGGCGCAAGCATCACCTAGCCGCAACAGACTCTATAATGCTCATAAGTCAAAATATAGAGAAACAAAGTAGAAAAAATATATCACAGTATGCAAAAGCAATAACTACAAACAATCTATTATTTTCCAGACAAGAAATATGAAAATGATAAAAACATGAATTAACATATTTTCACACACTCTTTACGAGAGTCAAGCAAATAATTATCATTATGAAATATCGAGACTCAAGCAAATAATTTTATCATGATGAAATATTTTTTAAAAAGCTAAATATTATTTTTCCTAGTAAATTTTCTAAATCACAATATTTGGTATCATCACTCGTGACTTCTTCTTTCGTGATTTCTTAAATCATCCACAATTACGTATGTATATTAATGACATTTCTCTTTTTTTTACAAATTTTTTGTCGATTCGTGATATCCCGAACTTAGGTGATGCTCAGCTTGCATTTATGTTTCTTGCGGTCATTGCGGCCAGACGGCTGTGTGCAGTAAACTTTTAAGTTGTTGTGACGACTGACGACTGCGAAGTGCGGACGTCAAGCGGCGCGGAACGAGTTTCGGCGAAAGTGAAATTGAAGGAACATTTAATTGCAGGGCTTATTTTATTATTAAATGCTTCCTTTGGTAAAGCGTGAGTTGATATTTGATGGAGTAAAGCGGAAATAAAGAAAAATATAATGTTTAAACAAACAACAAGTGATGGCAAAAAAAAATTGACTGAAGGTCGTTAAACCTTCAAAGCCAGTTTCCTTACGGTGGTTATTTTTGAAATTTTCAGGGAAGATTCTTTGTGAATCCTAACCGCGTGCTAAGAAAGGATTTTTTTAAATCTACCCCTAAGGGGGTTAATAGAGGGATTTAGGTTTTGATGAAAGTGCCTCATTTTTCTACTAGGGTATAATTTTGTACTATGTGATCAAAAGTCAAAGTTCAAAAATCTAGTAGTATATATAGTATAGTCTATATAGTATATATCTAGTAGTATATATATATGTAACTAGTAGGGCGCGTGGGAGCGCGGGCCACATGTGGCCCGCGGGCTGTCTTCTCACCTATAAAAGAATCGCCGTCATCTCCATCGCCAATTGGAATCCGATTGGCAATGGGCTAAAAGAACTACCTCGGAGCACGGTCGTGGATTTAAAGATAGTTAAGGGCTGTTTGAATAAAAAATACACTGAACCTCATCGGATGAGGTTCAGTGTATTTTTTATTCAAACAGCCCTTAACTATCTTTAAATCCATGACCGTGCTCCTCAATCATCATCCAAATCGTAGACCATCATCTCTTCTCATACTTTTCATAATTTTTCATAGGCCTTGTTTATTGTAGCATTCACATTTTCCATGGAAAAATAAATTCAACCACTTTGATTTTTTTTTCATTCATCCCGTAGACCTTGAGATTCTCATTACGTCTTGCAAAGAAATCACTCTCTTATCTTTTATACTTTCCGAGATAGAACAACACGAAATTTGTATGGCGGCCATCTTGAATCCGCCATTTTGAATTTTTGTTTCAGCTAACTGCCAATTGGATGACGTTTCGAGTTACATTTAGTCGAGCACCCCCCACCTATCTTCGATACCCTGGCTGTGCTCTTCACCCGTCTCCGAAATCCTTAATCATCAGCTCTCTCCATATTTTTCTCTAGTAACTCTCCGAAAAACCGCATCACAACCTTGCATAATTACCAACTGTTAGTCTCTTCAACATTCCCCATACATTTTCTATGGAAAAATAAAATCCGCCATTTTGAATTTTTTTTCTATCCACCAAATAGACCTTCGGGTCCTGATTACTTCTTGTCAAGAAACCATTCTTCCATCTTTTATACTTTCAGAGATATCGAGAAAATTCGAAAGGCGGCCATTTTGAATCCGCCATTTTGAATTTTTTTTCAGCTCACTGCCAATTGCATAACATTTCGAATGACATTTGGTCGAGCACCCCCCACCTATCTCCAATACCCTGGCTGTGCTCTTCACTCGTCTCCGAAATCCTCAATCATCAGCTCTCTCCGTATTTTTCCTCCTCATGAATTTTTCCCCTCTATACGAAATCATCCTTCAAAAAAAATTTTTTCATACAAAATTGTTCAGGAGAGGTGATCAATGAGTCAGTGAGTCAGTGTTGAATCAGCACAAGCAGCTATATATATATTAATGAAATGAGTGACATTTCATTCATTTGAATTTGCCGCGCTTCGCGTATCAGCTGTCTGTCGCGTACCTATGATATTGATCTGTGTCTATGATTTAAAATGGCGAGTGACGCTGGCCTGAGATTGTTTTGTGCATTTTTATCGTAATAAAAACTCATAGAAAGAATGTGATTGAGGACTCGATATATAGTGAACTTTAAATGTCGTTTCTTTGTTATTTCAGAGAAACAATTTGTTGTTTGTTTTTGGAGATCCTCAATGTCTTATAAAACGACATTTTTGTGAACTAAGAGAATATGGACCGGCTTCAGTTTGAGTTTACGATGATAGCCTCAAATGATGGCAAATCAAATGTATTAGCTATAACCTCAATATCTACTGAAGAAGGATAATGTTATGTTTTACCCGAGGAACTGAAGCCGGTGAGTCATCATACAGTCCTTTCGCTGCTCCAGTGACATTGGCGTTTAAAAAAGGTGAAAATAGAAAATCCCGTTTATGTGTAGATTTCAGAGAGTTAAACAAAATAGTTATACCACAAGCTCAACCATTTCCTTTGATAGATGATCTAATTATTAAAACTAGAAATTGCAAGTATTTTACTACACTAGATATAAACTCAGCATTTTGGGCAATACCATTACGGGTGGAAGACAGAAGTAAAACAGGATTTGTCACACAAGATGGCCACTTCCAGTGGACCTGCCTCCCTTTTGTCTTGAAAACATCACCAGCAATTTTCCAGAGAATCTTAAGCAATATTCTAAGAAAACACAATCTCACAGGATACTCGGTTAACTATATTGATGATATTTTGATATACTCGTCTACCTTTGAAGAACATATAAGGCACATTAGAAATGTATTAGAGGCAATAATTAAAGAAGGCTTTAGACTGAAGTTTAAGAAATGTACCTTTGCTTCAGACTCGGTAAAATACCTCGGCCATATAATTCAGAACAATTCAGTAAGACCACTAAAAGACAATTTGATTTCAATAAGGAACTTTCCAACTCCTAAGACGCAAAAGAACATCAGACAATTCTTGGGAAAAATAAACTTCTACCATGACTATATACCAAGAAGTGCAATTATCTTAGATCCATTACACAATTTATTACGAAAAAACGAGAAATTTGTATGGTCAGAGAAATGTGAAGAAGCATTCAATCTGATAAAAAGATATTTATGTTCGCAACCGGTCTTGGAAATATTCGACAAAGACTTACCAATCAAAATCTTTACCGATGCATCTTTGGAGGGCATTGGAGCAATATTAAAACAGACACAACTAGATGGTAAAGACAAACCGGTGGCATATTTCTCAAAAAAATTGAATGAACATCAAAAACGGAAAAAGGCTATATATTTAGAATGTCTTGCTATGAAAGAAGCTGTTAAATATTGGCAGCACTGGCTCATCGGAAAACAATTCACCATTTACTCAGATCACAAACCTCTAGAGAACATGAACATTAAATGCAGGACAGATGAAGAATTGGGTGATCTCACATACTACCTATCTCAGTATGACTTTACCGTAAAATATATACCTGGTAAAGAAAATGTAGAAGCAGACTGTTTGAGCCGAAACCCTGTATTAGAACCAGAAGATAACAGAGAGGAAACATTGAGAATAGTTAATTTAATACAAATAAAAGATATAGTTGGAGACCAAGAGAAAAATGAAACAATAAGAGAAAAGAAACAAAATTTAATACTAAAAAATAATATCTATTATAAAAAAATAAAGAAACAGGAAAAGATTATCCTCTCAGAAGAATTTAGTAAAAAACTTATAAAAAAGGTGCATGAAGATTTATGCCATATTGGGATCAGACAACTGCAGAAAAAAATAAGTTCAATATATACGGCTATAAACCTAACAAAAAATATCATAAATATTTGTAAAACATGTGAAATATGCATAAAAAATAAATCAAGATGTCAAAAAAAAATTGGATTAATGTCACAACTGGGACCAGCTACCAAACCATTTGAAATAATGTCAATGGATACTATTGGTGGATTTGGAGGATCTAGGTCTACAAAGAAATATCTACACCTTTTAGTAGATCACTACACAAGATATGCATTTATTGCGACTTCGAAAACCCAGAATGCATGTGACTTTATAAATTTAACAAAGAAAGTACTAGAGACAGATGAGATTGGAATTATCCTGACAAATCAATATCCGGGCATAAATTCAAGAGAATTTAAACAATTTTTGCAGGAAAATAATATTAAACTAATTTTTACAGCCGTGAATACACCATTCTCGAACGGCTTGAATGAAAGATTAAACCAAACAATAGTAAATAAAATAAGGTGTAAAATGAATGAGAAAAATAATAAGAGAACATGGACAACACTGGCAAGAGAATGTATACAAAAATATAATGAAACAGAACACTCCGTTACAGGTTTTGCACCAAAATATTTACTGGATGGTACAAATGTCAGTATTCTACCAAATGAATTCAAAACGATGGAAAAGGAAGACAAGTGGATTGCTGATAGAAGATTGGCATTAGAGAATACAATAAAATCTCATGAGTATAACAAGAAAATATTTGATAGAAATAGAAAAATGCAAGAATTTAATGTAGGAGACAGTGTATATGTAGAAAATGGAAATAGACTGAATAGAAAGAAATTAGACGAATTAAAAATAGGCCCTTTCAAAATAATAGAGAAAATATCGAATTCCATTTATAGGATTGATACAGGCAACAGAAAAACAGAATCAACATTATTTCATATAACAAAATTGCAACCTGTCATAACAGAGGCTGAAGAAGATGAAGGAGATGATAATGAATATGAAGATGACTTATAAGTACATTTTACAGATATATTGCTTAGAATTTTCGCTCTTAGGGGGGGAGATGTAATGAAATGAGTGACATTTCATTCATTTGAATTTGCCGCGCTTCGCGTATCAGCTGTCTGTCGCGTACCTATGATATTGATCTGTGTCTATGATTTAAAATGGCGAGTGACGCTGGCCTGAGATTGTTTTGTGCATTTTTATCGTAATAAAAACTCATAGAAAGAATGTGATTGAGGACTCGATATATAGTGAACTTTAAATGTCGTTTCTTTGTTATTTCAGAGAAACAATTTGTTGTTTGTTTTTGGAGATCCTCAATGTCTTATATATATAGTATATATAGTATATAGTATAGTCTCATTGCCCTGTTGCCAAAATGCTATATAGTCCCAAGCTCTTTGTGCAAAGTGTACATAATTTCTACTTCGTGTTGAATGCATACAAATAAATCCGAAACTCAATCTCACGACCTTTTGCAGTAAATGTTAGTGGACCATTAACACCCTGTTCCATGACCAACGGATTATTTGATTAATTAATAATAACTCACGCTTGGCCTTTGCCTAATGTCTCGCGTGGCCTTCTAGTAACGTGACGAAATTATAATAATTGTAATAATGTTTCGAGCTTTTGTAACTGAGAGGGTTATACTGATGATAGGATGCTTCTGGACTTAGAATTCTTCGGACTCTGTAAGTCCGTCATGGGTTGGTCTGCAGTGTCAGTTATTTTATGTCTGTGTTTAGTTTTAGTATTGTAGCAGACGAAATTACTGGGCATGATGATGTCTCAGGATGAGGAATACAGTGCGTTTCGTATGAGATTGCTTCTATGCAATGAAGAAAATTTTGCGGAGAATGACTTTGAGGTCCTTTTTTATTCAAATAACAAGTTCTGGAAATAAAAAGTCAAGAACATGATTTTATTATGTATACCATCGTTTTATAGACAATGCCAATTGCCATTCTTGTATAACACATAAACAAGAGTTATGAAAATTTACGTAAGTTTCAATTATAAATTGACTACAATCAGGTAATTGAAGCTTGACCACCAGCAGTCAATAACATTGACCTTAAAGTTCATCTCCCAGACGAGCTCTTTGAGCATTTTCGTTTTGAGGATTTTGAGATTTTCTGCGTTTTGAGGCTCTACAAGATAATTTTAAAACGTAGATACATTATACAACCATAAAATGGGCGATTTCTCATGACAATATTTTCCTAAGTTGCGCATATCGTGGTCACGCGTGGACTCACTTTTTAGGTACCATCTTTTTATTTTTGGAGATGGAAATTTAAAACCATAATTTACCATGTTTGGTCATTAACGCTGCGGGATAAAGAAAGGTGTTAAAATGACGTAAGCAGTAGGTATTAAAAGTACCTTGCGTCTACACGCATGGCGTATGGGCAATCTTATGGTGATCAAAGTGAAAGTGATCGTTTCGGAGGTATGCGCTGACGTAACAGACGGACACACAAGTTCTACATCTATTATTTTAACACGGCTGTGGCGTAATTCCCTCCGGAATCTAGTTTGGATTCCGTCCAATGCATAGTCAGTAGCACAGTTAGTCATTAACTTGTGGTTTGTACTTTAAAGGGCGTTTTGTTTCAATGTACATTTTATCACCTAGACAATCATTTTAAATTTTAGGCCTTCCGAAATTCCTAATAAAATATTTAAATTTAAATCTTAATATATATAAATCTCGTGTCACAATGTTTGTCCTCAATGGACTCCTAAACTACTGAACCGATTTAGTTCAAACTTCGTGAATATCTGTCATTTGGTCCAACTTAAAAGATAGAATAGTCTTTATCCCACGTGGACGAAGTCGCGGGCATCAGCTAGTAAGTATATAAATAAGTATGTTTATGTTGATGTATGTATGCATGGGCAGATGTGTTTTTTACCCAACACTAAAAATGGTGGTAAATAAATAAAAAATAGGTTGTCATAACAGAACGATTTGATTGCATTAGATCCTAAACCATTCCAAATGGTTTTTTGAGCTACACTTGAGGTTTTTTGCGGCTCTCGTGTAGTGTGCGATCAACTTTAGAGCTTCGTTTTCGTACTGCTTTGTAAAAGAGAAATGGTAGGTATGTGCAGTTTTAATTTGGAAAAGCTATGTTTAAGTATCACATTTAAATTGGGATATCAAGATAGACTCTTTAATTAGGTTATTTTCCTGTTCCCAGAACGTGTCATTCAATTTTGACTGCACCAAAATAAGAAAGCATGATAACAATGCCTTAGGTGCTTAGGTAATCTCGTAACTTAGTGTTTTTGTGATTTATTATTTTTTGGTAACAACAATAAGGTCTATTTCAGCCATTTCTCTGATACCTACCATTCTAAGAGTTATTATTATTTTTTATATTATAAATTTATACTTTCTTGCACTATTATAGTACAAAAATATTCTAATTAGTTAGTAAATAGCATCATCTTATCCACCAAAGAATATAGGTACCTACCTAAAGTAAATTTCAAAAAATGATAGATAGGTTTCTACGCAAAGTGGCGCTGCCCAAGCGGGTTATAAAAGAACTACTAAGAAATCTCAGTAAATGTGAATAACGGAAATAATAATGATGTTGATCAATGATCTATAATGAACCTCATTATAATAATAATGACCATAGAGTAACTAATGACTCATGATCAGTGTTACAATACGATAACCTATTTCCACACATCTTGCAGATCCGATATGGTCTAGTGGCTAGGATACCTGGCTCTCACCCAGGAGGCTCGGGTTCGATTCCCGGTATCGGAATGCTTTTTTTTTGTTTTAAATAAGTTATTAAATAGTATTTAGATTTTTTTAGTATTACTTGAAATTGCAGGAATTTTATAAAAAAATGTATATAATCTAAGTGTAGTACATTTATAGATGCTTATTGGAAAAAACTTGTTTTTCGCTAACATTTTTAGTGTGAATTGACTAAATACCGAATATTTGGCCATATTCTCAGCCGAAATGCCCAATATTCGATGGCCCAATATACCGTAAAATTTCGGCTTTTATTTCAGCGTGTCTGGCATTTGTTACATTGAAATAAAAATATCTGGGTGACCGAGCTTCGCTCGGTGGCCGATAGATGGCAGCAGTAGTCATATTTTTATTTTTTTTGGTAAATTCGACATATTCTAAAAATGAATCCTAGCTAGATCGATTTATCGCCCCCAAAACCCCCTGTATACTAAATATCATGAAAATTGTTCATGCCGTTTCCGAGAACCAGATTATATAGAAATATATATATTTACAAGAATTGCTCGATAAGATAAGATACAAAAGTTTTTGTTGGAATCTGTACAAAATAACGACGAAGAATTAGAAGGTCATTGTTAGTCGCAGTGCGAATGTGAAGTAAGTGTGCCCCTGGCATTGAAGCGCCCCTGGCGACGTCTGCACTCTCACGAGTCACCAGCCACCGTCACGACGGCCGCCGGGTCACCGGTTACGCAACAGGTCATTGCACTGCGATTTACTGTAATGGAAGTTACTGAGTAACCTGGTGCCTACATGTAAACGACATAATTATTATACTGTGATGAAAATTGAGATAGATCATAGACATTTGACAATTGACAAAAAAACCACTTCACGTTTCACACTAATGTTTCATAATATCAGCATACTCGGTGTGTTCATTAAAAAATCACTGTAAGTAAGTAGGTACACAAGTAAATAATTAAAAAAATTCAAAAAAACACGACTTCCCTGTGGTAAAATGACTTTTTCCAAAAAAAGTATAGCCTATGTTACTCGGAATAGTGTAAGGATTCTAACGATACCCCATTTGTCCAAATCTATTCAGCCGTTCGGAAGTTATGGTGGAATAAAGAAACTCACATACATACATGAACCCTAAAAACATTACACTCCTTCTTTGGGCAGTCGTGTAAAAAGCAGCACATGGTTGGATTCGTCATCAAAGAACATTAGGATGCAACTAGCGCGCGGGTTATGTCACTCTGACACTTGTAATAATAATGTAACGCTAAAGTATCACGCGAATACCAATCAGTTACCACTCACACACGCTTGGATGTACTGTGCTATAATCTTCACTGCACTGAGGGATTATTGGACGAGAAGACATCACGAAGCTTCTCAAACAGTGCGTATTGCCAGTGACATGACAAGCGGATTCGAGACATGGTCATTGAGTCTATGGGCCTCATAAAAAAGCTTACCGTCACTTCGCGGGCGATAGAAAGAGCACCTTTGAAGTATCTCTACGTGATAAACGGCAAATTGGGTGATCCGTAGACGAATCGAATTAGAGTCACCGAAATAGCTCAACGTATAGCGAAGCTGAAATAGCAACAGATGGGACACATAGCTCGTAGATCCCACGACATTCCTTGAGTTCCCATGTCAGGGCAAAGATATATGAATATATTATACCATATCAGGGATAGTTGGAACAGATCCTAATACCTCTTGGATTGTCCGGTACATCTACAATCTATCGTGCAGTGAAGCAATGATGTACGAACAGCATCCAAGCAATAAGCATAGTGAATTCTTGAGTTTCCGTGTCAAAGCAAAGAGGAGGAATACCATGTCAGGGATAAGTGGAATAGTCTATTACAAATCTTGGACTATGCGGCACTTTTAAATACTATCGTGCAGTGAAGCAATGATGTATGAACTGCATACAAGCATGGAGAATCCTCGAGTTTCCATGTCAGGGCAAGAGGAGGCATACTATGTCAGGGATAAGTGGAATAGTCTATTACAAATCTTGGGCGATTCTAGACATATAATACTATCGTGCAGTGAAGCAATGATGTATGAACTGCATACAAGCATGGAGAATCCTCAAGTTTCCATATCAGGGCAAAGAGGAGGCATACAATGTCAGGGATAATTGGAATAGTCTGTTACCAATCTTGGATGATTCGGCACATCAATATGCTGTTGTGCAGAGGAGGTAATCTGTGAGTGTAGCAATGATGTAAGGAGGCAATAAAGAACTAATTGCGCTTACGAAAATCGTAACGTGCGCTGCGTGAGAGCGGTCCACAAACAATGTGAGTTTGTACTTACAATTTGTACCGCATTCAAGGTTGTGGTTGTTGTTTTCGTTTTGTTGGCACTCGTAATAGTTATACGGTTTTTGTATAATGGCACTATTGTTGCAATGTTATAATATTCTGATTCGTTCAGCTTTTTAGGATTTTGGTCAACAAAAGAATAACACCGGAATCCTTTTAGAAATACTTTTAAGATTCCGTTGTTTTTCTGTATTCACTTTGTCGTGTGTCTGTCCATCTGTCAGCTACTTACGGCCCGTTTTCTTACTAATGTTTTTAGTTTGAGTTGATATCACGTACACACAATTAACTGCATTTAAATCCGATATAATAATAATACATTTCCATTCGATGTACAGTCGAACCCAAGTAAGTGAGAACTGGGCAAGCCAGAAAACTCTTTTAATGAGAGTGTTTGCCAGGTCCCATCTTTCTGAAACCCGGGTTAGTGAGAAACCTCTATTAGGGGAAAAGAGATCTCGGTCCCTTGCGCTCTCACTTAACAGGTTTGACTGTATAGCAAAAGAATTGATCAACCGATGTTGGATTCTTACGCATAATTATTGTCCTCATTGCTATTTTGTTGGAATTCTGGTCTTAGTGAAACAGTAAGTTGTTAGTGTGTCGCTACTAATTAGTAGAAATTGTTTTAAATTAGTTTTCTTTTAGAAATCGCCGCTGCGGGCCGCGAGTCATTCTCGCAGTTCATTAAGATGTACACTCACGTTAACTGTTGACATGTAGCCAATGACGAACATCTTTGTAGTTCCTCAACAGTATTTGAAGCGTGAGCGATGTCGCGATTAGGTGAGTAACTTAATTAAGTATGTTGTAAAGGACCACATTATTCAGAACGTACTTAGTGTATAAGTCTTAGGTTAGAGCATGGACTATTATTGTCATGTTAGTTTCTCGTAGGGAATGTAGTATAAATGGTAGAGGGTTGTAGAACTCTTTAAACATTTATCATGAAATATACATCTCATCTTTTTAATTTTCATTCCTTGTTCTTTTCTTTTTCTAAAAATTCTAGACTACCATCTCTACGTAAATCTGGCAATTTACAAGTATATATTATACAATCTCATTGTTAACACTTATTTGTACTGTTAAATATTATGATATCTGCACCTACTACACCTACTAGCAGACCCGGCAAACGTTGTTTTGCCATAGGTTTTTGTATAATAGTAGACACACAAAAAATTTTATAAAAAGGGTTTTAATACACACTGTGACACGATAATTTCTTATATTAGATTCTGCAACAGGTATATTTTCATAGGGGCTAGGTACACATTGAGAATTAAGTTTTGCGGGAGGATTTGACGCAGCTGTACTTAAGCTTGATATATTCAAGTAGGTAGCTCAACTCATTCCTGAGAAAAAGGTTCAAAAGTGGCGGACAGACGAACAAAAAAGTGATCGTGTTCCGTTTTAGCGAATTCTAAAATGATCTCTTCTAATTGTATTGTGATCCTAGTTAAGTTGTGCAGTGACATTGTACTTGATAATGTACATAGATAGTGTTACTTTTATTCTCTGTTTATGTTTAGGTCAATAGTGTAAGGTCGTTCAACTCTAAGGCTTAGATTATAAATAGCGACGTCCGAAACCGCGGGGAAAGTGACCGCCGGACGCCGCGCCATACTGCGCTATAGCGAGCTATAGTACGCTATACTGCGCTATACCGAGCTAATCGATAGCGCGGATATTCTCGCTGAGAAATGTAGAGAAAGCGCGGAAACGAATTATTGATTACCTTTTATTGATCAAAGTTAATTACAACTATTATTCCGCCTTTCAGAATGTCAGTTAAAGTGTCGAAATAACTTATTTCAGCTGCATAGTGCATACAATTACCACTAAATATTTAGGTAGGTACTAGATGATAGATCTTATACTTCGAAGGATTTATTTATTAAGAACGACATATTTTATACATCGTGTGAAGTAAATTCCATTCTTCGATGGAGGAGAAAAGTACCTGCCCAATATTTTATTTTATAAAGAATACAAAATTCAAAATATGATTCAATAAATAAATATAACTAATAAAATCAATCAAACTTAGTGTTACGTCCGGTATTTATAAGGCCACTAACTTTTCACCTACATTGAAAACTAAATTACGTTAAACCGGAAAAGCAATTTTATGTTTAGGTACCGCCATTGCTAATAGAGCTCTTTCAATCAAAGATAAATTCATACCAATTTAAAAAAAATCTTTACTTTATAGTATAAATAAATAATCCAAGCTGAATAAAATGTATCTTCATTAAAAAGTAGAATACATAAATTCTCAAAACAACGACAGATCTAACAAAATCATTTTGAATGAGACTTTTAAATGGTTGTCCTTTTTATAGTTTTAGGAAAATCTGTAATTGGTATTTTTAAGGTTTACAAGTAAAAAAATATTTATATAAGTATAGGTTTATAAGTGAAAATATTTATGTAGGTAAATGCTACACGCTGTTGAGTTTTTTTATAGAAGCCCTAATGTGTCATAGATTAACTAAATATGTACTTATTTAGTAGATAAGACACAAACTTATAAAATCTAGACTTGTATTGCGAGTCCGATCGATCCAGGCCACAGCGCGTCACGGATGGCGTGTGCGCTGTCCATTACTCAACCGCCACCGCGCGGACGGACACGCAACAGGCGGTGAGGCGTATACTATCGTGTGCAGGCAGTGCTGTCGGTGCACTGGACACTGGCGCCATATCCTACATTTCAGTGACCTCTTTTCTTAATCAGTAATAATAGCACCGAACACATTATAGTATTAAAGTTCCCGTTATGGTCCGATAGGGTCCCCTTTTTTATCATTTGGGTACGGAACCCGATAAACTAATTAAATAATTAATCGACAAAATAAGCAACTTTTCAATGATTTATGTTTTGGTCAAAAGGCTGCAAAGTGTATACAGAAAAAAATATACTTACTTTGTTACTTAATATTTAAACGCAAAAGCTTGTATGTAATATTTATGGATGGATATATTTGTTACACGCAAAAACAACTGAACCGATTTGGCTGAAATTTGGAATATAAGTAAATAGCTTATAACCTGAATTAACATATATGTAGAATACTTTTCATCCCAAAAAAATCCATGATCTACTTAACTGCTTATTTAAAATTTTACTTATAATATGTGTAAGTAGGATATACAGAGATGTCGGTAACAAAGTCGGTAGTTCAATGGTTTTCTCACATCTCAAAAAATACCCAACTGGTCTAAAGAAGTTTTCACCTTAAAATTCTTGTACTCATGCATTTCTAGTAGGTCTAAGATATGAGTATCTCTGTACGCTTGAGTGTTGAAAGGCTTTCACCTCGTATTATTATTGTAATAACGCGAATTACAGCGTCGCGCTGAACTAGTCCACTCACGCCCAGTTCCTACTTTCTACGTGAGATATTACCATTGTAATTATGTATTACATAACTAATAACACATACTGTAAAGTAAGTATATTATTATCTCAGGTATATCAAACGAAAGACGAAACTCAAAATCAGTACGAGAATGACAGTTGTCTGCGATAAGTCACGTGATAAATTTATCGATCGGACATAATATAATCGACAAACATTTTTTAATGAGTGATCGATAGTTTTCTATGACGATTGTAGATAAGTCAAATGACCAAAGGCACTGATACCTAAGTAACCTACTAAGTACCTTCACATGTAGGCACTTGTTATTATTTTTTGTGTGTTTTGTCAGAGCCAGACTAGTAATAGATACTGTACATAGTACATAGACGTCGTTACATAGTGTTATTACTTATTACATTATGTAGGGTCTCAGGCGGTTGACCTTGCTCCCACGCTGCGCCTTTCGAATGGAACTTCGGAAGGTTATGGTCTAAATCCACCGCTTCTTGCATCTAACACAATGGGCGTGTACGCGTCAGGATGATGAGTGTTTTATGCTAATTGATTTTATACAATACCTCATTCAATGAGGTCAAAGTTGCATCTTACTTTTACATTCTTTATGGGTGTATTTGTTTATTATAAATTTTGTTTATTGATTTATTACCAGATCATAAACGAGAATTTCAGTTTGTTCTTGTTTTGAAATTCCGCGGGAAAAATACCTTTTCGGGAATGAAAAGTAACCTATATTTAAGAGTCAACTGACCCACGGTGTCTTCCATACAAACGTAATACCAAAATCATTTGTAATTCGTGCAATTTTCGATCATGTTGTGGTGTTATTCGGGTTCATGTAGTAATAATCTATGCTCCTGGCCAGATTTGGTTCCGAAATACGGTTGTTAAACGAAATTGTAAACGAATTTAGTTTTGCTTATTTTTATGTCAAAGAGGACATGTTTTCTGCTTATTTGTTTTGTAATAAAAACAACACTATCTCACGTCGCATTAGTTCAGGAGCACAGTTTTTACTGTCCAGCTAAAGAAAAACACCAGTTAATAAAGAAAATAACAAGTTTTCATTCATAATTTTTGGTATTACGGAACTCGACCAAAGTTATAAAAATTTTGATCAAAATTGATTATTATTTCGTTTTAAAGAAGTATTTCCGAACCAAATATGGCCAGGAGCATAGATTATTACTATATGAATCCGAATAACACCACAACATGATCGAAATATACACCAATTACAAATGATTTAGTATTTTGCATTAATGGAGACATCGTAGTTCACAGGCCTCTTAATTGTTAATTCAGTACATAATAATCTATCTATACATTCAAAATTTCAATGAAATCGGTTCTGTACTTGGGCATGAAAGACCTATATCTCTGTACAAACTCTTGCACCCCCATGGCACCCCCTCAGTGGTGAGTTTTGGAAACATTAAGTAAATATTATGTTTCTCATTTCATAATACTTTGCTATAAAAAAAAGTGTGTGGACTTTATTCGAAAAGTGTTAAAGAAAATGGATATATTTATCGATGTAACTAATGAGCGGTAATAATTTAAAGAGTGCCGACTTACCATCTACTTGCATTATATTTAGAACCATAAAATATCTTTCCTATACTTACCTACCTGATTTAGGTTAAATTGGAATCGGAAAATCCGTTCTAGTTGGAATAAATTTGGCGGCAGCAATACAAATTAGGTAACATCCGAAGACAGAATTCTTTGCGTTCTTATGAAGTAATTAAAGCATTCAGTATAAGGTATTAAAATACCACAGCATTTACCTACACAGCGGCACCAGATGGTCAAAATAAGGTAAGTATTCAGTACAGATAAACTAGTTGTCAAATTACCTAAGTATTACTTAATGTACCACAAAAATACCATCCATCAGAGGCGCACCTACGTAATTGCTGCCTTTTAAGGAATTGGGTCTTACACTACTTTTGAATTTGATAAAAAATATTACTTTATTATAAACTAGGATAAAAATAATAACGTGCAGTGAAAGAAATATTAAAATCCAACGAAGATTTACAAAGTTACAGGCGTTTAAACTTCGGAGTGGGGGGATCTTCTATCCCTTTCTCGCAAAACGAAAATTTGTATGAAGTCGCACGAAGCTACTATGGCATTGGTTAAGCCGGTTTTCTACCGCGAGCGGAGCGAACCCATTAAGGACTCCGTTCAACTCGCAAGAGTCAACTGCATACTAGTGTTTCTACCAATAAATAGTCGAGCGGAAAGGATTGAGCGAGCCGAAAGAGTTGAAATGAACTCGCACAGTTCTAGGCAGCGGAGCGGAGTCATTACGGTGTCATTAAGGAATCCGATTGACTCGCAATGACAGATTACATAGCAGCGTTTCCACAGAGAAAGAGGTGAGAGGGGCGGATCGAACGAGTAAAAAGAGTCCGCTACGTCAAGGTCTCGGCAACTAGTTTGAAACGAACTCGTTTGCAGTTTCCTGTATTATTTTCCTTTATCCTGTAGTATTTTGTTTTAAAATCGTCTAAATCATAGAATAGCCTATATTCCCCTTTCAATGTTCTTTCTCGAATGTGCTGGCTCAACCAAAATCTTCGTTTTGCGCGTTTTTTTCTGTGCTTAAGATATAATAGTATGTACTTTTTTTTTCTGTTTACATAATCACTGTCTTCACTTGATTCCGTGTCACTCGAGGACATCGCGAATTCGCAACAAAACACGACCGCAAGCAACCAGTTTAAAACACCAACTGAAATCGCTCTGACTAGTTTTTCATTTCCGTTCAGCTCGCTCCGCTCATTTCTCTCCGTTTGCAGTGGAAAACAAAAGACAAAACTCTTTGTTAGTGGAAACGCAAGTCTATTTATATAAACGGAATCCGTCCCACCTAACCATTTCCCGCTCATTACCCTTTCGCGGTGGGAAACCGGCTTAAGGTGTGACGTCACAATTTCATGTTGCTATCTCTGTCTAATCACAAATCTTTAAATGCTTATAACTTTTTTGTTATTTGATCGATTTAATTAGTTCTTTCAGTGCACGTCATTATTTTAATTCTACTTTATAATAAAGTAATAAAAAAATTGGAGTCAAATACCCTATTAACTCTACTTGAAGGTCGAAACAAAAACTGGGATGCAATGTAGGTGTAATGAGTAAGTACATTTTTGGATTAGACTCCATCAGTAGATGTCTCCTTACTACCTACGCAAAGATAGATGCTATTCAAAAGTTTACTTTTGGTTCCAATCTTCCACAATGCTCAAAATAAATTTACGACTTACGAATAATATAATCCATTACAAACACCACTAATATTAATTACATTAAGTACATTACTTATTATTAATATTAATTACATTAAGTTAAGACACATAACATTACCCACGTAATAATATAAACATACTTATATAAATACTGTAATAATGGATGACATAATAATTAAAAGTACAGTCTTTACATTAATTTAATTTAAAACAATAAGAACAGAAATTAACATGTAAATAACAATTAATGAACCTGTGTTGAAAATTTAGCGCGTTGATGTCTTTTACACTGAGTATGCGTATGGCGGAGCAACTTATGAGTTATGATACAGATTCATACTCGCCTTGATATCAGTAATATTATTAATAACAATTTATGTTATTTGTACTCATAATACATAGACTGTGCGGTTATTCGAATACTATAGTACAGGAAAAAATTCAAACCAATTAAATAAAAAACCGCTTACGCTTCCTGAACATCAGTTCCTGGACCTAAAGTACCCATCAGACTAGTGCTAATACCCATTTGTATGCCGATGGACAACCTTTGGCCCAGGAAATTCCTGGAGTATGGATCGCAAAGTCTTTCTGTGACACGGGAACCGAATTTCGCACACAAACTCCCTCGCGTTCCCTCTTCAGCATCTCGCTGGATCCACCGCCAATAGGATGATTATGATAGTGGTACTAGAATAGAATAGAATAGAATAGAAAATCTTTATTTGTCAACACAACACATATGGAAATACTTAACCTAAAAATATCTTAACCTATAAAACTTAACGATAATAATATTATGATATAAGTAGGTAGATCCTAAATGTGTCGTGCCAACAAAAAGGTCCTGACTCAGCTTCTTGATGTGGGTACCAACGTATCCACAACGCTGATATTCTGTCAGTTACCTGCTGAGGGAAGCGGCCTTAAATAATGTAGCTGCTTAATAATAATAATAATTTATATTTTTAGAAATAGAGAATGGAAAAGCTTATAATTTTAATTGGAAAAAATAACTTTAACGTATATATATATATATATATAAATAGATGTATGGGTAGGTATAAAATAATAATAATATTGTAAAGCCACAAATTAAGTTTGGGTCTTTTGAATATTAAGTAAGTACGTACGATATAATTTTTTGAAAACCAATTTTGACTTGGCCGCACGAATGGGTGGAGGTATGTTGTTCCAGCATTTCGTGGCGAGATATTTAAAACTACCACGAAATGCTGCAGATCTGTGACGTGGCATAGATAACGGAGGTGTTAACGTTCTACTTCGATGTGAATCCCGCCATATCAATTTTTCATACAAATATGACGGTTGCTTTGTTTCGATTATGCCGAACATTAGAGTGCCAACTAACAGATTGTATCTATTCTTCATATTCAGTAGGTTATGCTCATTAAGGTAGGGTGTTACGTGGGTTCTCGGTGGAATTCTGAAACAAAATCTGGCACATGCATTTTGTATGCGCTGAATTAGACACCACGATTTACCTAAAAGGCACGGACCATAAACTGTAATACAGTAATTCAGTTTTGACAATATTAGCGTATCACAAAGTCTGATTCTAAGGTCAACACTGATATAAGGTCTGATTTTGTACAAAGCCTTCAGTCTGTAGAAGCAGTTTCGGGCTAGTTCCACGACATGGCTCTCGAACCGTAGACCCTCGTCCATACGAAGCCCAAGATTTCGAGCCTCATCCACATGTTCTATGTTAACGCCATCAACAGTTAATATAGGCTGTTGAGCAACAATGGTGTCAACGCGCTTCTTAGTACCCATAATCATAAATTTTGACTTTGTGGGATTCAAAATAAGCGCATTTTGTTGACACCACTGCGAGATATTGTTTAGGACTTTATTCATTTTATTTACTGCGCTACTAATGTCATGAGGATCAACTGGTACATATATTTGAAGGTCGTCAGCGTATGAATGGTACTGACAGTTCTCAATGCAACTTATGATATCAGCCGAGTACAAAATAAATAGTAGGGGTCCTAAAATTGATCCCTGTGGTACCCCTCTATTTACCGATTTGAGATTAGACACTAAATCGTTACCATCTGACCTGCGTATGACTACTTGCTGCGTTCTATCCTGAAGATAACTAGCAAACCATTGAACTGTCGTCAAAGAGAATCCATAGTATGAAAGTTTGGCTAGCATTAATTTTATATTTATCGAGTCGAAGGCACGAGAAAAGTCCAACAAGGCTAGAATATTACCCTTTCCCGAGTCTTGGGTGGTAAGTAAATTGTCAACGACATCCGACAGTGCAGACGCAGTACTACGGTGTTTCCTGAATCCGGATTGAAAACAGGGTAAGATATTATTGATTTCACAAAAACTAATTACTTGGTTATATACGACTTTTTCCAATATTTTCGATAGATAGGGAAGAATACTAATTGGTCTAAGATCTTTCAATGTAGTTGGATTATTATTTTTTGGCAAAGGTATAACTAATGCTTTTTTCCAAAGAGAAGGAAATTTGGAAGATAATATAGATTTATTAACAATAGCTGTAATAACAGGAAGCGTGGTAGGCAGTGTAAGGATAATCATGTCCATGTTAATTTTATCTATTCCTTGGGCATTAGACTTAATCCCCAGGATGATTTTTGCAACAACAGTTTCACTAACCGCACCAATCGCCAAGTTTTTAGAAATCGACAATTTTTGAGACTGAAAGTAATCTAAAACAGACTGATCCACTACATCAGCGCCAGGTAAGTTTAAAAAGTTGTCATTTATTACATCAGGATTATCAAAGTGCAATGGTAGATCACAGTTGTTTTTGAAATTGGGAAGGACGTTTTTCTTAAGATTTTTCCAAAGTAACAAAGAATTACGTAAATGCGCATTAATATGATAATTATAATAAGCTTTTTTTTCGCTAATAGTGCTAACATGTGCAAGGCTTTTCATTTCCTTATACTTCCTTTTATCATCGTCAGAGTGTGACAGTTTGTATTTAGCATGAGCCTCATCTCGTAACCTCATAATAAACCGAACGTTGCTTGTTATCCAGGGGCTGAATTGCTCTTTAGTCATAACTGTTCTAAGGGGTGCGTGCTTATTAAAGAGATCAGTAACAATAGTATTAAATGACTCCACCATCTTGTCAACATCATCTTCATTGACAATTGCTGTCCAATTCTCATTCTCAAGATCTTTGTTAAAGTCTGTCATATTAATATTCTTTATTGGTCTGTATGTTATTCGTTTTGCAGGAATTTTAGGTTTGCTAATTTTGACATCGGCTATAACCAACGCATGGCCGCCTAGTTCGGGGTTGTGGTTAACGGTAAGATTAATAATAGGTATATTAGAACAGACCACGTCAATGAGCGTGTTACTGTGAGACGTAAAATGTGTTGGTTCATTTACATAATTTTTAAGATTAGTGTAGGTTAAGAAGTTGTTAAAACTTGTACTAATAGATTAATTAAAAGTTCCTAATTGTAGGGCATCCAGCTGTGTAGATGTCCATGTGCATTGTAGGTAAAAATAGATCACGGAACAAGTTCATAATAGAATAATGACTCACAGCCATGGTGTTTGTATAGAATTGACGGCGACAGGTACTGTTCTATATCTATCTATTTTATACATTCATTTAATGAAATATTAGATTATACCCGTGCTTTTGTCAGCATGTATTTAGATTTTCTTGAATGCGAAAAATTTTGTGTTTATCGTTTTTTGTGTAGTTCCTTCCAGTTTTTGTGTACTTATATTTTTCTAAGCATGAAGACAACTAACTTTGATAAGAAACCTCAAATGGCAGCTAGTTAGCAATAAAATACGATGGTATTAAGCTCCAGTTGTGACTAGTCATGTACGCACGCTTAAATGCGACAAGTAACATTTACAAATTACAACTATACATGAAGGACAAGTGAGCAATCGCTGCTTAGATTGTTATCCGGTGTTACACATGCCTGACAGACTGGGGACTGAGGATGTTATTAAATATAATATGACGGTATTACCAGTTTTATTAAAAATACAGCGCGCGTAGTAATTTAATACTTATAAAATTTAAGATCCGCAATTAGGAAATGTCTAAGCCTATGCTCTCTAGATAATACATATAATGAAAATTAATGTATTTTTATTTACTATAGTGGCCAAAGTTTCGAAGTCAAATACATGCATGCAATATATCTTACTTGAAGATTTTTAGTTTATAAAACATGCAATGATGTACTGTATCATGAGAAACTCTGTGTACGTGATAGCTCTCCACAATATTCTCAATTTTGCGTGAAGTCAACTAACTGGCACTTGGTCAAGTCCTTCTATAATATGGAACCAAACGCGACTAGGGGTGGGTCGAAAAAAGGGGTTATTTTCAACTAATTTTTAATACAAATAAAAAGGCTCACAAATAGACATTGATTTATAAACTTAAGTCTATGCAGATAGACGAATGGAATGTCGTTATAAGGGTTTTGCATCGATCATTAATGACGCAACCTCCCATTGCTTAAGGCTATCTCTTTCTCAGAGAAACCCCATCCGGTTACCGGCGAAAGTCAGTGTTGTACAAAAAAGAAAAAAAGCATTTTGTAATACCAACATCATCGATTTGCAAAACATCAGCTCTCCGATGATGTAATGAGCATTGTGAAAATAAATTATAAATTACATGCCGGCAAAAGATCTAATGGAATGAAACCTAATCTGAAAGCTACATGTTTCAGAGGCAAAGAAACGAATTGAAATTTAAACTCACCTATTATTTGATAGATCATTGAAACTTTTCTGCCCTATAGTTGTAGAATACTCGTATACCTTTACACGAGTTGCAATATTTTAGTCCGTGAACTATAAACATATTATGTACTTAAATAAAGATAACTTATAGATAGCTAATGAGATGCATAGAAGACTATTAGAAAATCACATGTGTGGTACATTTGAGTGTGAAACTGAGCATCGCCGGTGAAATACCAACTGCTCCAGATATGGCCGCGGAAAGTCGACGGAATTCACTGCGCGGCTCCACGGTCGCTCGGCACGATCAGTCAGTATCAAACTAATGCAAGAATTTCAGGTAGACAGTCGAAATATCTGGCTGGGTGACGTAAGGGTGGGTGACATCATTATCGCGAATTTGACATCGAATTAAAAATATTTTTCACATAAACCTTACTTTTGAAATATCTGACTCTACAGCTAAGTTCAGAAAGTATTTTACAAAAAGCCGAAGTTCCATGTGAAGTTCCATCTGACCCGGTAAACGGTCACAAGAAGGCTACCGGGGTCGATGAGACATCTTTTCTCATCACAGTATCATTCATTAACGGGGAAAAGAAACCGAAGTAGATGAGACTAAACCATTTTTATAAGCCTGCCACTAACTTGTCAAGCCTGCTAAAACCTAACTTGTCATACACCAACATGAGAATTTTCTTACTTCTCAACGATGTGTAATGTGTTTACTTTGTGCACTGTAGATGGGGTGGGTTTATAGATAAACAAGTTAAGTCAAGTTATTCAGAGTTAGTTAAGGGACAAAATCATAAAGAAACTGTTTGTACACTGTTCTTCTCAGTGTTCTGTAGGAACTTGCACGATACGTGATATTTTAACATATTCCCGTGCGGCAGTGGACACGCGCGCCCCACTGCGCCACAAAACCGCGCAGCGCGTCGTCGCGACACGCGCGGCGGCGTAGCTATATTTATTTACAACTACTCGCTTATGTTTGAATGTAATGTAACGAGCATTTCCTTATAGTTAACAATTAAAATGAAATAGTCCAAAGAATAGGTTTTCCAGCAGGGCGATCGGATAAAAATATATCAATCATTAAAGAACTGTATCAATGTCAAAACATGGGTGTTGATCAATCACAACACTTGAAAATGAAGTTTTTACATTGATATACTTCTTTAATGATTTATAAATTTTTAGCCGATCGCCCTGGTGTTTATTCGCCATCATTGGCAACAGAATAACCGTTATAGAT
The DNA here is from genome assembly GCA_963855885.1 of Coenonympha glycerion. Lineage (NCBI taxonomy): Eukaryota > Metazoa > Arthropoda > Insecta > Lepidoptera > Nymphalidae > Coenonympha > Coenonympha glycerion. The sequence continues at coordinate 18,005,512 of OY979631.1, forward strand.
AATATAAATAATTAAGAAATAACCATTGGGGTGACTTTACTTACCCCTTCCAAGTTAGTACGTTAACATCTTCGGCTGCATCTTCACTTACCATCAGGTGTGATCGTAGTCAAGTACTAATTTGTATAGTGTACAAAGAAATAAGGGACGGCAGACGGACGGACGATAAGGGACGCATGATACTTTATCGATTCTTCTGTGCTATTCACATCTTAACAATAGAATAGATAACTCTTCATAGGTATATTGAAATATTGGAAATGATCACCATAATTTAACATTTTATAACATGATTTAAATTAGGAAAGTGTTTGGAAATTAATTATTTTCATCAATTATGTGGATTATGTGGAGTAATCTATAAATATTAATTCAAACATCATAAAATATTCATATGAATCAGATACATATATTTGGATTATTCAACAGTTTTCCAATCTGATTATGTAACGGCGATCAAAAATGCTTTTATCTTCGCTCAATGTGTCACATATTGACCTACTTTATTCAGAGACTTCTATAATTATTAAAAAGTTATTAAAAAGTTATTATTAAAAAGTTGTAATTGCAACAAAAATGACCCACAATCTTTTACCAACAAAGTGAAGGATTTACGACAAACGTTAGCAAGATTTTATGGTTTGGATTTATGATAATATGAGCGTAGATAAAGTAGTGTATGAAACTTTACATAATTCGGTATTAAAACAATCGTGTGATACTATACTCTACTAACTAACTCACACTCATGTTTTAATACCCCCCATTATGCATCCGTTTCATAAAAGATTCCGTCTGGCAATATGAGTGACAAGTGTCAAGTTGTAAATGAAGAGTCTAGAAAGACCGTAATATTGATCTAAATTCTAAACAAAAGACAGTTATCCGAATCCATATCTACGAGTATCTTAATAGCTACAGTTAATGGTCATAAAGAACAAATTACTAGCACCGGAGACTGAACATGATTGTAGGGAATAGAGAAAAATTAAATAGTTCTACATCCATAATTAACGCTTAAAAATACTAATTAGTTACATTTTGAAGTGAAAATTACTTTAGGCGCGCTGAGCATTTTTGAGATGGAAAATTTATTGAAATCTTTACCATAACCGACACCTCTGTTGTAGATAAAAAAAAACCATTGCAAATTATGGAATTTAAAAAGAATGACGGATCTGTCAACTCAACCGGAGTGATCGCCGACAAGGATTTATCGCAGATGCTAAATCTTCCACCTTTCATAAATTCCACCTTATCATCACCTCAAAGATGAATGCTCATAGGTGCTTTCATTCCAGTCAACATTTGGTCAAAGAGGGTAACTATTGTCTTGGTACTTTAAATTCCTACATAGACGTCAAAAATGGTTTCTCTAGTACCCTAACAGGCCCCACAATAGTGATACAGCATCCTCGGTACACGCTAATGATTCGAACTTGGCTCACTCATTTAACATGTACGACTATTAAGAAGTAAAATCTCCACTTTCTAGTTCTACCGCGTATAAAAAATTTGATTATGCGTTTGGTTTACGCTCTTACATAAAAAAAAAAACACATAAAATATAGGCATATTTTATTACAAAATCAACATAACACATACAATATTCGCGTGATCAAACAGTCCTAAAAGCATTATGCAAATACGTGTAACACATTTGCATGTCTTTGTTGATCAACTTTGATGACTCTTTCGTGGAGAAAGTCACCTGGGCGGGGTCAGCGGCCGCAGGGTGACCATTAGAGCACCATTGCGATGGGAAAGGTCAAGACTGATGTCCATGAACGATTGCCGTGGGACCGAATGACATACCTTTCGACTCATAATGACCTATCTTCATCTACCACTATTATAATTACTATTAAAAGGAGCCTCTCACGTGCAGAAAGCAGATAGTTTCAAACGATTGAGCTGATATTAGTTAGGAAGTCAATACTATTTGACGTCATTCTAAATTCAACATGGAGAACTAATTATTTTTAATGGACTGCATTAGCCCAGTACTTTTAGCTTTACGTTGAATATTATTTATTTATCAGTCAATTACCTTTTTCTTTTATAGATGATTTTCGATTCTTTTGTGCGCGCAAACCTCAAAGAAACAGTAGGTACATTTTTTTCATACGATTTGCAATAATTATAAAATAAAGATAAATTTTGTAGGAAAGCTATATTTTCGTTGTAATTAATGACCATTTTTCACAAATATATTATGTAGAGTTACGATGTTTGTAAATTGATGTCCTTTTGGGAGCAATACGAAATTGTCACCAAAAATGCATAAAGGAGAATGCCGATTCTTGTATGAAAATTGGGCTATACCTTGCGTCCTAACCAAATCATTAGAAATATTCTCAATATTATGTAAAAAAAAAGATTAGTAAGATATTAACAGGGAATTTGTAATAATCTCATTTTCTAAGTGGTTAATTTTCTAAGTTTTATAAGTAACATGGCGGTTCAAAGTGTTTCGAAACGTTGAATTACTTTTTTTTTATAATACTTTTGAACCCCTGTTCACATTTCACTAACATAAATATATGCGCTATTAAAATTTGAAAGAAGATTCTACATGCATAAGTGCTTCAGACGCAGAGTGACGCAAATCTAGTCCATTTTCTAGCAATCTCCATTGAATCCATGACTCCCATTTAGGAGGAAGACGTCTGAACCACTGAGCTGTCAGCTGTCACTGCGTAACACAGCATCTTACTAATTTCAAAAGATGAGCATAACATATTATGCTTTCCAATATTGACCCCGATTTCAATCGGGCATGATTCTGCAAACATAGGATTGCAAAAAAGTGTGAAATAATAATTTCGAATTAAAAAACGATTAACATTTAAAATTAGAACAAATTTATAATCTATGCATCTTCTTTGCTAAATGTAGATGTATGCTTGTGTAACGTAGTAAACTAATAAAATTACAAAACTAATACGTACATTACGAGTATATTAACCTTATAAAAAGGCACGGACTTTCTATTGTTATGTCAAGCGTGTTTACCGATCAATAGAGGCGTCCCTACAGACAGGTTCATCTACCATCGCGTAGTACAATAGATACATCTTGATTCACGATTGAGATGATGTAGCGATGGAGTTGACAGCGGACTTGCGACCGCGACTAGCTGTCGACAAAATGTCGCTTTGATCTCTACGAAAAGTAAATTGGTAAAGCAAAAGCAAATACCACGTGTATAGAGTGTTACTGCACTAGTAAACATAATAATTTAAACATTATAAATGAAGGAGTAGTTGGTTCCTGCGGAGAAGAAAAATTTAATTTCCCACGGAGTCGTGGGCAATAGCACAGTTTAAAGATATTCTACTAAGCAAAATATCTTTTAACTGTGGAAATAGCTAGTGTTAATAAAATGAAACTAATTTTTTTTTTACGCTATACAAGTTAGTACTTGACTGCGATCTCACCTGATGGTAAGTGACGATGCAGCCGAAGATGTAAGCGTACTAACTTGGAGGGGGTTATGTCACCCCAACGGTTTCTACACAGCATCGTACCGCTTGGCGGTACGTCTTTACTGGTAGGGTGGTAACTAGCCACGGCCAAAGCCTCCCACCAGACCAGACCTGAGCCAATTTAGAAATTATAAAATTCCAAAGTGGCCCGTGGCGGGAATCGAACCCGCGACCTCCCACTCGAATCCGAGCGTGCGTCCCCTGCGCCACGGAGGTCGTCAAATGTCAACAAACTATGTCAACACACCTGAAACCTGGTGTTTTTGGGGCAAGGGCATAACATTATAAGCAATTTATCTATAGTATTCTAAGACAGTCGCTGCGTGCGAGGCAATAAAATGAAGAAACAGGCTATCTGTCGCGATCTTTGTTGCACTTATGGGCTTTACGACAGGCCTGCCGAGCAAACGACCGTCATGTAGACCTTTCTTTGTCACAGTCGTGATCGTAGCCCGTAGGTCAGTCGCCCGCGTGTAGTCAGCCCTTTGCCCTTGAACTGCAGTGAAAGTCACGCGAGAAGCGCTCCCACAAAACACTCTGTTTACACGGTCCACCGCTTACTACAAACTTGTATGAGAGCCGAGCTGGAGGCATTGTTGACGCTTTCCAATAACGCGGCGATGATGGATTCAGCTCGCAGAACGCTTTTTGTTTACATTTCATAGAGTGTCGTTGCCTCCGCCATTGTATGGATATTTATAGCCATTCAAGGGGCTAATTGTGGCCTGCATACAGTAATTGCTGGAGTTAGTGAATAAGGAGAGAGAAGTGACAGTCCACTGTTATGAGCAGAGTTTTTGTTTGGCACATTCAAGTATCTTCAAGAAGGAAAATAGCAGTACGATCTGGGTTTATCGATATATTCTTTGATTGTGAATTATTGTCATTGTGTAGCAAGTATTCGGTAAAGAAAATCTTCCAAAATATAGGTACATGAAGATACAAAAGTTAATTTATAGAAACAGGTACGAAGTCATAAAATAAATTATGCAAGAAATATGTCAGAGACTCAGAGAACTTTGATAAGACGTAAAAGTTATTTGAAACCCAATTATAAACGAATGAATTAAGGTTCTAAAGTAAACCAAACTTACACACTTGAAGCTATGAAGTCTACATTGTTACAGAAAATGCCTGCACGTCTTTGGTGGGTAACCAGTGTCCCAGGGGCTGCAACAGAGCAACGCTCCGTAAGACGCAGTTTTGGTCGATGTCGTATCTTTAGGGACCATACAAACCGTTAAAGAAGCAAGGCAACTCGTAAATACTTACACCATACATTTAGTACAACTACAAACTATACATTTTTTACTAAAGAATGTTGTAACCACCTATAAGTAAGCCTTTCAAATTTAAACGCAATATTATGACTTTGCGGCGGAATTGATACCATCCATCAACCTCTGACAAAATAGTTAAACCTATCAAGTTACAACTAAGTACTAACATCGTATCAAAGATCCAGTAACCTGTACCGTAGAGCTCCAGTGACACATTGCTTGGCTGAACTAACGACTAAGTTATGTCATACTGGGCGAGTTAGCCATATTATATCGCTTACAAGTTACAATTATGTAGAGTGAGTGTAAACATGCTTTCCTTTGATTAACTTTACGTAATGGTATTTGATCCGACATTATCGATTATCGACAGACGTAGGTGTGAAATGATCAAATGAATTAATCCATTGTAAACACATGAGAAGATATTTGCGAAATTAGAACAGTATCATGCTTCATAAATTTTAATCATGTTGATTACGTTACATATAAGTTAACGATAGGTAATTTTTAGGGCCTAAAATTAGTCGCTAAGTCACTATCCGCCCTTTTGGGCGTTAAACTTTTAATGCTATAAAATTAAACTTTACATTTAAACAGGAGTTAAAGGCCTACACGACTGTCCTGAAAAAGGACTGAAGAGATTTGTACATAATATTATGAGGTATCGTTAAAAATCTTTTGTCATTCCGAGTAACATTTTTTTCTGAAAAAAAAAATAGTTTTACCACATGGCACTAGTGGTTTTTAATTGTTTACTTTTTAAACATTATCATCGTTTATCCATGGAGCTTTTTCAGTTTCAAACATTGGTTTTTACGTGCTTCAAGTTGTTACTTGATTGCAATCTCACTGGATGGCATATGACGATGCATCTGAAGATTTTATCGTGCTAAATTAAAAGGGGTTAATAACCTATTACGGTTGCTACACACCATCGCACCGGAGCACTGATTTGCTTGGCGGTACGTCTTTGTCGATAGGTAACCAACCACAGCCTCGAATCAGATCAGAACTAAGCCTGTTTAGAAATACAAGTTCGAACCCAAGATTGCTGTTTAAATCTGGCCACGCTAGAGAATGGAAATTCTTCACAAACTTGGGGTGCAAAAATTTCTACGCAGCCGTCCTGTAATTATCATGCTTTCTTTGTTTGTCATTCGACTATTCAAGTTAAACTCGTTAAAACCAGAGCTGTTAGTGGACAGCCTCGAGTGGGCAGCGGCCAGTCGGAATGCGCTGAGATACCACGGTCGGATCCGGAAAGAAAGTGGTAGCTAGCGAGCCGCGTCTGATGCTATCTAACATGATGCGGAGATACACCTAATAATTTTGATGGCCAGTAGTTTTTGCCGGTTCTTGTAAAAGTATGAGAAAATTATTAGTTTTAATTTAAGGATAGTGAATTGAGTGGTGGTAGAGTCCGAGTAGGTACTACCCTGGTGTCAATTAAAGCCAATGAGCATTGAGCATACTACCTAAACATTCAATCTAAGAACTGATATCTCAGGGCGAGCGCATTGCAGTGCGTCTTATATTATTGCAATGAAAAGTCGTGATGTGACGCATTGCATCTGATATGGGTAGATTATATCACTAAACGTCAGGTGAATGTCTTGCTTATCTCATCATAATATTTTCGTGTCATGTCTTTAAGTATTCGTTAGAGACTTTTAATATGAGCGAAGCGCGGATTGCCTTTACATATATTATGTTAGTATTAACCCCCCGCATTTTATGCATAGGCATTGAGTGTGAATGATATTAGTAAGAATGGAAAAATAATTAATTCCTGTAGAAAAAAATTGAACAGTCGAAACTACGAGTAGAGATAAGTACGTGTGTCTAAAATCTAGATAGATATTTGTTGCACCTAACCGACTCCGCCATAAAGTATAGTCTTACTAAATGCCGGCTTCCGTTCGCGTCGTGTACTTAGTGAGTGGCTGGTATTAATGCTGGAATCACATTAACATAATGCAATGCGTATGATTTGCCGCGCGCCGATCGACTCCGGCGCAGCGATGAATGCACTTTCACGACAGTTTCATTTTTGAAAAACTTGCTCTTTATCTAAACGCAGTATCAACTACATAGAAAACACTTAACAAATGCATATAATATAGTTTTTCTACATCCATTAAACTCTCATAAGCTTAACTAAAACCTATTTTTATCTCAAATGGTTAGCATAAGCTGCATGTCTTCTTACCGCTATTTCCTGGCTGGTTTACTACTGCCTGGCTCTGGTATGAAATACTAGAGCTAAATAGCCCACCTGGCTGGTCCGTTGGATTGGCAGCCTTCACAAACCATTATTAATATTACGGAGAACATTAAAGTATGCCAGTTTCTGATGTTTCTCTCACTGGCAATACAGGTATAGATATTTAATTTCCATTAACCTAACTCAAAAAAGTTAGAGGAATTCCCTGGAATATGAACTCCCAACCGCCGCTCAGGGAGTCTTAATTCTTTTGCTGTCATGACGTATAAATAAAAAAGTTCGTAATTTCAATTCGTAGATAGTATAAAATATATGCCGTGAATTAAAAAAAATCCCTTACCTTTCAGATCACTGAACCCCCGGAGTCCTGCAGACAACTTCACTCAAAAATCCAGGAAAATTAAAAAAAATCAGCGCATATGACTGAATCACATTTTCCATTCAACAAAAATGGTTCATCACTTTATGGAAACTTGTGTGTTTAGTGCGTTTGGTGCGGTTTAGTGCAGTTTAGTGTGCGTGCGTTCGGAGCCGCGGTCGAGGTCTGACTGTCGGTGGCTGGTGAGTGGTGAGTGGTAGGTGGTAGGTGGTCAGTGGCTGGTAGGAGCGCAGAGTGGTCGAGAGGTAGTCACTGTTGGACTAACTGGAATACTGATTTAACCATTTCAGTACGTCTGTTTATTACTTTAGACTAATTAAACTAACTCATGATCGACAGCATGTTAGTGCAATTTAGCCAGTAGCCTCAGCCATTTTTACTCATCTATTCTATTTATATCGGATAGAAAGTTAAAAAAATGAAGTGATATGTTATATCAGCTAAGCGATTGTGTAAGAAAAACAAAGTATGGAGGTCCGGTCATCTGGTGGAAGGAAGGCTTAGGCTGTGGCTACTTACTACCTGGAGCAAAGACGCAACGCCAAGCGGTTAATCCTTTCAGTGCGATGCTGTGTAGAAACCGTTCTTGCCCCTTTCAAGTTAGTATGATAACAATTTTATATGCACCATCACTTTCCATCAGCAGGTAAGATGGTAGGTGTTGCTAGTCGTATTCTGTAACACTATAAACTCTCAATTCGTTAATATTTCGTATCCCGTGGGTCCCTCGATCCTGTTTTTTGTGATGTTTGATCATTTTTTTTCGTTTCCTTCCCGCGGGAACCCGTGTCCCACGTTTTTGTGAGGTCCATAACGATATTATGTTGATGGCGGTGTATTTGATCTCCGACCTTAGCTCTATAAAGCCTTATTTAGTTTCATAGTAGGTAACGGGGCGGAATTAATCCGAAAGGCGTAGGTTTACTAAGGTTTTCCAATAACAATATTCACTTTGGACTATGCTCAAACCAATGCTATGCCGTATGCTCAGCACACTCAGCTCAGCTACATTTTCTCGTAGATACGAGTGGTCATGACCACGGAATTACCAAATTATTTTATTTAAATTTTCTGTACTCTGTACACTGTATTGATTTTGACGTAAGTACATAAAAAAATATTTTTCACCCTCTTGAGTCCAACCTTTCTGGAAAACTTTAGCTTTCTATCAATAGTTAATGGGTACAAAATAAGAGCTGGGTGAATAGGTAAGTACAATCTCCGAAGTTCATCAAAGGAAAGAACAATATAATTTCAAATGAAATTAATATGTTGAACATCGCTGGACTTCGCATTGCAATGTTATACGATGCTTCAGGGCACTTACTGAAACTGAAGTGGAACCCATAAATTGAATCTTTAGATATTTCACTCCATTAAACTCCATACGAATAGAATGAGACATAAGCGATTTTGACAGAATGGGGCGCGTCTTCGTAGACTGAAATATCTATAGGTACCAGACAACAATTCATGGCCCACATGGCAGGTAGTCGCCAGCATCCGGCTCTCAAAAGCCTAAAAGCCCGGCTCGCTTTCCTCCGCGCCCGGCGTTACGTAACCCTCAGCAGTCGTAACATACTCGTGTGACGTGTGCTGTCACCCGCTCATTAGCATAGCATTAGTCGTCGTCTCCTAATTCAGTGATCCCCCCCTCCCCTCCCCTCTCGCGAGAAAGCAGGCTTTCTCCACCAGATGCTGTTAATATACATATTTTATTGCTCGCCAAATTTTGAATGAGTTGAGGTTTTTAAATTTCGGAGACCACAATGGCTCAGCGATAACTATGTGCTCTGTTGGGCTAGTGGTGAGCATGACTCACTGCAGATCACGAAGGCGTAGGATCGAAATAGACGGTAAATTAAATACTATTTGGTTTTCAGTTTTACGCCTATACCTCGGAGAGCACGTTAAGTCGTAGGTCAGTGCACAATACACATATAGCTCGTAGGACTGACGGACGTTGAGCACCAAAAGGGAATGCGCAGTGTTCGCAGACCTCCGACCAGATGGACTGACGACATTAAGAGAGTCGCGGGAAGGCGCTAGATGCAAGTGGCGCAGGACTCTGCGGGCTGGAAATCATTCCATGGACCAGCACTGACCGTTCGTCGGTTGATACGAACGAACGAAGTCCCGAACTACTTTTACTATTCACGTATGAATGAATTGATTGCAGAGAGCCTGCGAGTTGTAACTTGGTAACTAAGTTATTAAGTTATTACTGAAATTGTTCTGCAGGTTGCGTCATTGTACCGAATGCGTCGGACGGTGTTCATTGAGAGATGGGAGGCTGGTCGCTTTTCACTTTTGTTCATCTTTGAGCGCTAAGTAGGCTTAATGTTCGAGTTTATAGTGATGTTATGAGGTTGAGTAACAGTTTCAAAACATGTTCTACTAACGAAATATCGACCATTGTATTCTGTAACACAATTATCACTATGCAAAATAACTTTTTTAGCGAAGGCGAGTTTGAATTTTAGTGACGTTAATAAATATGTGTACAAATTATATTATTAATTACCCTCTTTACTTACGGATTTTTTTTTATATATTAGGGAGGTAAGTAATAATGATTGAAGAAAAAATTGATTGGATATATTAAGTAAAACTGCGTCAAGTGTTCAATGTGCCGATATTCCAATGCCTAAAGACAAAAGTCATCAACGCCTGCGTCTTACCGGCTATGACATACGAAGCAGAAACGTGGACACTCACAGTAGGCCTATGCTGGGTGTTTCTCTGAGGGATAGAGTCCGCAACCAAGACAAACGTAGGAGAACCAAATTAACCGATATAGCCCAACGGATTAGCAAGCTGAAGTGGCAGTGGGTGGGCCATATCTATCGCAGAACCGACGGCCGTCGGAGCAGACGTGTTCTGTAGGGAAAGCGCAGCGAAGGACGATCGCCTGCCCGCTGGACGGATGACCAGAAAACGGACTGTCACTGGTAGCGGGTGGATGAGGAAGGCGGAGGACCTCGTGTAGTGGCGCCCTCTCGTAAAGGCCTATGTCCAGCAGTAAGTTAAGTAAGTATGACTTTACTTCACGCGATAACTAGGTAAGTTAACACTAGTATATTGTGTTAACTTAGTCATAGTGCTACTTATATGAGATAAGAGTGGTGAATGACCTATTGTTATTTACGATAATAAGTACAATAACTCCACCCAGTGCGTAGGCCGCTGCATGCGGTTGTGTGTAGCAATGGCCACTTCATTCATCGGTGAAGCTTTCTTTGCCCGCGGCGGCGCGTGCCGCACAATAATTCCTAGCAGATACCTACTTACATATAACACATGGTATTTCAAGTTTAAAAGTTGTATGAGGAATGGGGATTATCCTACAACCTGTCAACCATTAAACGGCAGACGTCCTTAGGTGTGGCATCCAGTTTTCTCATGCCTTCCATCCATTTACTCGTAAAAGCGAACCACGAAACTAAACTAAAGTATCACGAAAAAGCCTTTTTTTATATTTTGTAGTCGTCACTTTCCTTCAGCCATGTTTATTGTTAAGGCTAACGTATAACTTATCAACAAATAGGTACTTAGGTGTAGATACCTGCGTGCTGATGAGTTCTTTACGATGATCGCAGTGTAAAGCTTGCCAATCCGCATTCAGCCAACGGGGTCAAAAGTTTTTCATACTAAAAGAGGCCTATCGAAATTATAAGAACCTATAGAACAAAATGTACGCAATATTTATTTCGAAATATTAAATACGAAATAGAAAATATTTTAACGTAGGTAAAAGTTGTTTAATTTTTGCTTTCAAATAAGTAGAACAGGTACCTATAGGCACGAAAAACTTTGTAACCACATAGGACGCATCCAACTCTAAGCTTGTCTATCCTGGCTTCACTATTTCAGATACCTATTAGCGGCGCTCTAAGTGGTAGCACTTTCGAAATAAAGACGTGGGAACTGGAACTTGGAAGCTTACCTACGGCCGAAGTTAATAACCTATCTATCTTCTATTTTCCCTACTAAAGTTTCAATTCAAGATCAATGTGACATACCTAAGCTCCATAAAAGTTATGTTAAATTTCTGTCTCTAGTAAGGGAAACCATGGATAGATAGGATATTTGGCAGTTTTTAAACGTTTAAATAAGAAAACAATAGACAGTAGACACCGTGGATAGGGCCGACGCGGACGGCTTGAAAAAATGTCGCCAGTTTATCGGTGTCAAAAATGCTTGTTTTGCCAGTAACTCTAGGTAGGTAGGGCCACGCTGAAATTCGGTCATCAGCCAGAATTTTGACAGGTGAATTTTAAAATTGTTAGGTACTTATTGCTTCAACGAAAAAGGTTTACGTAAATCGTTCGGAATACGGATGCCCGTATCCTTTGATTTCTTATCGGTAAACAAAACGTCAAAGTCTTTAATTTTAAAAATTTTCAAACGTAATTAAGTAATTAGTCTGTGCTAGTTTTGCATGCTATAATAATTTAAGAAATGTATACCTATGTAGCGAGTCTATGTTTCTTTTAAATTACAGTCCGACAAGGCTCTCTTGGCACTTGAAGGAGGGCGCTGTTGCAAAACAAAGGCAGCCATAAAATAAAATCACCTCAATACTACTTCAATTTTAGTAGTAGGTAAGCAAAAACAACATAACATACAATCTTATACAATAGTGATGTACTGACAGAGCGAATTATCAAAGAGTAGCACAAGATAACGGCGTTAGTTCAGACTTTGGCCACGCGCCAAAACAGCCTTTTCGCACTGTATTGTCTATAGTTTAATTGGTTCAATATTACAGGCGATTTTGTATAATTCTTTTGCTTGTAAGTTGACAGCAGAAAAGTAGGATCTTTGGTAGATAGGTAGTAGGTACATACGTGCGGCAGTGGCACCATCTATAAAATGAGTACGTAACGTAAGAGGAAGACTACGTAAGAAGTTCAGACTACTTGCTACAGAGGCTGCCATAAGTTTCTCAGTACGGTATCAGTATCACCAATGTCACGTAGGTAGAGGTAGAACTGTGTTTCTACGTGATTCCGTACTATCTAACTAGATGTCCCGTGTGAGCGTTATCAGATCGACAAACTAGATGGCGCGGCTAGTTCCAAAGTTGAAAATTAAAAGAAAGATGACATCATCTCGTCGTCTTTTTTTAAATCACTAATTAACGATATGAAAGTTTATAAATTAATCGATTTTCCTGGAGTTTTGCATGCGTGTATTTCTGTTTGTTACAATTCTCGCATTTACCCGGGATAAAAAAGTTGTTGACGGAATCGAAATAATCGCCGTCTCAAATTTCAGCCAATAGACTGAAAAAACCAAATGACTAGTGCCATAGGCTTAGGTACTAATCTACGGACGACGAGTGTAATACAAAATTCACGAAAAAAAGTGTCCCGAGAAAACTTAAAAAACCGGCCAAGTGCGAGTCGTACAAAAGTACTTATATATGTAAATTAAACTCGTAAAATCATGAACAAAAGTGATACTTTTAATATTTTACTTCTTTTATGGTATGGAACCCTCGGTGCGCGAGTCCGACTCGCACTTGGCCGGTTTTTTTTTGTTATTGTTGAATTTTCTACCTCTGTCTCGACAGTCGGAAAAGTGATAAAGGTAGGTGGGTGTACCTAATACTCCCAGTCGGGCAAAGTTAGGAACGGCTCCTTGCCCCGGCCGCCGGGCCCCGTGTCCCCGTGTCCCCGGAGACAGCGCTTCATCTGTCTCTGTCGCTGTCTCCGCGGAACACGGAAAATTCATTAGAGCCCGCGGGGGCGGCGCTGCACCGCGCGCGATGTTTATTTCGTTCTGTTATTATTAGGACTTAGGAGATTAGATGTTTCCGTAATACAATGTAATTTAATTAGGGCTCACTTTTTTACCTAGGGCTCATTTTTTACGCTTTACAAGTTAAGTAGTACTTACTTGATTGCGATTGCACCTGATGGTAAGTGACGACTTAGCGTACTAACTTGGAGGGGGTAAGTTATGTCACCCTCAACGGTTTCTACACAGCATCGCACCGGAACGCTAAATCGCTTGGCGGTACGTCTTTGCTGGTAGGGTGGTAACTAGCCACGGCCAAAGCCTCCCACCAGACCAGACCTGAGCCAATTTAGAAATTATATTTCCCAAATAATTCCAAAGTGGCCCGTGGCGGGAATCGAACCCGCGACCTCCCACTCGAATCCGAGCGTGCGTCCCCTGCGCCACGGAGGTCGTCAAACTTTCTCTGGGATGCTAATTATTTTCAATATATTTGTATATCAAGGCACAGAATACCATAATAATTGATATAGGCCAGCAATTTACATGATACGTTATTTAATTAGGATACATTTTCTTTCTACTTTACAATACGTTCCTAAGGCTCTTTTCCAACAAAGTTGAGCGGAGCTGTATTTGAGTAACCAATCAGATTTCGTCATTTTGACATCACCGAAACTGATGGGAGAGGAGCAGCTGTCGAAATGACGAAATCTGATTGGTTACTCAAACACAGCTCCGTTTCGCTCCGCTTTCGTGGAAGTCGGGCCTAAGTTGTTACCTATGCTATTTTTAAGTGAAAACCCCTTTACTCTTTAGGCACGTTAGGCATAACATAGGCTACTAGGCATCTACTAGGGATAAGGATGTACTCGTACCTATTTGAGTGTGGTCGATGCGACGCCGCGCGACCGCTTGAAGGTTAATAGCATGATGATTGAAGATTTCATCATGGAAAGATTATGAGAATGCTTTATTTACCAATGTTAGGTATGATATTAGGTACCTAGACGTGTACTAGTTCACGTAAAAGCGATCGCGTCAAATGAGAACCGGTCAATTATCACCTGCGCCTGCGCCGCATCAGTGACAACTGTCTCTGGCGACTGTCAGTGAGCACACGTTTTAGCGCCTCGCCTGTTTGCTCTTCGTTATACAGCGCCCAGCAACTAGCACTGCCAACACGACCTATAGGTATTTCATCAGCGTATACCATTGATATAGGTATATAAACTAAAGATTTCGGGTCAGCGCTAAAAAGTGTCCGAACCTAATAAAATCCAAAACGCGAAAAGAGCTCTAATCGTACTTCAGCAAAATTAGGCTGTATAATAATGGTTTAAGACAAATTAAAACGCTTAAGTTTATTTTTATAAAAATATACATGTAAGTACCCTCATTTATATAGATTTTCTCGGGAAACTTTTTTCGTAAATTTTGTATTACACCCGGGGTCCATAGATTTATATGCTAATGGCGTATACAAAGAGATTGGTAAATTTCAGGAATTCACTTTTAAAATTAGACCTACCGTTTTTAGGAAACCGATAAATAGAAACCCAGATTGTTTCCACGTTGCACTAAAGTGTTCTTAGATCTATGTAAATTGCAAGGATGGAATCCTCAAATAGGCTACCTATGTGGTACCTACGATAAAGTTCTTGCTATATACCTTTAGTTTTAAGATCTTATTTGAAAACGTCTTTGCAATCACAGTCTAGGTCTTAGCCTATAAGTACCTATACCAGCAGTCATCATTAGCTGTACAATGATGACTCCTGATGATGCTGCGATTGGTTTGGCACTGTTTTGAAAACCAAGTTTAGTTATGCTTCTTAGTCACATCCGCGTACATGCTAGAAGCTAAAGAGCCTGGGTATCGGTTATCGACGGACACTTCATGGAGAACATCATCATAACTTAGGTATACATAAAAATTAAATGATGCACGTGAAAGACACGTGACCCAAGCCAGCCTTTACTTTACCTAAGCCCTAATCATCGCTTAATTACTTTAATTTCTAGATTTGAATTTATAGATACCTATCCTAGTTTAAATAATTAGGGCTGTGGGCTAATTCTTTATCGTTAGTCAATAACTGGCACTGGGTTATCTAAGAAAACGGAAGTAACAATCCTATTTTTGCACGAGTCAGCAACTAGCATCGTATGTTGACATGATACCACCAGGTACAAGGTTGGTAACTTGTTCAAAAATAATACAAATAAGTATAAGATTTTTAGCTCCGTTTTCTTAGTTAATAACCCAGTGCGAGTTGTTGACTAACGATACAGAATCAACCCACTGTTCATCATCAAAAATAGGTAATAGGTAGGTATATTCAACATTGGGTGTAAAAAACGTTCGTTGTTTTGTGAATCAACTTATTTTATTTTTATTAATTCAGTCTGATCTGAAAAAGATCTTTATCACCACGGAGGCCTAATCAGGCTTATCTATAACTTGTGAAAAGTGATGACTTTCATTGTGATAAGGTTTTCACCGTGATGAGCGGGTAAGATACTTAGTACCTAGCTACAATTATATTTAAAACCTATCTTAAAATTACTACTCTATTCAAAATTTGCAATTTTTGCCGCAGGTAATGTCATAAGTAATTATTGCATCGTTTGGAATACTACTGCGGCTTCTAGACCGAATTAATGAAGTCATTCAGTTAATTCTAGTTACTTATGCACTAACGAAACATACCTAAACCGTTAGTAATATTATATACTCGTTGCCTAAACGTAAATTATTTCGGAAACTCTATTCGCTGCGTTTCTGCATTGATTGAAAATAGAGGTATCACTATTTTTAACCGACTTCAAAAAAAGGAGGAGGTTCTCAATTCGTCGGCATCTTTTTTTTATGTATGTTCACCGATTACTCGAAGACGCGTAAACCGATTTGGAAAATTCTTTTTTTGTTTGAAAAGGTATACTTCCAAGATGGTCCCATTTTTTTTTGGTCAGGATCTGATGATGGAGAAGTCGAGGGAACTCTTCAAATTTTATATGGATACTTGAAACAATTCGGGTACTGTTTGAAAGACTAATATTTTCCAGGTTTTCCTATGGTCATCAGGTCAGGATCTGATCATGGGATCTTGGTGAAATCGAGGGAACTCTTCAAATTTTGCTAATATACTTGAAGCGATGTGGGTATTTTTATAGTGACTAGTGCATTTGCTTGCAGATGCTGACTTAATGACTAAAGCCATCAAGTCAGGTTCTGATGATAGGATCTCGGAAAAATTGAGGGAACTCTTCAGATTTTATAAGCACACTTCAAGCGATTTGGGCATTTTTTGCAATGCCCTGAGCATTTGTTGTTTTCCACTAAAAAGTAAAAAATAAAATGGAGAATTATTTTCAAAAAAACCGACTTCAAATGCCGATTTATACGAAGGACTATGATTGTACGAATTACCCGACTTCGAATTGGTGTACCTACATTGAAAAATTATTTCACTCTTTTTAGTGGCATTTGAAGTCGGTTTTTTTGAAAAGAATTTTCCATTTTATTCATGTTTGTATTCGGTGTGTGGAAACTCACGGTAAGTATATCATGTAGCGGTGTGTGAAATAGTGGTAGGCGGTAGGTGGTAGCCACGTCGTCGGTGCGTTGCTCCGGTTCTGCTGCTGTTTGCTCTTCTCATTAGAGCTGCCTCTTCGCGGGTCGTGACGTGTCCGGGGGGAGGTGCAGGGCGGGGAGAGGGGGGGGTGCTAAGAGCCGCGCGCACGAAGTGTTTGAAATTACAAACAGACGCTATTTCTTATCTAAATACTGAGGCACACTCGATTTCTTAACTAAATAGTGTCGACACGTGTTGCGTTTTGTATGTAGAGAGGTTTGAGTGGTTATCATTATCATCAATTCCTTTTTATGTCCCTCAGTTGGCCTTGATACTCTTGTCAGAATGAGCGCTGGCAAAGTGTGGGTCGGTGGGCTTCGCGTAGGTACCTTTGAGAACATTATTGTGAAATTTTTTTTAGGGTTCCGTACCCAAAGCGTAAAAACGGAAGCCTATCACTAAGACGAATCCATCCATCCGTCCGTCTGTCACCAGGCTGTGATAGACACTTGAAATTTCCGTATCTTGAAGCGTGATAGACACTTGAAATTTGAAAATAAAAAATATTTTAGGGGAGATTCCGCCTCCCGGCTCTCATACAATAAACGTGATTTCTTACTCTTTTTTGAATTTGGTGAAAATGGTGTTTTGGTTGGAATTGGTCTTGATAGTACGGAACTCTCAGTACGGGAGCCCATCTCGCACTTGACCATTTTTTTCTTCAACATTAAGCAAACCAATGTTTAGATTTCACTAACGCACATATCCCAGGAGTGCACCGGATTCGAATCTCTTTAAGACGTCTGAACCAATGGGTTGTTATTGCACATTGCCGTGTAACACCGCCCTAAATATAATAAGTTATTAAAACTCTACATCATTGCTTCACTTCTTTACACTCAAATTTAGATATAAAGGTATGCCCGAACTGTTGGTGCAAACCGAAGTTAAACTAAACGTATCCCCATAACAGTAAAGCAAACGACGTCGCTGATCCCTAGCGCAGCTCCCGCACATACAGCACAATATCGCGGCGCCTCGCGACGTCTTATTAGCAATAAACAAAACCGACGCGCGCCGCCGCTAGCCATGAGCTGTAGCGATTCGTGCCTCGGAGTTACTTTCTGTGGGTTGGAAATATGGACCTCACTAGAAAATTGAAATGTGGTGCTGAATGCAACTACTCATCATCTGTCTTCAGCGCATCCAATAGGCTATGTCGGATATATTTTACGGAGCGGCGATGAAAGCTGATTCTTGTTGGCACTGTTGGTAAGGTCACAAGGCTAATTTCCCACCAATTAAGAGTAAAAGTAAGAGGGAAGGTGTCTTACCTTCCCTCTTACTTTAACTCTATAATGTGTTAGTGGTATGCGTTAATAAGATGAAGTATCCTTTGTCTAAATTTTTTAGTCATTGGTTTTAATGATTGGAACAAACATAAGTCTTAAAAGAAAAATCTTCGCTAAATGTAAAAGTAGACCTCTTGCGCCGTAACCTTGCGCCGGAGGGTATAAATCACTTCGGTTAAAACATCATTAATATTAAATCACGCGCCCGTGCGGGGTCACACCCTCCGACGCTGCTACGACCCCGTACGGCCTGGGGTCCCCGGGACCCCGCGTTGAGGCTTAATATGAGCTCAATTTGGAAATCTGATTTTATGACTGCAAGTGGTCGGAGGGAACTGGGAAGCAAATAAAAATTTTGTAGTTTAGGGAAACATTTCACACCTTTCATGCATGATACTTAGTTTTGCCAAGAACGGCGGTGTTTGTTCTAATTTTACTAGCTAGGTTATTAATAATTTGAAAAATACTCGTAGTGACGCAAATATACGAGCACGACTAAGTTCGTTGTTTGGTTCCAATGCGCCTTGCATTGAGCCTACAACTGTTTTATATTATAGTTAAGTATCACCATTATTCCATAACAATCATATTATTTATTTTCAATAAATGCCTGTAAATAAGGACCTTGTGAACATTAATTAGTAGGTACCTACTTTTTGAGAGGACCCGAGGTCGATTCCCAGTACGCTCCAATTTCATATTTCATATATTTAGATAATGCTATTGCTTCCAACTGTCCACCGCTACCTCTGTGAAAGAAAGAGTGCTATTTTTAAATGCAGTAAATTTAGAGACGCTAAACCGATTTGTTAGCAATGTCGTAGGTAATAGAAGGAAAGTATCAATAGATATAACTTTCAGGACATAGTGATATAATCAATTCTCTCTATGCGTAATGTTTTCTCGTGGCCGGTATTTTCCGACCGGTCTACAAAAGGGGGTGTTGTACGTTAGTGTTACGGATAGGAAAGTTCCCAGCGCTCCGCGACGTGTGAAAACACCCGGCGAGCGGCGCGCGCGCATGCACAGCTACAGGGGGCGCCGAGTTTTTATAATTTAAACTGGCTCTTTTCTTTTTCGCTTATTTGAACCGTTTGCTTTCCTGGGGTAAACCGTAGCTATAAATAGGGTTAGTGGGAGTCAGTACCTGCTGCCTAAGTAGATTCAATGATAGTTACAAACAAACACGATACACATTACTTTATATTGAATATTTAATTTCGAGAACCATGTTCTTGTGTGTCTCTTTCCATGATCAGTTGATAAAAGGCAAAAATATAATGGAGTTGTTACTTTGGAGGTAGACAATGTCATGAATACAATATGTCTGTATTCTGTACTTAATTGATATTTGAGTAACGCATACAAGTTTTGCGAAACTTATATTTTTTTAAGAGAGAAGGAACGTTAACCGGAAGTCGGAGAAACCCGTTTGATTCATACATAAATAGTAAACCTAATCTTTCTTAGTTTTGTGATACGAGAGAGTTCAGCTAAAAATTAACGGTTTTCCACTACATACCGGATTTTTTATTGAAACTGTATGTTAATTTCGCCGCCCCCTGTACGCGAGGTACAGTTCACACCGCATTCTCGCGTGTGTGCGCTAATTGCCCGCCGCTACCGTGCTGCGCTGCGCCGGCGCCGCTTCCGGTTACCTACATTTCATTCTTTTTCTCTTATCTTGCTTTATCTTTCCTTTTATCTTTCAGTATCGACGCACAATGGTGCGTGGGAGGTCTGCCGGAGAGCTGCTGGCGCGGGTCGCGAGAGGATGCATTTATGATTCTTTGTTTTTCACCTAGCTGTGGGTCTTTATATGATTGTGTTGGGTTGAATTCTGTAGGTTTATAATGTCATGTAACTTTATTAACAAAGATGTTCACTTGACGTAAGTGATGGGCTTGTCGATCCTAGAAGTTTGCAACGCAATCCATATAGCGCTGATCATCCAGAGATATTAGTTCTTGCGTCTTATAAATAAATAAAGAAATCTGACCAGCAATGTCACCGATTACAGGCGACGTATCCCTCTCATAAGAGATGCACTGAGCGCCGGAGGGTAGGTAAACGACTTCTGGCCTCCATGGCGGGTGACGCACGCTAGGGGACATCCATTCCCCTAAGCTTAGATAGACCAGAAGGCATTTTCTAAACTGTTTCGACACTGGCCAGGTCCCGAAGCCGAGACCACGGGATGATGAATATACTCTTACCAGGAGATCCGTCGGTATCTTACGATTTTTAGCTGGTGCAAGTTCCTCATGACCCCTCCATTTTACCCTCGATGTTTGCCTTGGGGCTAACAATATTAAATGATAATGCACAAATGACTTGCAGTAATTGTAAGCATGCGTTGTTTCGGGCGCAGGGCACAGGGCGCAGGGTGGCCCTCCCGCTGTGTTAATGAGCCGGCGAACACAGCGCTAACAGATATAGAGGATTACCCGCCACGCCGCGCGCGAACGACACGTGCCCACCGCACGCACATCTGGACCTGTATTATTACGCGGATTTTAAACTTTACTAGCGTTGTACATGTTGTCAAACACCAGCGCTGATTGAGCGAAAAAAGTCACAACGTGTTGTAAAAACGCCAAAATCGCGAAAGGGCTCAAGTCAAAGTCAGGGCTCTCATGTTATACAACCTCAACGCAATGCAATTATAATGACTATTGACTACAATACAACACGATGTGAGCTGTTTTTTTGCTCAGTAAACACTTTCAGTTTATGAGTGTAGTAAAGACAACAACAATACGACTGTTTGTTCTCCAAAGATGTTCTACGTGGATATTCACACAATAAAGCATAACAATGCCTGTCTCTGGTGGTCTGGTGGGAAAACACCCTAACAGTTGGAACAAAAGCTTCTAGCAAACTGCTGCAAAAGTAGACTACAAACAAAACAACTAAATGTAATCGTGAGTTCCACGTAGTGATTACATACTCTTGCTAAATGGTGAATCACGGCACTACTTGATTAAATGGTTAAGACCTTCTCGGGACACGAAATTTTTTAGGCAGTAGATTTCACCATTCCAATATGTGTTATGCCAATTAAGTTCACTTAAAATGGCGGCTTGTGCTGGTGCTACCATGAGCTACAAAGATGTCCGAAGATATTAATTAAGTATATTCTATAAGTACAGCCTTTCATTTCACGAAGCTCGATAATATTTCCTTCTACGAGTGCCGAGCACACGTTATTGTGTTCGGGCTACCAGGGCTACAAATTGACTGAGGATATATCTTAGTAGAGTCACTTCAAGAAGCACGACTTATTTATATTTCCTTTCGTGAGTGCCAAGCACACGTTATTGTGTTCGAGCTACCAGGGCTACAAAATGAATGAGGATATATATTAATAGTTACTTCACGAAGCGCGGCTAATATTTCCTTCCACAAGTGCCGAGCACACGTTATTGTGTTCGGGCTACCAGTGAGGATATATTATGTATCGTAGAGTCACTTCATGAAGCGCGGCTAATATTTCCCTCCACGAGTGCTGAGCATACGTTATTGTGTTCGGGCTACCAGAGCTGCAAATTGACTGAGGATATATCTAGTAGTAGAGTCACTTCACGCAGTGCGGCTAATATTTCCTTCCACGAGTGCCGAGCACACGTTATTCTGTTCGAGCTACCAGGGCTACAAATTGACTGAGGATATATTATTAGTAGAGTCACTTCACGCAGCGCGGCTAATATTTCCTTCCACGAGTGCCGAGCACACGTTATTGTGTTCGAGCTACCAGGGCTACAAATTGACTGAGGATATATCTTAGTAGAGTCACTTCACGCAGCGCGGTTAATATTTCCTTCCACGAGTGCCGAGCACACGTTATTGTATTCGAGCTACCAGGGCTACAAATTGAGTGAGGATATATCTTAGTAGAGTCGCTTCACGCAGCGCGGCTAATATTTCCTTCCACGAGTGCCGAGCACACGTTATTGTGGCTTATATTTCCTTGTAAGTAAATGGGTATTATTGAGCAGAGTTTTATTAAAAAACTTGTAGGTGCATTAATGTTGTGCCCGCAATACTCATTGTCACAAGCCTACGATGTATAACTAGTCCATTATTAGCGAAAAACTAAATAAAATTTGAATTTTCGCAGTATATAACCCGTATTTACTAAATATCAGAGAAATATATGCGAGAAGAAAATCGAAAATCCATGTTCGCATTTGATCATAAACGAACATATTGAGTGCGAAGTTGCGGGAAACATTGCGACTCTGTTATCTGCGCCACAATACAGTGACGTCACAGGCAGCGTTGTGACACGTGTGCAGTGACGTCACACTGACTTGTGCAGCAATTACCGTAGCGGGGGCCCGACCGTTTGACCGGCGCTGAGTTAATTTGTTTAGTTTCTCATCAGAGCGTGTGAATTTGACCTCAGGCGACAGGCAGATTTGGGCAAAATGAATTAAAAATATGTATAGTTCTAACTAACTCGCTGTATCTTCAGAGATTCTAATTCTTAGCAATAATATCTACTACTCATTTAAAGTCAGTTTTCAATATCTATCTTAATTATGAATAATTGGTCAAGTGCGAGTCGGGTTCGCGCACTGGGGGTTCCGTACTACTATAGAAAAAGTAAACTCATGAAAATCCGTAAAATTGTTTTTTGAGGTTAATTATTAATACCAAAAAAAAGTATAATTGACACAGTTTGATTTTAATTTTTTTCGTTCCACGAGTGCCAAGCACACGTTATTGTGTTCGGGCTACCAGGGCTACAAATTGACTGAGGATATAATATCTTAGTAGAGTCACTTCTATTTCCTTCCACGAGTGCCGAGCACACGTTATTGTGTTCGAGCTACCAGGGCTACAAATTGACTGAGGATATAATATCTTAGTAGAGTCACTTCACGCAGCGCGGTTAATATTTCCTTCCACGATTGCCGAGCACACGTTATTGTGTTCGAGCTACCAGGGCTACAAATTGACTGAGGATATATATCTTAGTAGAGTCACTTCACGAAGCGCGGCTTTATATTTCCTTCCACGAGTGCCGAGCACACGTTATTGTGTTCGGGCTACCAGGGCTACAAATTGACTGAGGATATAATATCTTAGTAGAGTCACTTCTATTTCCTTCCACGAGTGCCGAGCACACGTTATTGTGTTCGAGCTACCAGGGCTACAAATTGACTGAGGATATAATATCTTAGTAGAGTCACTTTACGAATCGCGACTTATATTTCCTTCCACGAGTGCCAAGCACACGTAATTGTGTTCGGGCTACCAGGGCTACACATTGACTGAGGATATAATATCTTAGTAGAGTCACTTTACGAATCGCGACTTATATTTCCTTCCACGAGTGCCAAGCACACGTAATTGTGTTCGGGCTACCAGGGCTACACATTGACTGAGGATATAATATCTTAGTAGAGTCACTTTACGAATCGCGACTTATATTTCCTTCCACGAGTGCCAAGCACACGTAATTGTGTTCGGGCTACCAGGGCTACACATTGACTGAGGATATAATATCTTAGTAGAGTCACTTTACGAATCGCGACTTATATTTCCTTCCACGAGTGCCAAGCACACGTAATTGTGTTCGGGCTACCAGGGCTACACATTGACTGAGGATATAATATCTTAGTAGAGTCACTTTACGAATCGCGACTTATATTTCCTTCCACGAGTGCCAAGCACACGTAATTGTGTTCGGGCTACCAGGGCTACACATTGACTGAGGATATAATATCTTAGTAGAGTCACTTTACGAATCGCGACTTATATTTCCTTCCACGAGTGCCAAGCACACGTAATTGTGTTCGGGCTACCAGGGCTACACATTGACTGAGGATATAATATCTTAGTAGAGTCACTTTACGAATCGCGACTTATATTTCCTTCCACGAGTGCCAAGCACACGTAATTGTGTTCGGGCTACCAGGGCTACACATTGACTGAGGATATAATATCTTAGTAGAGTCACTTTACGAATCGCGACTTATATTTCCTTCCACGAGTGCCAAGCACACGTAATTGTGTTCGGGCTACCAGGGCTACACATTGACTGAGGATATAATATCTTAGTAGAGTCACTTTACGAATCGCGACTTATATTTCCTTCCACGAGTGCCAAGCACACGTAATTGTGTTCGGGCTACCAGGGCTACACATTGACTGAGGATATAATATCTTAGTAGAGTCACTTTACGAATCGCGACTTATATTTCCTTCCACGAGCGCCGAGCACACGTTATTGTGTACGGGCTACCAGGGGGCTACAATTAATACCAGTTAATCATAAGAATTTTTGATTTGTAAAGTTCGGAGATAAGGGATGTAACGGTATTTTTTCGACAGTTTGCTCATTAAATCAAAAACTATCGGTAATAAAAATAAATAAAAATCGGTTTGATAATACACATAACACAAGTAAGTATATGATATCCCACTCAATATTGTTATCTCATTTAGAAATTTCGACGACCCGGTTCCCCCCTTTTTAAATAAAAATAAAAACTATTTAATTTTTTTATGATTGCACTAATTGCTGGACATCATTATCTACAACTATCCAAAACTTCGTGTCGATATCTTTAATAGTTACTGAAATAAAGGGTCGTGACACACAGACAGACAGACAGACAGACGGACAACAAAATGATCTTATAAAGGTTCCTTTTTTGTTTTGAGGTACTGAACCCTAAAAAAGAACACTTTAAACGAGGACTCTTATATCATTTGGAAATACAGTAGTCTCATAATACTATATATTTAAAAATTAAATTCCTGCGACAGGAAAGGACTATTATCAAAGAAACTATTAAACCTTCAAAAGAGTCAAACTCATCCCCTCCGTATGGCAAACAGTATCTTGTATTAATTTCTTTACAAAGGTAACTCTAATAAAACTCTAAACATATTGTACGTGCGTCTATACGTCAACTGCAATTACATCAATATCGGCTGATCACACAAAGAGTTCTCACGCGAACATCCGAACGCGTGGACATTATAGCAATATACAGTTTAAATTATACCACGATACATTTACGTGTGAACTAATAAGATTTTAAGCTAATTTAGCCCTAATGGCTATTCAGATAGAGGTGATGAGTCGTTTTGGTAGAGACGTTGTAGAGTGGTCCCGCGAGGGGCGGGGGTGTTAAATTAAATGCCCCCTCTGATATATATCAATCAAGCAACTATTAGATGCACCTTTGCCGAGTTATATTGTGTCATGTTCCACTTGGTACTCATTGCTAACTTGCGTATCACACTTTTAAATTAAAATACATAAAAAAAGAAACTGACTGACTGACTGATATGGTCGTTTGAACGCGCAGCCCAACCCGCCTGGTCTAGAGACTCTTGGTACATAGGTTTCTTATAAGGTCTAGGGGTGCACTGAGAAAGAATTTTTCAAAACTCGGAGTGAGTTTAGAGAGTAATGAAACGGGGGTCCAAAAATTTTATGAAAAAATACTCCTTCACGCCACAAGTAAGTACTAAGCCGATTCGGCTGGAATAATCTATGTTGATTCCATAGTTCCCGCGCATCTATTTTCATTATTATTTATTACTCGTAGGTTTAACCGATGGATTTCCACCTTTGGATGAATTCTCCAATCTTAATCTTTCGCACCACTTACAATCGGTGGCCCTTTTGGTTTAAACTCAATACGAGGTCTGCGATAAAGGAAGAATTCTACAGACTTCAATCACAACACGTTATCAGCACGATTCGTCATATTCCTTTTACTAAAAGCAATCAGTCCCTTATCTTCTGAACAACTTTCTGTAGAGCAACGCGCCTTTGCCTTTTTCTCCTTCTTTTTGAGAGGACAATTAGGACTCTTGTGCCCAGGCTTCTTACACCGAAAGCAAATAACTTGTTTAGTATGCAACGCAGCCACACTATCTTTAGTCTCCTTCGTCATTTCGTTCAATAACTTAGTCCTCACCAAATCTGTTGTGACTTCAACGCTCCCATTCTCAAGCGCCATTATCATGGGCTCGTAGCGAGACGTTAGACCTCCCAATATAATAGCTGCTAAAGAGCTATCTTCTATGGTTTTGCCAATATCGGCCAGGTCTAGTGCTGTAGTAGTTATTGCCGTTAAATAAGCTTCTAAATCAGAAAAGTCAGATAAGGAGTACCTGTACAACTTACGTTCCAACGACAGTTTACGACCCAAACTTCGATCCTCGTAGGATTTCATAAGAGCACCCCACGCTTCTTTTGCGGTCTTAGCTGGTCGAACAATCGAAATAGCAGCACCATCCACAGTAAGGCATATCTTAGAAAGAGCCTTTTCTTCCTTCCGTACATGGTCGGCCTTATTACCTTCGACCACTACTCCGTTTACGGTTTCCCACAATCCTTCATGGATTAACAACATTCGCATTTTAAATTTCCACACAGTGTATCCTTCTCTACTACGAAGTATCGGAATACCATTTAGGGACATACCAGAATCTGCAGACGACATCTTACAATTTCACCACCAATCTTCTTTTAAATTTGATCGTAGATAAAATATACAGAGCTTCGTGCTGATAACGTGTTGTGATTGAAGTCTGTAGAATCAGGAATCACGTTTTAAATACTGGGGAAATAGCGAAATGAAAAACACAATAAACGTTTTAGGATGGTTGCTAATAAACAACTTAATATCTTTTTTTCGACATTACAAAAAAATGACAGTATAAAACCTAACAAAGTATCTTATCCAAGTAGGTTTTACAACAGTCCGTCCGTCCGTCCGTCCGTCCGTCCGTCCGTCTGTCACACTCGATTATTTCGGTAACTATTCAAGCTATCGACCTGTTATTTAGAATAGTTATAGATAATAGTGACGCGACGTTATAGCAATCGCAAAAATTTGAAAATTGTTTTTATTTTTATTTAAAAAGGGGGGAAAACCGGGTCGCCAAAATTTCAAAATGAAATAACAATATTGAGTGGGGTATCATATGAAAGGGCGTTACTTGTATATTCTAAAACCAATTTTTATTTATTTTTATGCCTGATAGTTTTTGATTTATTGGGCAAACTGTCGAAAAAAATACCGTTCCCCCCCCTTATCTCCGAAGATTACCATTCGAAAAATCTGAAATAAATATGATCAATAGAAACTAACGTATATTTTACAGGAAAAATAAAATCAACCCTCTAACTATTATACTTTTTTTGCTAATAACAATAATTCGCTGAAAACAAAGTTAGGTTTGCGGTTTGCGGTTTGCCAACAAAAGTACCTATATGTAAATTATACTCGTAAAATCATGAACAAAAGTGATTCTTTTAATGTTTTACTTCTTTTATGGTATGGAACCCTCGGTGCGCGAGTCCGACTCGCACTTGGCCGGTTTTTTTATTTTTAAAATCTGTCTACATTTTTTTCCGTCCAAAGGGACGGGATCAAAAAGTTGATTGTTTTTTAAATTAACGATTATTAAGCTCCCTGGTAGGTCAGTCGGTAGGCACAGTTGGCGCGGTGTATTTCCATTCAGTACATTAATGACATTTATCATGGATTATACGAAAATGAGAATTGGGTAGCTTAGTATAAACAAATTTTTTTTCCAGATCTGCCGCAGGGGCCCCAAGCGGCGCACAGCCCCGGCGTCATCACCTGTCCGCGGCACGCGTCCCTACATATATTAAACAGTTCGCTGCAACGCAATCGTTTGTGCTGAAAACAATTTATATCCCACCTTTGTGATGCCGCGCCCCGTGCCGCCCCTGCGCGCCGTGCGCCCCGGCTAGGGTTACCATATCTCAGGATTTGTCCTGAGATTTCAGGATTTTTCGACTCTTCTCAGGATTCCGGCCGGATTTAGCAAATCTAGTGATAGCTCAGGATTTTCAATAAAACACAGGTTACATTTTAAAGATTTCTCTTATTAAACTACTAAAAATATTTTTTTTGGTAACGATTGAACAGTTCAAATCAATACTTATATTTATCAAAGTGAAACAAACTAAAAATAATCTTCTTTTGGTAACAATTGCAGTTGCAGTTAAAATAAATCCTTATTTATCAAAGTAAAACAAACTAAAAATAATCATCTTCTGGTAACAATTGCAGGTAAAATCAATACTTATTTATCCAAATAGGTACTTAATTAGTTTTGTCGTATTTAATATTTGAAGAAACTTTTTTAAGTAAGTTCTTTTCTTTGATTACTGATTTATAAAATGCCTCACAAGTTAAACTCTTCAAGTTATATTGAACTAAAAGTAGAGCTCGAACTGAAGACACGTTTAGTCGGTTTCTTTCTTTCGACCATTGAGCTCCCATGCTAGAAAAAACTCTTTCTACGTTTGCATTCTGAGCTGTTATTGCAAATATATATTGACAAATACGCAGTAGGTATCTCTGGCAATCGTGAAATACCTATTGTGTTGAAAATATTTGCCCACAACTCATGAAGCATTACGTCAAAAAATGCTTCTTCCTGTTTTGTCAAAAAACTATTCAGACATGCAATTTCATCGAATAACTTCACATCATCGATGTGTATTGCTTTTCCATTTAGATAATGAATTGATAAAGCAATCTGATCAAAGTCGATCATTTGGCCCTTTTTCAGCATCAACCAATTAAAGACTT
Source organism: Coenonympha glycerion (assembly GCA_963855885.1). Lineage (NCBI taxonomy): Eukaryota > Metazoa > Arthropoda > Insecta > Lepidoptera > Nymphalidae > Coenonympha > Coenonympha glycerion. The sequence goes on from OY979631.1 coordinate 18,034,162, forward strand.
TGAAATCATCTAAAGGCATCATCCACTTGATCAGATATTCTACGCAAATCTTATACATATTTTTAAGGTCGTGCTTGAAAACTTCTTGGTTTTCCGCAGTGCCCTTAGCCAGCAACTCTCTGACTTTAAGTGGCATGAAGTTTGCGTTCGCTCGTGCAACTAAAATTTCATGTGTGGATTCGAGGATTCTTTTTATATCTAAAACAGAATTCTTTTCTTTTTCGATGTCTTCAATTTTCGTCTGAAATATTGACATTAATGAGTGAGCAATAAATAAATAAACTTCGCTGAGTTCATTTTCAAAAAAGTTCTTCAAAGTAATTGGTACACCAGGAGTAGATAAAAAGTACTGCTTCAACGGCTCATACATCTTCAATATTCTTTCTGTCGCTGGAAACAGACTAAGCCATCGGGTCTTGCTATGAAACAAAAGTTTCTGATAATTGACGTCTATATATTCGCTAATATCCTTCAACGCCTCCGTACGTACGGTGTATACGGAAAAATAATTAAACAGCTTCATTACTACAGATTCTATATCAATATGCAGATTGTCAGTGCCATGTTGAATACAATTGTGTAGTATGTGCGCTGGGCACCCAACTCCTACGATATCTTTGTCCAGAAAGTTTTTTAAATTAGTCCAAACATTTTGTCCCGGTTGCATATTAACTCCGCCAAAATTAACATTAGCGTTGTCTGCTGTAAATGATACACATTTCATCAACAAGTCGTACTTTTGCAAGCTTGTTTTAAATTTTAATCATATCTGTTATAGTGTCAGCAGTTTCATTGGGTGTGCTCAGCACATCCAGCAGTTTTGTTTTAATGCCTTCTTGCCAGTCGAAGAATTGTATCATAATAGGAAATATTTTTTCAGCACCGTAATTACTTGCATCTGTGGAAACGCCCAAGTAGTTCACATTTTGTAATGAGACTTGTACCTGTTCAATTACCCACGGAGATATCACGTTCGTTACAATGGCCTCAGTCTTCGTTCGTGCACAATAAATACTCTTCGCAGTGTTGGAATCGGCAAATATAGCCTTAACCAGTTGGCTGGTGCAATCCATAGATTTAAATGACTGGTGATGTTTCACTGTGTGAAAAGCTAAAGCGGCTTCAGCGGCGGATTTTTTGTCTGTCAGTCCAGAACTTTGTGGTTGAAATAAAGAGTCGATTTTGGTGTTACTTGAAACAGTCAAACTATTTTTTTTATGTTTTTCCGTTAGGATATGTTTTTCAATATCAGCACCTCCCTTGAACTTATGATTGTTACATATTGAACAAAACACTTCGGTAGGTTCTCTACCATCTTGCATAATCGGAAATCTTTGTTTTAAAGTATCTGTGAATGTACACACGTATCGTGGTCGTTTGGTACTTGAAGACATTTTAACTCGTATCCGTCCAACAGCTCCGATTCTCGCTCGCTCGCCCGTCCCGTGGTGACACTCAATGAAGCGCAGTCCAACCTTCGCAATGGCGCAAGACGAACTGACTGAGTGAACGAGCGAGCGGCAACCGCGCTGCGGGGCGACGGGCGCCCCCCTCCACCCTCCGCCCCGCTGTTTTGAGTGCGATGCAGTGGTGCCAGATTAGGCGAATTATCGCCATTTAGGCTACCTCGGGGGGTCAATCGGCGACCAAAAATCCCGATTGGCTACCGGTAGCCATTTAGGCTACCTGGAAAATAGAAATGGGCGATTTTAGGCTACCTGACCAAAAATTATCTAATCATTTCTTTTACGTACGTTTGTAACGAAAAGTTTGTTACAAACGTATGAAATATCAGGTTCCTTGTCTTTCCATGCTGTTTGCTTTCCCAAACGTATTGCTATTACTATTTGTAGGAATGAGATTGAGATACATAATATTAAATGACAAGGACCGGACAAATTAAATGACACTTCGATAAGACGCAATTGCCCAGAGCGAAGGAAAGTTATGTCACGTATCCGTATCAATTTCATTTGATTGGGTAGTAACTTTAGAATAAAATTTGAATTTTTGCGCCTGGATGTGTAATATGGTATTCTGCATCTCAATGAAATTCATCAAGCTTTTTTATTAAAAAACATAAATTTTTTATCCATTGGAACATTTTCTACAAAAACTTATTTGAATGATTAATTAAAGTAGCAATGTATAACGAACTATAGAAAACAGTTATCATCACGCATCAGCAAGTGCAAATCTAAATATACAAAAGAAAAAACTGACTGACTAATTGACAAATCAACGCACAGCCCAAACCGCTGGGTTTGGAACTCCAAATTAGGCACGCAGGTTCCTTATGAGTTCTAGGGGTGTATTAAGAAAGGATTTTTCAAAATTCAGGGGTCCGAAGTTTGTATTTTACCAAGTTAAAATACTCCTTCACGTCGCAACTACGGAACCGAATTGGCTAAAATTTGGAATGGAGGTAGATTGTATCTTGGATTAACACATAAGCTACTTTTTATCCCGGAAAAATCCATGGTTCATGTGGGATCAGCTGAAAACCAGAATTCACGTGGAAAAAAATTTCACGCCGCAACTACTGAACCGATTTGGCTGAAATTTGGAACGGCGATAGATTATATACTCTATTAATACATCAACTACTTTTTGTCCCGGGAAATTCCAAATTTTCTATGATAATAGTGAGAAATAGATATCCACGCGGTAAAAATATTCCTTCACGCCATAATTACTGAACTGACTTGCCTGAAATTTGGATTGGAGATAGATTGTATCCTGGATTAAAAGATATGCTAATTTTTATCCCCGAGTAATCCATGGTTTCTGCAAGAATAGTGAAAAACTGATATTTATGCTGGAGATGTACTCCTTAATGCCGCAACTGCTGAAAATTTTTGACTGAAAATTGGTATGGAGAAAGATTTCGTCCTTAATTAACACAAAGGCTACTTTTTATTCCGGAAAATCGATGGTTCCCGTTGGTAGGGAAAACTAAAATTTACGCGGGCGACGCCGTGGGTTTTTGCTAGTACAGAATATGATAACAACCACCCTACCATAAGTTATAGTTTGGTAATTGGTACCTACCTACAATAAATAAATATATTACTTTTCGCTTTACGTTATTTTTTTACGTGTCTTCTTTATTTGGGTCTAAAATATAGGTCTGTTTTATAGTTTTAGGTGAATTAGGCTACTTGTGCAAAAAAAAAATTGGGCGAATTTAGGCTACTCAGCAGGCAAAATTGGGCGAATTCAATTGGCAAATATCTGGCAACCCTGGTGCGATGTACATACAAGCTTGCAACGCGTCGCATAAATCGCGTGCGCAAGATAATAATACGTTTTTGAGAAAAAATTCTCAAGCTGTAGAAAATCTCAGGACTTTTCCATGGAAATCAGGCCTTTTCTCCGGACTTTTGCTTTTTTCATCTGGTAACCCTAGCCCCGGCATGTGCTGAACGCGCGGCCTGTCAAAACGATGAGGAGGATGAATGAAGAGTGATTCCAATAAACAATACTCGACAAGAAAGGTGTATCATTTTGCCCTTTGTGCTATTTAATGCTTGTATAGAAAAAATACATTTTGAAGATTAAGAAATACATCCTCGATGTACTCCCGCGCACTGCCAGAATTTGAGTAGGAGTTACCAGACTTGAGGTTTGTGGGGTTAGTATAGGTTTTGTACGAATTTCGAGCCGACTCGCATCGCACAAACGAATCGAATTCCTCCATATATTCACAGCCAACGTCATCTATGGACAATCACTGACATGCGGTTGTCAATGGATGGCGCTGACTGTAAATGTATGGAGGCCTCAGATGGAGGCATTCGAGTCGACACGACCTTCGTACAAAAACCTATACTAACCTCCTGATCTGGTGGAAGACTTAACCACCTACCTGCAAAGATGCACCACAAAGCTATTAAGCTTTAGATGCGATACTGTATAAGTGTGTAGTCAGCGTTGAAGGATATTTACCCACCCTTTTTCACTTGGAAAAAAATATTCATCATCCTCAACCCTTCTCTATGTGATCTCCAAGTGCAGGTGCCTTTGAAAATATTTTATAGTGAACACTCAGGTATGCAGATTTTCGCGAGGAAACTTGTTCCCAGCAGAGGACAATATGAGGTTGGGGCAACGACAATTTTTTTTATAGTTTACGCGAGCAAACGAGCGGGCGGGTCACCTGATAGTAAGCGATTACCGCCGCTAATGGATATTTGCAGCACCAGAGGAACTGCAAGTGCGTTGCCGGCCCTTAAGAATTTTGTTTATCCGTCCCTTGAATAACCATATGTTATAGTTTTGAGGGACACTGCTGCTGGTAGGTGGTTCGATAGTTTGCATGTGCGTGGAAAAGATCTGGCAGACCTACGAGTACCATTATTGTTACTATTTTTATTTTATACGTTAAACCTCTGTTTCAATAGATATGATAATATCTGATTAACCATCACACATCGTCGATGCTGGAACGCTACGAGCGTTATCCTTTATCGCCATACAAGCGTCGTTTCCCGGCGCTTCCCGCAATTTCCCGCGTCGCCGCTAAGCCGGCGCGGCGCGTGAATACAAAGCACTGCTTTACAGCGCTGGACGCTTTTCCCCAGCATTACCGCTGATTTACGACTGTGTGTGTATGTAATATACATATTATGTACTCATATTTATATTACGGGGCTTATGTAAACGCTTTTATTTATATTGTGGCCGCCCCCTAACCACGTTGTTTAAAAGGTTACTGCGTGACAGTTATAAAACAGAAAAATTTCGGTTTACACACATTCCCCGAGATGCTTGAATTTCCTGGGAAAAGATTAACAATAAACTAATAAGTAGGTAGCTTACTCAGAAACTTGGTTTTCCATTTAAATTATTTATTTTTGTTTAGGGGTAGGAAGTATGAAAAATGATTCACGTCCTATTCACGGAACTACCGAATATAATACCGGTAAGTACTCATACATTTTTTTATAAAATTCGCTCAAACCCTTTCTGAAGAATTTTGTTACAAACCTTGTGATATGAGACTTCTAAGCCTCGGCAAAAGAATATTTCTCGTAACTTCTCAATTACTGGAATTCTGGCGAGGAGTTCTGTCACTAGCGAAGTCTGTCTGAAAGAATTTTCTTTAATATAGCCAGTATGAATCAGCTAGCTAACAACTGATCTCTGATGACGAAGTAGAGATCTATGAACCTGGGCTACACATTGTACAACCAATATTGAGTTCCACTGAAAGATGTGCTCTTGATAGTAAACAGTTATGACGACCTCCGTGGCGCAGGGGACTCACGCTCGGATTCGAGTGGGAGGTCGTGAGTTCGATTCCCGCCACGGGCCACTTTGGAATTTTATAATTTCTAAATTGGCTCAGGTCTGGTCTGGTGGGAGGCTGTGGCCGTGGCTAGTTACCACCCTACCAGCAAAGACGTACCGCCAAGCGATTTAGCGTTCCGGTACGATGCTGTGTAGAAACCGTTGGGGTGACTTAACTTACCCCTTCCAAGTAACGCTAACATCTTCGACTGCATCATCACTTACCATCAGGTGAGATCGCAGTCAAGTACTAACTTGTATAGCGTAAAAAAAATCATTTTCCACGTCAACCCCGGGCCGGCGGGCGGCGGGCGGCGGCGGGCGGCAGCGGCGGGCGGCCCGCTCCGGAATACAAACTGCCGATTACCGCACATTATTCAAAGCGCATTACCGCTGATTTATTGCGAGATACTAATACAACGACACAATTATTAACACCCCACGTTCAGTGTACACCTACTTATACCCGGGATCCTACAAAAAAATAATTCGTATCTTTTTAAACTGCAAAAACAACATTCGTACCAACATAATGATGCCTGTTGGTATACGCGTATATATATATATACCAACAGGCATCATATATATTTTATGCTATACAAGTTAGTACTTGACCACGATCTCACCTGATGGTAAGTGATGATGCAGTCGAAGATGTTAGCGTACTAACTTGGAAGTAAAGTCACCCCAACGGTTTCTACACAGCATTATACCGGAACGCTAAATCGCTTGGCGGTACGTCTTTGCTGGTAGGGTGGTAACTAGCCACGGCCTAAGCCTCCCACCAGACCAGACCTGAGCCAATTTAGAAATTATAAAATTCCAAAGTGGCCCGTGGCGGGAATCGAACCCGCGACCTCCCACTCGAATCCGAGCGTGCGTCCCCTGCGCCACGGAGGTCGTCAATATATTATTGTTAATTAATGAATATTTAACATTAAAAGTTCCTAACTCCTGCAGAACTTACTTCATAGAATCTCAGTGCAATCACAGAATACATACTTAGAAGTACAGGTAGGTACAACTAGCACCAAACACGTGCGCTTCTAGGAATGGGGGGAAACGGGTGGAATGCAGAGGTTAGAGGGGGGAGGCAGGGAGACGCAAATAACAATATATTAGTTCTCCGGGGAGAACAGCGCTTAGCTCTTACTGCGCGTAGAGATGGGCTCCGATGACTTTGATGTCGATAGAACATTCAATGCTTTATTTTTGTCGACTTGGAAAACAGATGATACTGTCAATTTGCTTATTTAATCTAAACGTTATATACAACTTCGTCACCTCTCTACTGATTGAGCAGTGCGCTTAGTAGTTCGTTATTTAGCATGGATTTGTTACAGAGATAAAAATAGATTGTTGGTTTTCAAAACATAATTATGTTCAAATAAATAATAATATAGGAAAAAGATTCTCTGTCATAGATTTGCGCTATAATAAAATATTAATTTTATATTTTCGTAAAGCTCCAAACATCCTTAATTGAACTTACAACCAAGGTCAAGTTTTTGAAAAACGATTAGGTTCATTTATGGCAAAGATCAAGGAATTATTTGGTCGTAAAAAAATATTACTAGAAAAATATTTTATCGATATATTAGTGGCAACTGGCACATCACTATTTTCGTCAAGTTTATGCGGGAAACGGTTTAACAGGCAGAAATATTCATTTCGCTATGAAATACCCGCCGCCGACAAACCGGAAAATTTATTAATTTGAATCTCTTCTGTTCTCAACGAATAAATGCGACGTCTCCCTTTTACATTATAAAAGAATACTTAACTAGTCTTTGGTCTCGTAAGGCGAGGTACGCAGTGACTATTGAATTCACATTAAATATACGTTCCAAACCTTCCCCCAACTAGTAACAAGTGGCGGAAGCACTAGGCACCGCTTATCAAATGTGGCACAAACCAGAAATGGAACTAACTTGGCTTGGTGCTGTGAGGTAGCGCAGTAGCAGATATTCGACTATGCAGCAGTCATTACCCGATGCACAGTGACTGCAGATCACGAGATCCTCAGTTCGATCAACGGATCTTCCAAGAAAATCTTAGTAGGAGCCCGGAGATGAACAAAATTCAAGTGCCATATTTCTAGTCATTTCTTCTCGGTACGAAACGGGTTGCGGGTTGGAGAGTTTGATATTTCTGTGAGTTTAATTCGCAGTGGTCGAATTGAACTTTTTCACGAACCGGAACGCTATACCTTCAGTGCTTCTATTAATTTTTTGGACTTTTTTACGAACCGGAACGCTATCCCTTCAGTACTCCTATTCAATTTTTTTTAGTTTTAAATATTAGGTCATTGAATTATGAAATTGTCGTTCTTCAGTACTGGTTATTTTAAATAAAAAATGGTTTTTAATGGCTCTTTACGATAAATTCAAATTAATTTTGTTTTAAAACCATGTCATTCTTTTTACAAACTCAGTATTTTTATAAACGTTGTCTTTTCATTACATTGGAACATTTTTAGTCACATTGGATACTTTAAAAGTTCGTGTAACATAATAACCCGAATATGAGTCCCGTCGTGGCACCACGCGACACCAACGGCACGTAACATCAAAAACGTTTACGGCGAGAACTGTACAATCAATCAATCAATCAATCAATCAATGTCTTTATTTGCGAATTTGGGTTACTTACAAATGAACGTACAACCCGTTATTGGTCTTTCCGGTTCAATTCTTGAAATTTTGACTTAAAAAATGAAGTCCGAGACTTTGGTCAACAATAATGAAATAAAGGCAATTGTGAAAGCTCAGAAAACTCAATTTACAGCGGAGCTAGCAGCAGCTTTTGATGTAAGCATCAAAACAATATTGATCAATTTGCGACAAATGAAAAAACCAAAAATGACCTCAAAAAAGGTGATGGTCACAATTTGGTGGTCTAGCGCGGGTGTGATTCAGCACAGCTTTTCACAAAACGGCATGAGCATTACTGCAGGTGTGTACTGTGACGATCTGGAGAGAATGATGGAGAAGCTTGCACATCTGCAACCAGCTTGGGTCAATCGGTCGTCCCCTCTGCTCCTTTTCGACAACACGCGACCCCATACTGCGCAATAGACTGTCTGCAAGCTGCAAGAACTGGAGATTGAAGCTCTCCCTCATCCGCCATACATACCAGACCTTGCACCTACCGACTATTACTTTTTCTTAGTATAACTTTTTAGTGGGTAAAAAAAAAACAATTCCCGAGAGGCAGTACAAAATGCCTTTGAAGAGTTTGTTGCCGGGAGGCAGCAAACAGCTGATTTTTACAAGGGCATTAATAAACTGCCAATGCGTTGGCAAAGATGCGTCACCTTCATGGGTTTGAATAACAGAAATAAAAAAGTTTGAAAAAATAAAATAAATAAATAAATAAATACTTTCACTTATTCGGTACAAAACGGTAACTTCATAGGATAAGACTTATGATTTATAAAAATCATTTAAAAAATATTTTTGAAAACAAGCTTTTATATGTTTAATCCGTATTCTTCTCAGTACCACACGGACTACCTAGCACCAAAGTACTCGTCAAGACAAATCAAACGAGCCCAAAAACGATGTGTTTACATCTTTTAATTAAGGAGTTCCTATGACCATGTTCCAGCTCTATCATCAGGCCCCTTGTTATCGTCTAGAATCAAAGTACACATCAAGACAAATCAAACGAGCCCAACTCTCTGGGGTTGTGTCATTTAACTACTGAGTTCCTATGACTACCTTCGGTTTCATCATCAGATCAGCTCCAACTTATAATAATTTTGCATTGTCTGTATGCAAAATTTCAGCACAATTGGTAACCGGGAAGAAAATTTGATCAAATTTAACTTACATGATTACAGACAAACAAAAAAAAAAAATAAACCTCGGGACAGGTGCAGAAAAAAATAAATAAAAGCTTTTAACGATAAGCAATAACGATAACTTGTCTACTGCACAAAAAGGACAGGGATAGGCGAGAAAGTAAAATTTGTACGGGCAAAACTGTACTGCATAGATTCAGAACTATAATATTTACTGCAATAAATACGTATCCATCCTCCAAGAAGAGAAATAACACAGCTAGTACGCAGGAGTATAGAATACCTTAAGAATTTAGATAAAAACTGCACTATATGAAGGTTGATAATTGACACACCAGCACTTGGCAGTCCTTATACCTACAATGCAAAGAATGGGTACGGTTAAAGAATGGGTACGGACGTAACTATTATATTTATCATTGCCAGATGGACCCTATTTTTAACCGACTTCAAAAAGGAGGAGGTTCTCAATTCGTCGGAATCTATATCTTTTTTAATGATCTTTGGTTGGCCGCGCGCCATTGTCGGCGCATACGTGTGGAGTAAGTATTTTTTATCTATTGGAAGAGCCACAACTTTGCAATAAAAATGTAAGATCTCAATTATTTAAAAACCAGAGTTCGGAACGCTCTGAGAAAAATTTTCACGAAACGAAACGCTGATTTCACGAACCGGAACGCTGATTTCACGAACCGGAACGCTGATTTCACGAACCGGAACGGTGATTTCACGAACCGGAACGCCGTTCCGGTGCGTTCCGGTCCAATTCGAGCACTGTATACAAGTACTTGACTCCGATCTCACCTGATGGTAAGTGATGATGCAGCCAAAGATGTTAGCGTACTAACTTTGGAAGGGGTAAGTTATGTCACCACAACGGTTTCTACACAGCATCGTACCGGAACGCTAAATCGCTTGGCGGTACGTCTTTGCTGGTAGGGTGGTAACTAGCCACGGCCAAAGCCTCCCACCAGACCAGACCTAAGCCAATTTAGAAGTTATAAAATTCCAAAGTGGCCCGTGGCGGGAATCGAACGTGCGACCTCCCACTCAAATCCGAGCGTGCGTCCCCTGCGCCACGGAGGTCGTCACGGAGTACCTATAAGTTAGGCTTAATGTGAAATAACAAACATTTTGATTTGATTTGTAGTAAACACCCACCCACCACCAGCCACCTAGCCACCACTGAGCCATCGGGGTCCACCGCTCCGGGCCGGGGGCGCCGACGAGTTAAAAACCGTGTAAGTTTATTACAATACAGACAACTGGGGTGCGGTACACCGAGGGACCGAAAAATTGTGCACGCTTCCTTTACATGTAAGGTTAAATAGACATTTTCCATCAATATAGTATCCAAATATGAAACACAACTCATGAAACAATTATGTATTGGTGTATATTTTGGTTTTGTTATTGATTTTTAGTAAGATTATTATCTCAGTCGTTCAGGACATTGAAGATCGCGATAAATAACTCAGTTCAGATTTTTTGGGATGTTGTTACTGACAGTTCAACACAATGTTCTCAAAGACGTGTAAGGCTTGCCAAATGCAACTTGGTCAGTATGGTGGGTAATGACCAAATCCCTCACAATCGTAGAAAAGACCCATACACAGTACAGTGAACAAAAATGTTTATTGTGGTTAGGATCACTAACAGTGTAAAACTTAGTTTGCACGAAAAATCTGTGCTTACTGAGCTATGATAAAATTAGTCAAGTTCAAGGAATCGGAGGGCAGGATTTTTCGAGGGTTTTTTGCCTTAACTAACTAACTAACTAATTAAAACAACTTTGGCTTTTGCCTAACTTATTTTTTACACTTTTGAATACCACAAAACTTATCTTAAACAAACTTACATTAAATTATAACATGTAATAAGGAACTACAAGTATTCTAATGAAAAGTGATTCATTTTTTGTGCACTGGTGTGTATAGCCAGCTTTCGTTAAGGCGGGTGCGGGCGCGTATTAACTTATAATAAACTACGCGTGGTTTTACGGCTACAATGCGTTATATTTGTATTCATTGTGAACACGGCTTTATTGACTATCGCAACCATTGGAATACCAACCTTGTTAATTTATTAATAAGGATGAAAATATCTTGATGAGTATCCCGACGACGAAGATAAGAAAAATCGTATTGAGGTTTTCGATAATGCGTTCTATGTTGAGGGTCAAAAGGGTCGTTTTTTATTGAACAACGTTAACAATATACGTCATTTGAGTAGTATTAATAAAAGAGATACCCCCAAGGCATAACCGATATGAAGGCAGGGGTGTATTTTTTATTAAAAATCATCGCTTAGCACCTCCGCGCCGCGTTAATGGGATATGTTTGTTATTATAAGTTTTTATTTGCTTAAATGCCGATAGCTCAGTTGTGATACTCTGATTTCCTATAGGGGTATCAGGGGTTCGAGACACAGGCCCTGACTCTGATGGTGAAGGGGCACATTGTGAGGAAATTTGCATTCTTGTGAGTTCCTGTCAAAATGCATATTAGTATTATGTCATAATTAATGCATATTAACATCATACAGAAGTCATCTTGATAGGTATCCCAATGCGGAGGCGAGGTACGCCTGTGGTGAACAAACGGCCTATGTGAAGGAAAAAGTAACGCCTATAACTCACGTCCATTTGGGTCAGGATCGCCCGACCAGTTTCGTAAATGGCCTATGTATTTAATTTTTACAAAAATTATAGCCATTGTCAAATAAAAACTCTTAATATTGACCAATATTTTATATTAGAAAATCTGTTATTCTTTTACGATTTTGAAACAAGGGACGCGTCGCGGAAAGCACTTCGTGGTTTAATTTTAGGGTTCCGTACCCAAAGGGTAAAACGGGACCCTATTACTAAAACTTCGACAATAAACGTGATTATTTGTTTGTTTTTGGTCGTGAAATCATCGTGCGTGAGTCCGACTCGCACTTGGCCGATTATGTTATTTATGAATATAAACGCGGGTTAACTTTCAAGACATCTCACGGCGAACACAGGTGTAAGTAAAATTCAAAATTCAAAACATCTTTATTTCAGATAGGCCTAATATACAGGCCCTCCATGTACAGTTAATGTGAGCCCTGTGAACTGTGGTTCGTATTAATTACTGCGAGTCAGGCTGACGCTAGTGCCAATGTCTCAACAACTTACTCACTTACATGCATTGCCCGTCGACAGCTCACGGCACTTTCTCACCCCGATATAACCTATAACTAAATATCAAGGAAATATAAGAGTACAGTCTTGGTATAGTCCGACAAGGCTCTCTTGGCACTTGAATTACATTGTCAAGAAGGCGCTGTTATAGAACAAAGCAGCAAGAAAATAAAATCTCCTCAATTTTAGTTTTATTTTAGTCAAAATAAAGCAAAAACAACGCAACATATAATAGCGATATACCTACAGAGTGAACTATCAAACAGTATCACAAGATAGCGGCGTTAGTTCCAATTTTGGCCACGCGCCAACATAGCCTCATCGCACTGTAAGTATATTTTTTTTATGATTAAAAAGCAGACGTTTCAATTTTTGTTTAGCGTGTGGAAAGTTATTATTTTCCTCCTGCACGTATCACCCAAATGCTTGAAAGATGTCTGTCATCAAAAAGGTTTAATACCTATTTTTTATTCGAAATTACTATTTTACAGCGGAAATAAGATGATTTTCAATGATTTGCTTTGATAATTTTATATTTTTCGCAAATTGATCACCAGTTGGTTCACACATGTACCTCTGAGACACCTGCCTCTCGTAATGAAGTGGAGAATTCGATTCCCGGGCCTCTACCTTTTAGAAATTATCTGAACCATGATAAAAATTATTGTGAGGGAATCTGCAAGTCTGATGATGTTTGAAAGTTATGGTATTTTAACCTAAGAAAAGTCATAAACTTCTACAGGATTTGTGAAACATACCTATAGGAGTGAAGTCGTGGGCAAAAGCTTGTCAACAATAATAAATATAATAAGACCTATGAAGGTAAGTACTCAGGCGCAGTCAGTCAAACAATATTAAATACTTGCCGAGTGTTTCGTGCGTACTTCACACAAAGCAGGTATTTTTCATCTAAATTCCTTCCGCAGTCGAGCGCTACGCCGTAGCCACTCGTAGCAGCTCGTAGCTCCGCGCTACTCGAGGGTAGGAGGTAGCTAGGCAGCTAGGCGGGTAGTTGTAATTGGAGGGTGAGTCTGACTGAAACACACGTCTGTATATGATTGCCACTTGAGTCTGCATGCCTGCCAGACTGGATCTATTTGTGTTATAAGTGTACCTACATGTATAGCTATACCTATAAGAAAATGAATCACGGAAATATATATTATAGGTACCTACCCGCATAACTTCCGAATTCCGATCGACTATACCAAATTGGATATTTTTTTACTGTGTTAGTATCAGGACAAGGTTTGTATAGAAGAAAATAAAAACCAAAAAAAAATATTAAACAAGGTTTCGGAAGTTTTAAAAATTTCACTAAAAAACTATGGCAGTACCAAGTTCGCCGGGTCAGCAGTGAATAAATATAATTTATTATGACTCAGCTGAGTTTTTTGAGATTACTTACAATTAATATGTTTTGAAAATTTCCACCTATAGGTATACCTACTGTTAGGTGTTACAAATTTTTAAAACCTAGTACTTTTTGTGAGTCCTGTCTGTAGAATAATTGTAGTCTACTTATTTACTTTATACAAATCATCAGTTATTTTTTTTAATAGTTGATGAATAGGTAAGCATATAGAATATAGATATCTACGTATATTAAAAAAAAACGTTAAGGCCCACTTGCGTCGGCCTGGGTTAGTGTGTTAACAGTTAGCACGCTAACAAAGAGTAATTGTCTAAATTGTCCAATGGGAGACGTAGACTCTAGGGTTAAAAATGTAAATATTTAACTCCCGGTTCCCGCAAATGGACCATTTTAAATAGATGTTTTTTAAGTTAAGATTTTAGGTATTCTTTTTATCACTCTCTTGTAGCCAGGCACCAGGTACCAGGCAGGTTTATATACAAGGAGAGACCTACCTTTGTTATTAAATCTTACTCTGAGCAGCGAGTGACGCTACAGCTGCCTCGCTTTCATATTAAACGAAGAAAAAGACCAATCCGCGAACGCCGCAGACTGACGACAGGTGCCATCGACTTTTTACCAATATTAACTTACGCAGTTTACCTACTACCAATATTATATTAATATGTATTTTTATAATATAAATAAATAAGTAAAATTAAATGTAAGGTTATTAGGTAGATACTTGGAACTTAAATGTTATACGAGTAGCTTCATTTTCGTACCATTTCAAGATTAGCCGAATAAAAGAGTAAAGTATTTCGGAACCAGATATGGCCAGGAGCATAGGTTATTACTATATGAACCCGAATAACACCACAACATGATCGAAATTTGCAAAAATGACTTGGTATTATATTTTTGGAATTACGAATGTATGGGAGACATCGTAGTTCACAGGACTCCATATTGGCATATGTACAATTAAAAAAGGCATGGTACAATGCTATTTTGTGAAATCTCTAAACCAAACTAATACTTACCCTAAATTGGCGCCACTGGCACGAGACGCTAAGCATTCGACATAACCTAGGTGATGATCGAAACATTTGTGTCGTGAGTACAAGTCGCGGGTCTGCGTGCTCCAGAGAGAAATATTTCCTGTGCGGCGTTAATATAAGTTTTTATGAAAGCACTGTAGCGCGGCGTCTGTTATATTAAAATGGTGAAATATTAATGTTGATAATATACATTTCCGTCTGCACAGAGACGCGTCTGTTTTTACAATTAAAATTACATTACTTTCATATTTAAAAATAAAATTCACAAGCTCTATCGTAGGTATCGTAGTACCTACCTAACTTTAGATGCTGACTTAGGTAACAAAACACATGGGAAAATCAAAACGTTACAGGCGCTGAATGTCTAATTTCAATCCAAGTGTGTAATAAGCAAAACATTAAACCTATAAGTATAGGAAATCGACCGTCTAGATTGTATCGCAAGGGCAATTTATGGACGTTGAAGTTGGATCCAAACCTTCGTAAGAAATAGGTCGTTAGTAAAATCTTCCTTTAGCATCGTTAGACGTTTTGATGTATGTAAGTACCTACTTACTTAAGGGGCCTGTGAACTACAATGTCTCCATTCATTCAAAATAACAAATCATTAGTAATTCGTGCATATTTGGATCATGTTGTGGTGTTATTCGGATTTATATAGTAATAATCTATGCTCCTGGCCATATTTGGTTCGGAAATACTTCTGTAGGGACACAGTTCAGTGCAACTAAACGCATACCATTTTACGAGTGTGCACTTTATGCACTTTTGTATAACGCGTCAGTTCCTTGGCGACCGTACACGCGTTTAGTCGTATACATAGCCCTTAAGTGGTGACCTCTATAACTTTACGGCGGACTTACGGCTAGTACGGAAATGAACGGTGCTCAAGGACTCACACAGCCCCCGGTGCAGCCCCAGGCGGAAGCAGCTAAGGCAGCGACGGAGGCGGGACAAGCCGAGGCGCGAGCAGGTTTGGCAGTCGCAATAACATCGTCTGGAATACCCGAGTTTGGGGGCAGATAAACCGGTCTGCGGTTCGCCCAGTTCGAAGCCACGATCTTCGGTCAGGAACTCGGGAATGCGGATAAGCCAAATCTGGCCAAAGGAAAAATAGCTGAGGATTCGTTGCCGATGCTCTGGACCGGCCACCTACCGACGGCGGTCAGGGCGGTATTAGCAATCACCAAGGTGGAGCTGGACGAACTTGCGGCCATCGCAGATAAATCGTCGAGACCACGCATTCGGTGGAAGTTGCGGAGATACAACGGACGTCATCAGCGGATTTGGCAGCTCAAGTGACGCTGACGCTGGAAATGCAGGAGTCGCGGCGAAGACATGCGGAACATCGCGGTCCAGATCGGCAATAGCGACACGGGACACCACGAGCACGCTATCTGGATAGTGACTCCGGAAGTGAGAAAACGGCGATCATAACTCTTTTTGGATTATTTGAGTTTCCGCGAATGATCTTCGGTCTACGAAATGCAGCTCAGAAATTCCAAAGATTTATGGATACAACTGTTTAGATTTTTTGTATAATTTTATAGATGACGTCATTATCGCGAGTACGGACATCGAACAGCATAAAACGCATCTGAAAACAGTTTTCTCAAGACTCAATGAATATGGAATTACTATTAATGTGTCTAAGTGTAAGTTTGGTTTAGATAATCTGGAATTTTTAGGTTACGAAGTATCTACTATTCAGCAAGCTACTATGTAGCGGATGCATTGTCTCGAGTTTCAGCCATCGCGAGTCCTACAGCGATAGATTACTCAGAATTGGCCGAACAGCAAGAATGTGACACTTACCTACAGCAGACAGTGCAAAACGCACACAATAGTAAATTGCAATTTAAGCAGATGCACTTACCATTGTGTGACAAACCTGTCTATTGCGAAACTTCGAAAAATAATGTACTAATATAAAAATAAGTAGTTTTAACCCACTTAATGTAATTAGCTAGATATACAAGTTACAAGTTATGTGTAATATGATACTCGGACTATCGAGGTTTGTAAATCGCTTGCGTAGCGATTAGTTGCGCTGTGCATGAAACTACTGCAGACTCCAGTCTACGCTTGTCAATATTCAATATTTTTTTTTAAAGGAAAATTTTATTTAGAAAAAATTTTTTTAAGCGGCGGAGTACTGTAGGGACACAGTTCAGTGCAACTAAACGCATACCATTTTGCGAGTGTGCACTTTATGCACTTTTGTATAACGCGTCAGTTCCTTGACGACCGTATCCGCGTTCAGTTGTATGTCTAGCCGTAGACTCGAACACGAATCTCTAAGTTGTAAATTAACTAGGTATTTGGGACATTAAATAATTGTGTACTTTTACGTCTACATTTTTACTCATTACACCCCAGACCCCCTAAAACGAAATAATAATCAATTTTGCTCAAAATTTTTATAACTTTGGTCGAGTTCCGTAATACCAAAAATTATGAACGAAAACTTATAACTTTCTTTATTAACTGGTGTTTTTCTTTAGCTGGACGATAAAAACTGTGCTCCTGAATGAATGCGACGTGAGATAATGTTGTTTTTATTATAAAACAAATAAGTAGAAAACATGTCTTTGACATAAAAATAAGCAAAACTAAATTCGTTTACATTTTCGTTTCACAAAAGTATTTCGGAACCAAATATGGCCAGGAGCATAGATTATTACTATATGAACCCGAATAACACCACAACATGATCGAAAATTGCACGAATTACAAATGATTTTGGTATTACGTTTGTATAGGAGACACCGTGGGTCATCAGACTCTTAAATAATTTAGATCATTTCGTGGGTAACCCGTGGTTTATTCGAAGTTTGAAAGTAAGTAACAGAAAGATATGCAGACACAAAATCTGTTTCAAAACGACAAGGACGTATGTAATTGTTATTTGCAAAATAAACTTTCCTCGTTGCTGTTGCACGCTGGGTACCTATCTACTCATCCTGATCATAAAACAGAGGTAAGTAGGTACCTACATAGGTATATCCCATTGGTTCTTCTAATCGGAAGTCTACGGTTCGAACTCAAGCACGTAGGTACCTACTCTGACATTAATTCATATGGCAACAGTGATTTTAAATTGAAAACAGATTAATACCTACTATACCCACTCGCAAGCAGATGAATTATATACCTACTTAATTATGATTGAGAAACGAAAATGGAAATTCTCGTTGAAATGGACGTTCGAAAATGAACACAATATATCGAAATGCAACGGGTGTAACGAATAAACAAGAGATTGAACTAACTAATGAAAAAATAAAATTATCCGACGCATTCCTTATTCAGTGACGTCCGAAAACGCGAGTTACAAGAAATCCCACTCAAAGCGAGCCCAGAAATATTTCCCGACCACTCTTCTTTACCCTCGAAGCCTCGCCCGCTAGCTGTACCGCTATACCTACGCGCATACGTCGCGCGGTATTTGTTTTTTCCATTACAAACGATCCCGCCTCTATACGGGTTTCAATATCTCGCGTTCGCCAGCCCTGGAGAGGGAAGTGATTTTCCCGAGCGCTGACTGGTCGCCGGCCCCTCGTGAGCCGTGCCTCCCGCGCGGGAGCGACAGAGACGCCCGCATCCTTACCGCGGGTTCCATCCACGGGGTAGAGAGAGACGGTCGGACGTGCTGAATATTGGAGATACTCGAAAGCGTCGTATCAATAATACGTGCACGAATGAAATAATAGATTATTCGTTTGTTCAAATCGCCCGTAAACAAAATGTTAACATCCATTACCGATACGTGTCGGACGGTTATGTTGTGCGTATACGCGGCTCGTGCGAGTGGGACAGAGACAACGCTACGTCTCGACGGTGGACCGGCAGGGCTGTCCCGGCGACGAAGCGATGGCCATCTGTTTTTGTACCAGTCGCTTGCGAGTTTTCACATTAAACGATCACCGTAAGGGCGAACCAATCAAACTGCAAATTTATACAAATTGATACTAAACGGGTTATATTAATTTTATAACAAAAATTAAGTGTGTAAATAAGTTGAGCGGTCTCAGTAATTAAAACTAATTGGGTGTAATAAAGTGATAATTATTTTGTATTAAGGCGGGATTTTAACGGGATTTTGAAGTTTCGCGGGCGCGAGTAATCTTTTTTTAGGAACTTTACAAAAATAAATAAAAAAATACAAAATGCGAGTTGGTCCTTCGTGACCGAATACGGAAATATAAAAAGTAGAGAGTGGTTTTGGAGTGGTTTTCTTTTGTGCGGAGTGTCGGAAGTTTCCCTGATGTTTAGTGCGCGAGTGTCCTGAACGATGTCGGCATAGGGGGCGGCCAGGGTTGGCCTTTTAAGGCCATGCTTAACAACCTCACGGCCACAGCTATAGGAGGTGAGCAAAAGAAAATTATATTTATTTAATTCAATCACATGTTATAGGTAAGTAGGTACATACTTAGGTACCTATGTGCTTGACTGCAATCTCAAATAGATATAGAATAAGTGACAAATGTAGCCGAATAAAAAAATATATTTGCATGAATTGTAGATTACAACAAGATGAATAAAAAAATACAATTATCAATCACAATCTAATGCTAACAACACTGTGCAAATATTTTAAAATCAGAGGCTTTTTTAGGTTGAGGCCATTATTGATTATTGTAGCAGAATTCTATTAATTTAATTTACAAAAAGAACAATAATAAAATTAAATTTCAACGTCAATGAGATTAATTAAGTTTTGATAATGCAATATCTATAAAAATTTAGTAGTAAAATGTAGTGTGAAAAAGAGAGGAAAAAAATGAAATGAGGAATGCGGTGTACTTATAGGTAATGTACCTAACTGATATGTCGTGGCCAGATGTTAGAATTGATCATTTCATGATATTGCCAATCCCGTCGTAGCCAGTTCTTATAATTGATCATTTCATGATATTGCCAATCCCGTCGTAGCCAGTTCTTATAATTGATCATTTCATGATATTGCCAATCTCGTCGTAGCCAGTTCTTATAATTGATCATTTCATGATATTGCCAATCCCGTCGTAGCCAGTTCTTATAATTGATCATTTCATGATATATTGCCAATCCCGTCGTAGCCAGTTCTTATATTTGATCATTTCATGATATTGCCAATCCCGTCGTAGCCAGTTTTTATAATTGATCATTTCATGATATTGCCATTCCCGTCGTAGCCGGTTCTTATAATTGATCATTTCTTGATATTGCCAATCCCGTCGTAGCCAGTTCTTATATTTGATCATTTCATGATATTGCCAATCCCGTCGTAGCCAGTTCTTATAATTGATCATTTCATGATATATTGCCAATCCCGTCGTAGCCAGTTCTTATATTTGATCATTTCATGATATTGCCAATCCCGTCGTAGCCAGTTTTTATAATTGATCATTTCATGATATTGCCATTCCCGTCGTAGCCGGTTCTTATAATTGATCATTTCTTGATATTGCCAATCCCGTCGTAGCCAGTTCTTATATTTGATCATTTCATGATATTGCCAATCCCGTCGTAGCCAGTTCTTATAATTGATCATTTCATGATATTGCCAATCCCGTCGTAGCCAGTTCTTATAATTGATCACTTCATGATATTGCCAATCCCGTCGTAGCCAGTTCTTATAATTGATCATTTCATGATATTGCCGACCCAGTCGTGCTCATATCTTAGAATTGATAATTTCATGATACTTATTGCCGATCTCGTCGTGGCCAGATCTTAAAATTAATCTTCATTATTTATGATATTGCCAATCCCATCGCAGCTAGATCTTAGAATTGATAATTTCATAAAACCTATTTGCCGATTTTGATTTGGCTACGTTCCTATTTATGACCAAAACAGCGACTTCCCGAATTATCTAATAGTTAATTATCAGTATAAATTATGAAATAATAATTATTTAAAAATAAAGTGAACACCGATTACTTACAACTTAGTAGATACTTATTTTATTTTATAATATTTCACTATTCTCCGATACTGTCTATGTTCGTTTCTACTTAAGTACTTAGTGGATACTTTTTTATTTTATAATATTTCACTACCTATTCTCCGATACTGTCTGTTCGTTCCTAAGTTTACTCATTGTTTAAGATCATCATATTTTTGGAAAGAATGGACAAAATAATGCAAAATTCACTGTGCAAAGTTTAAAATATGGCTTTGAGTAGATACTTACTTAAAAGATTCATCGCCACTTATAACCAAATACTTACTTAGCTTTATTTTATATTTTAACATCTGAAACAAAATCGATTAAACATTATATTAAAGTTAATGTAGAGTATAAATAAAAATAAGTGACATATAAAAATGACAAGCAATAGTCGGTGAAAACTTATTTTTACGTGGTTCAATCCCGTTAACCCCTGTTTACGAGCGACGGCGCAGTTAGGGGACTTTATTGCATTTGCACTCAATTCTCTTTACATTTTCTTGGATTATAGATAATCTCATGAAATAGATCCCTAGTTGGTACTTTTTTATGTTCAAAATTACTAAATTAGCCACAAAAAATACTTTCCAAAAGGACATGGCCGAAACTTGTATGGAGCTGTGCCCTGAAAAAAAAAATATTCATGGCCATCTACAAACAGTACGACATATTAAAGCTTATAATTATGTCTTTACATTCTTTTGAGTTTTATGATCAGAAAGCAGGCGAGAGACATAATATCAGCATAACAACTTTTAACAAATATGTTTAACAGATATGTTTCCATCTCCTCACGAGATATCTTAAAAATATTGATTCATACTATGTAGGTACCTACTAAAAATTGTATATTGAGACATTTTTTGAAAAGAGCACGTACCGAGTTTCTTGCCAGTTCTTCTCAGTGCAAACCTGCTTTCCGAACCTGGCGGTAGTCTTGACATTTCATGAGAGCTTATATCTAGGCCTATGTGAAATAAAGAATTTCATTTCATTTCATTTCATACAAAATTGACAACCCTCTCATGAAAGGTGATCTGTGCTCTGCATCTATGCATAAAATGATATTTATTCGAAGAATGCGCGGAAATTCGAAAACATTAAAAAAAAACAAGAAAACAAATTAATTTACCTAAATTGCTACAAACATTGAAATAGATAATTGCATTAATGCACAACAAGCTGAAAAAGTACAGGCATGATCCACAATTTCTTATTGTAATAAAATAAAAATGGCCTTTATTAAGACATATCATTTAAAAATTCCATCATGTATCATGCATGATGTCTATTAAGTACAAGAAAGTCAAAAATTATATTTTAAATCTAATAGGTTTAGAATAAAAATATTTTGTTTGAAATATGAAATGTCCGAATTGCCTATTGGCACAGGCCTCTTCTAGCTGTTATTACTGTGTTCTGTCGTGTGCAACCCTGCGCCAATTTGGTCCCGCAGTCTGTCTTATCTCATCCTCACATCTCCTGAATCGTCTGCCTCTGTTTCTCTTGGCATCGTGGGTACCAGTTAGTCACAATTGTGCTCCACTTTGCTTGTTTGTCCCTCACCATCTCCAGTATCCAGCGCATCTCAATTGTTTAAAGTCAATTTAAGTTACATCCGTAACTTTTGTATTTTTCCTAATTTCATACGTAGAGACATTATTTTGGCTTAATTCCCACCATGCACCATTCTATAGCCCTCTGACACTTGGCTAGTTTTGCCACATGCAATGCAAGTACTTATTGAATACTCTACTTTTTAATTGCAGCCCGATGTCTTTCTTTTTCATAATTTCTTTTGATGGGGTCAATTTTTTTTCTACCCGTGGCTATTCGTCTTTCATTTTCTCTTTTTGTCAGACCTACAGACGATATAATTTGCCATAAATATATGTATTCGTCAACGTAGTCAATAGTTTCTTCGTCCACAATGATATCAATTTTTGTGTAGTTGATTATTACTTCAGTTTTTTCGTAATTCATTGACAGACCTTGTGTTGAACTTTTTTGATAGAGCTGTTGGACCTTTTTTTTCCTAATTTTTCTGAGCTCTCCTCGAGCACAAGATCATCGGCAAACCTAAGGTGGTTAAGTTTATCTATTTCAATATTCCAACATTTAGTCTAGCAGTTTAGATTGCAGAAAACTTCGAAAGAAAAATATTTGGCGAGACTAGGTTTCCTTGTCTCAAGCCCCTTTTTATTGGAATTTCATCAGCTAAAATTTAATTTGTATTTTGGCTTAACTGTTTTTTTACAACTTTTTAATTTTTTTTTTCTTAAAATTTATTATTAGGCTTATTTATGCCCTGTTTCTCTTATGTAAAGCATAAATTTTGTCACTTTCCAAGGAATCAAATGCTTTCCTGTAAGTAGTTTAAAAAGCCAAGTAGATTTTTATCGTAATACCTAAGAACTACTAATCTTTGACAAAAAAAATCCAAAAACTCCTTTTCTTGTGGCTTTTGACTTTGTATTTTCATTCTTGGACTTCATATCAATGAGAACTTTTCAGGGTTTTTTAGAGGAGTGTCCCTCAAAGTACGTAGACTGTACTTCTGAATTTTCAACCTGTTGTGAATTCATTCAAGGGTATCCCTACTTTTTGGGCTAATTTGACCGCGCTAAATATGTTTTGTCTGAGATGTAGGTACAAGGTCTCGACAATGTATGTAGGCACAATTCTCAGGCAAAGTCCAATACTTTTTATCCTTGCTGTCATTAAATTCGGGTACGTGGATATAAGAATCATGAAAGAATAAATAATTATTTTCATACAAAAAGTGTGCCATAATACAAACTAATGAAAAAAACTATAAAGTATCAAAATTTTATAAATTGCAAGTTGCAACTAGCATATTTTTATATTAATCACACAAAGAACCTGTCTTTAAGGGGGCTGTACAAATTGTGCTATGGTGTTGGCCAAGATGCTGTCCAATGTGTATTTTTTGAATAATAATAAATACTTGGAATTTACCGATTAGAGAGATTCTGTTGGGTTTTACAGGCCACAAAGAGTGCAGTGACAGTAAGCTCGAGCTAGAGCTGAAGCCGAGCGTGGAGCGGCACCATGCGCCCGGCGGAGCGCGCCTGCTCGCGCACAGCATACGAGCCGACCACCTGCAAGGTACCACCGCCACCTTCTGACACACCTTCACAAAGAGAGCGGCGACAGCGAGCTCGAGCTAGAGCTGAAGCCGAGCGTGGAGCGGCACCATGCGCCCGGCGGAGCGCGCCTGCTCGCGCACAGCATACGAGCCGACCACCTGCAAGGTACCACCGCCACCTTCTGACACACCTTCACAAAGAGAGCGGCGACAGCGAGCTCGAGCTAGAGCTGAAGCCGAGCGTGGAGCGGCACCATGCGCCCGGCGGAGCGCGCCTGCTCGCGCACAGCATACGAGCCGACCACCTGCAAGGTACCACCGCCACCTTCTGACACACCTTCACAAAGAGAGCGGCGACAGCGAGCTCGAGCTAGAGCTGAAGCCGAGCGTGGAGCGGCACCATGCGCCCGGCGGAGCGCGCCTGCTCGCGCACAGCATACGAGCCGACCACCTGCAAGGTACCACCGCCACCTTCTGACACACCTTCACAAAGAGAGCGGCGACAGCGAACTCGAGCTAGAGCTGAAGCCGAGCGTGGAGCGGCACCATGCGCCCGGCGGAGCGCGCCTGCTCGCGCACAGCATACGAGCCGACCACCTGCAAGGTACCACCGCCACCTTCTGACACACCTTCACAAAGAGAGCGGCGACAGCGAGCTCGAGCTAGAGCTGAAGCCGAGCGTGGAGCGGCACCATGCGCCCGGCGGAGCGCGCCTGCTCGCGCACAGCATCCGAGCCGACCACCTGCAAGGTACCACCGCCACCTTCTGACACACCTTCACAAAGAGAGCGGCGACAGCGAGCTCGAGCTAGAGCTGAAGCCGAGCGTGGAGCGGCACCATGCGCCCGGCGGAGCGCGCCTGCTCGCGCACAGCATACGAGCCGACCACCTGCAAGGTACCACCGCCACCTTCTGACACACCTTCACAAAGAGAGCGGCGACAGCGAGCTCGAGCTAGAGCTGAAGCCGAGCGTGGAGCGGCACCATGCGCCCGGCGGAGCGCGCCTGCTCGCGCACAGCATACGAGCCGACCACCTGCAAGGTACCACCGCCACCTTCTGACACACCTTCACAAAGAGAGCGGCGACAGCGAGCTCGAGCTAGAGCTGAAGCCGAGCGTGGAGCGGCACCATGCGCCCGGCGGAGCGCGCCTGCTCGCGCACAGCATCCGAGCCGACCACCTGCAAGGTACCACCGCCACCTTCTGACACACCTTCACAAAGAGAGCGGCGACAGCGAGCTCGAGCTAGAGCTGAAGCCGAGCGTGGAGCGGCACCATGCGCCCGGCGGAGCGCGCCTGCTCGCGCACAGCATACGAGCCGACCACCTGCAAGGTACCACCGCCACCTTCTGACACACCTTCACAAAGAGAGCGGCGACAGCGAGCTCGAGCTAGAGCTGAAGCCGAGCGTGGAGCGGCACCATGCGCCCGGCGGAGCGCGCCTGCTCGCGCACAGCATACGAGCCGACCACCTGCAAGGTACCACCGCCACCTTCTGACACACCTTCACAAAGAGAGCGGCGACAGCGAGCTCGAGCTAGAGCTGAAGCCGAGCGTGGAGCGGCACCATGCGCCCGGCGGAGCGCGCCTGCTCGCGCACAGCATCCGAGCCGACCACCTGCAAGGTACCACCGCCACCTTCTGACACACCTTCACAAAGAGAGCGGCGACAGCGAGCTCGAGCTAGAGCTGAAGCCGAGCGTGGAGCGGCACCATGCGCCCGGCGGAGCGCGCCTGCTCGCGCACAGCATACGAGCCGACCACCTGCAAGGTACCACCGCCACCTTCTGACACACCTTCACAAAGAGAGCGGCGACAGCGAGCTCGAGCTAGAGCTGAAGCCGAGCGTGGAGCGGCACCATGCGCCCGGCGGAGCGCGCCTGCTCGCGCACAGCATCCGAGCCGACCACCTGCAAGGTACCACCGCCACCTTCTGACACACCTTCACAAAGAGAGCGGCGACAGCGAGCTCGAGCTAGAGCTGAAGCCGAGCGTGGAGCGGCCTCCTGTGATACCACCATCTTTTCAAACTTTCTAATCTAAATAATTTTACAACTGCCATTTGTGTCATACTATGTGATGGATAATATTACGTGGACTACAAACATTTTCCTACTGCTACAACCTCATACAACTATAAGCAGTTCGCAGAAGTCTCCTTCCATGAGACCAGGTCCCCTGATACACCGAGCTCGTTCGTCTATGTGCATACTATCTCTTCCAGCCTTTATTGCACTGGAGGTCTTTAAATGATCATTTTCAATTCTTCATAATATGGGAACATCCTCATTCGTCTTCTTGCATTTACACGTCCTCTTATACATATCCTAAATCGATACAACCATACTGCCTGCAGCAGCCGTGTCTCGTGAGGATACTGCAATGGTATCGCCTGTTGCAGGGGTGCACCACCAGCAGCACGGCGGCGGCGGACACATGTCAGTGCCCGTCAGCATGTCCTCCTCCGCTTCCGACAGCGACAAGCCCGCCAAGCAGAAGAGGCATCGGACGAGGTAAGACCGCAGCCTTTGATTACAACATTTCTATGATCTGACATATTTACTCGTACACCTTCCAAGTTATTGGGGTTACACGTTTGACTACACGGTCGTTTACAACCAGGCTACCTAAAAGAACTACAGATATCGGCTAAAAATATACAGTTGAAAAAAATCTCCTGAAAACGCTAGGAACTGAAACTTTCGTAAAAATTTGGAAGACTTATCCGTCACTGCGAAGTAGTTTTCATATTCACCTGTTATTGCGAAGTATACCAAAACAAATATCTTAGTAAAAGGAATCCTGTTTGTGTTTAGAAGAGAGTGAATGTATTGTCATCAGGGTCACCACTTAAAGTGTTTGTGTTTGAAGTTGTGGGTGTGGCTTTACTCGCAGACTTAGGACTTAGTACCGACCAATACAATTTCTAAATCTTATTATTTTATGCTTTATCCACCAAATATATGATTTAATTAGGTACAATTTAATTTCTGTGTGGCGTACCAAGGCACCAGCGAACCCTTGCTCAGTGACCATACTAGTGATATTGTAGTCAGTTTGTACAACGCATGGGATGTGCCTTTTCAGTGTAGTTCAGTTGTAGTTCAGATTAGTGCGTGTGCGCAGGTTCACGCCGGCGCAACTGAACGAGCTGGAGCGCTGCTTCACTAAGACGCACTACCCCGACATCTTCATGCGGGAGGAGATTGCCATGCGCATCGGACTCACCGAGAGCAGGGTACAGGTCAGTCGTAGCCATATAATAATAGACTTATTGATTACGATTTGTCTTTGTTTTAATTACCTTTATGGGTTTTGTTACTAGCTGACACCGAGCATTGCTTTGATGGTCTGTGCTAGCCATAGACCAGTGCCCTATTCATCAAACGTTACAAGCCTTGTATTACAAGCGATTCTCTTGTAAATTTCTGCATTTTTACAAACGTGCGTTCATCAAAACTACACGTGTAAATTACAAGCTACAAGTTATATCACTTGTAATACAAGTGCTTTTTCACACGTGTATTAGTAGTTTTGTTCATCAAAAATGCCACCGTTGCTCGTAGCTTGTAACTTGTAGCTGAAAGTTGGAGAATCTCCGCGGACTCTTTACTTGTAACTTACACATGTAGACATACGTACCTACCTACTTAATAATCAATCAATCAATTTATTTTATTTTCCCAATCACATATAATCACATTACATTTTAATATTATATATTGAAACTTAATACATTTGATAATTATTATATTATTAACATTTTCGTGGTTTAGACTTAAGGAATTCCACAAGCTTAGTCAAATAAATGGCGGGAAACAAAAAAATCTTATATTTATGTAAAACAAAAAAAAAAAGAACAAAAATATCGTATATAAATTATCGCGGCATTCTAGTTATTAGTACAGTACGACAAAGCTAATCTTGGCACGTGGGCAAAATCGGAACTAACGCCGCTATCTTGTGATACTGTGTCGACTGTGGACAGATTGAAAATTGGGGAGGTTTTGTAAATAATAAGCCAAAAATTTACGTTAGTAAATTCTTGCAACATACAGACAGATATGCCGACACAGGGATCTATCAAACATTGTCACAAGATAGCGACGTTAGTTCCGATTTTGGCCACCCGCCAAGATAGCCTTGTACTTGCGGTATTATATTCATTGCGCAGACTTTTTTTTAATTAAAAACAACATTTAAAAAAGATGTACTTGCGGTACCATATTTGTACCATAGACATTGCCCAAAGACAATTTTTTTTTATTAAAAACAATATTAAAAAAAATCTAGTATAGTCTGCCAAAAAAGCCATGAAACAAAAAAGTTTAAAAATAATTATAAAAGTCGAAATAAAGTACATTTTAGAGGATACTTATATAATTAAAAAAAATATAGATAATTCTTTTCAGTATTCTGTTTGAACAGATTTTTCAATTACTTAGTCATAATATAAGTCAGGGAAAAAGGGAAAAATTATTATTGTGTCCGTGAATTAATTTCAAGACTTTTTTGACGGACTACGTGCCACACTTGTAAATTAAAAACTACAAGTTTCTAAAATCTACAAGTAACGTGAAATTATTTGATGAACGTAATCTACAAGAACTTGTGAATTTTTTTTAAACTTGTAACTTGTGAGCTTGTAGACTTGTAATGTTTGATGAATAGGGCACAGAGAATTACTTTATGTGCTAGCTGACCTGGCAGACTGAAAACAACTGATTTTCAGTTTCTACAAATAGTAATTTATTAATAGTTGATACACCACGCTGACTTTATTTTACCAACTCAAGGCCTTTTCGAGTGATCGCAAAAAACTTCCTCAAATTACAGCGCAAACAAACAAAAGAATAATTGTAATTCTTTAGTATTGGTATTTTTTTCTATGTCATTTTTCTTTTTGTGACCTTTCATTTCGTTGTATCTTTCGTATTTATGTTCCGAAGCACCATTCTTGTTTATTTTTAGTTTTTCTCATGGAAATCGTGTCTTAAAAGTCAACGATTAATTATTATTATCACATACATATTAAAACATTAAAAAAAAGAGTGAACAGGGATTTTCTAGATGAGCGCGCTCCATCTTTAACCTCATCCTCATTCCCATCACGTGGTATTTTGGTTAAGCGTAAACCTGTATTAAATAAAAAATCCTTCCTCTGATTTCCTATAATTTTATATCATTTTGTTATTTATAACTATTAATAGTTAAATGAGCTTAAGCTGGTAAATAAGTTTACTTTTGTGAGGTCTCTAAACGAGCACCAAAGTCTAATTTTGCTAACGTTGACCCGTCTTAAAATGCGAACCGTTATGTCCAGTTATATCTGACATCCGTTGAATATCGCATTTACGAGAAATTAATAAAAAATAAACCGGCGGCCCCAGCGCTCCACCTTGCGCGACGCCACTTCGCACGGCCCGCACAAAAGTTGCACCACATCGATACATTTCACGAGATGGAAGGACCTGCCTCTACCTGCACCAACCTTGGCACGCAACGAACAAACAACTAGTGCACGGATCTGTTTAATAACCCACGCTTTTGGAAGTATTTTTATAATCATAAAGTTGAAACATAGGTAGCTGTTTTGATTTTTACTTAGTTCCTACTTTCTGTCTCTAAAGCGAACATCTTGTGAATAAGCGTTGATGTGTGACGTGACTTTACCAAAGACTTTACGGAGCTACGTGCTTTGTGGAAACTTAATAACATTTGTTTGGTGGTGAAGAAAAATGATTGCGAGGAAACCTATATTACTGTACCTACCTGAAAGTTTTCCTCAGAGCTAATAAAGTCGTAGGTACGAAGCCTTTCATAATTGTTATCAAACTATAGCTTTTCTAAATTCTTGGACCTATATAGGTACCTTTTTTACTCCGTCGGCTCTTGAATCTGGATATACTGTCTTAGGCTGCTGCCTGAAAGTAATCCTGAGATTGCAATGTTGAAGTTTCTGGTATGGACGTAGTTTTCTGATTTTCATGCATGATTCTTTCATGAAAAAGTAAAGATTCATTCTTGCATATGCAAAGTGCAACTTATTATCTAATATCACAGATACTGAGCCTATACCATGGATATATAATCATTACGTCGTCGTGAACAACGCGTTATGTTACACACTAGGTATAAAAACACACACCCACACGAAATATCTATTGAAAAAATGAATAATGAATTGCAATATAAATATGTACAAACAAAAGACCGGAAATGAGGATGCAGCTGTCAGTCGTTGGACGGCGTGAGCTATAAACGGGCAGTAATCTGCTAATAGCGGCTTTGTGGAAGCACTTAGTCTCCGGATAAACTGTGCTTTGCGCTACGAATTAGTCTTAATTTGTGTCGTACGCGCACATATTTGTGATTCGTTAACACGCTGACACACAAGCCTCTCCGTCGGCCAGCTTTGAACGCGGTTCAAATATACTTTTGTCGGTGTTGCTAGCTCTAATTGAAACAGTTTCACGAGATTAGAATTTTTAAGTAAACGAAATTCACTCGTACGTATGTTTGTGGTTGTATGAATATGGTGAACTCTTTCGTCATTGCATTCTAAACGAATGTTTTCTTTTATTTTAAAAGACTTATGTATCGGTACGATTGCATCATCATTCATGGTAAACCAAAAAATGTTGATCATTCAGGGGAGGTATGAAAAAAAATGCTGTGTAATTTGTCTAATATGATGACATTACTGGATAGTAAATAAATCACATTTCGGTTATTTATGACACGATTAAAAAAATTATGAACAGATTAATTTGTATTGCTAGATCGTAGACATAGATAAGAGATCTCTATGATCTCAGAGTTTTTTTTGTTGTGAAACGTGCGTCGAAGAAAGTGTTGGAAGAATTGTGCGTGATGTTTCATTTCAGTGGTGTTCCTGAATATTGGACCATACAGATAATTACATTCGAGTAGCGGATTATAGAAAAATAAATTAATCTGTCCTGCTAATTATGAATTTCTGCAAAGTAACGCCTGCTTCCATTCAATACAAAAATGCTTAGTGCTCTTATTCTGCGCTTACCTGTCTGTCTTTCATCGCATAATTCATAAAACATGAACACTTATTTTGTAGATCGCTTATTTAATTAAGTCATTTCTTAGTAAAGCTAGTATTTAGCGATAGAGCAAGATAAATAATTATTTCCCGATGTTCCGAGCAGTGTGTCGCATCCCAGACGTCGTAATCTGTGTTCTTCGGAGCATCATTTCTCTTTGAATTGTGAACTGAGTTTACGATTACCACTGCTGTGATGAATGTGGTCGCTACTGGGCACTGGGCGCTGCGTTATTGATTGACGATCATCTGCTAACGTATTGATCAATATTAATTACCATGACGACTACTAGTTCTATTTGGGACGAGCGTGGGTTACACCTTGCACCAGATGATTTCTACTGTACTTGATGATAGTGTGGATAGTGGATACCTACCTTAATCGGTTTTTTAATATATATGGGTTGTTCTTTCGTACGTGCGGTTGGTATAGTACTCACAGCTACTCTAAGGGTTTTTCTTGTGACAAGTGTAGACATAACTATTAATTTTGACTATCGTAATTTTAGTGGGGTCTAGACTTTAAGCCTCTCAGGAATAATAATATAACAACTTAGAAAGAACTTATAGACCATGTTCGATGTTAGTGATAAACAACCGGAACTATAAAGATTAAATTTTTACTTTTCTCGTATGTATATTAAAGTCAACATCAGCTATGCGAGTTAGCACCTCGTCCAACCTTAGACTCATATTATCTCCACAATTACTTTTGCAGATAATAATTATGGAATGACGTATCCAATCGTCAAATTAATCTCGTAACTTATCGATGACAACTGTTATTGTCATACAGTTTTGAATTTCGTTTGACAATGCATACCAAAATTAATCATTCAAATAGAATAGATAAGTCATACGGCTACGGCTATACTAATGATATAATACTTTGAAATGAAAACGAAACGTACCTACGTAGAGACAAAGTTTTTAGTTTTCTGCATGAAACATGAAAGGTAGTATCAATGGCGGATTATCCTAAAGGCAAACTAGGCACGTGCCTAGGGGCGCGAGGTTACAAAGGGGCGCGCGCGGCGCGGCTTTAGGTACATCACGATCGCGCGCGCTCGCACGATCATGTAGAGTTGGATCGGTGAGAGTTTGCGTTTCGAAAATCTTCGTTTCTATACAAAACCATTAAATACTTTATTTATGTTGTATTATGAGAAATCAAAACACATTTTTTCAATTCTAATCGAAATACATTTACAAGGGCCGCGGGCTCCGCACCCATGTGGTCCCCCGGCGAGCGCGGGGCCCGGGGGCGGGAGTACCGCTCGTGTTGTTATGGTTGTGCCGTTGTCGTCAGTGACCAGGCGGTGCAAACTCTCAAGGCTGATTTTCACAGGTCCAGTATTTTGAATCTAGCCCAGCAATTCAGTGGCCTGGATCGGCCAAGGTACTGGGTCCGTGCGTTTAGATTAGTCCAGTAGTTATTTTCAAAGTGTTAGGGTGACAACGTCATGTTATGCGTATCTCACAGGTTGATAAACGAAGGCAACTGTAGCCATTGTGTAAAAAGGAAGAACTTTACAAGAAAAAGCAAACGTAAATTATAAAATAGATAGATTACAGAGATTTTTTTTAACTCGATTTACTGATTTCTCGAGATTTTAGGTACTGATTACTCATGAACCAACTAATGTCAGAAGACCCAAAGGAGTATTTAAATAGGCTTTAAGAATGGCTACAGATATTTTTGACGAATTATTGTTATTGATCAACACTTCCATTTACGGTGAAAATACGTTTATGAGAGACGAGTCTTCATTTTTCGTGCACATGGTCACCTCACGATAATACGACATCGAGTGGATCAACGCGTTTAAACAGGCCCAGCGGCACAGGAACGGAAGGCGCGGGGTGCGGGAGGCGGTCACTGGACTCAAAAACTAGCTTCCGCTTTATTCTAATCCAGTGCTGATTACTGAATTCTGGACTGGATTGCAAAGTGTTTACATTGGTCAAATATCGATCCAGTCCACTGAATTGCTGGCCTGGATCGAAATACTGGACCTGTGAAAATAAGCCTTCATACAATCAATTGATTACCTACGGGGGCTGAAATTGCCATTGCTCAAAATTTAAATAAAATTGTATATTTTTTTAGTATGGCAAGTATGCAATTGTCTTAAACTTGTAATTTTTTTTATATAAGTTACACTTAAACCTAATAAGTTAGATAATATGTAGTTTTGTGATCAGATTCAAGAAATTAGCAAATATACTTTTTTGTTAGTATTATTATTATATTATCTGTGGTTTTCAGTTTTATGCAGTGCATAGAGTATCTAAATATATAAAAGAAGAAACTGACTGACTGACTGACTGACATATCAACGCACAGCCCAAACCGCTGGGTCTAGACTCCAAATTTGGCACACATGTTCCTTGGGAGGTCTAGGGGTGCAGTAAGAAAGGATTTTTCAAAATTCATCCTCTAAGGGGGTGAAACGGGGGTCCGAAATTTGGATTTTATCAAGTTAAAATACGTCTTTACGCCGCAACTACTGAACAGATTTGGCTAAAATTTGGAATGGAGGTAGATTGTATCTTGGATTAGAACATAGGCTACTTTTCATCCCGCTTAAATTCATGGTTCCCGTGGGATTAGTTAAAAACCGAAATTCACACAGAAAAAAAATCGTCATGCCGCAAGTGCACAACCGATTTGGCTCGAATTTGGCATGGAGATAGATTATATCCTGGGTTAATAAATATGCTACTTTTTATCCCGGAAATATCCATGGTTTTTGCAGGAAAAAAGAAAAACAGATATTCATACGCGAAAAATACTACTTCACGCTGTAATTACTGAACTGATATGGCTGGAATTATGAATAAAGATAGATTATATCTTGGATTAATACGGAGGCTACTCTTCATCCCGAAAAAAATCATGGTACCCGTGGGATTTGTCAAAAACCCGAAATTCACGCGGAAAAAAATCTTCATGTCGCAAGTGCACAAACAATTTGGCTGGAATTTGGAATGGAGTTAGATTATATCCTGGGCTAATAAATAGGCTACTTTTTATCCCGGAAAAATCCATGGTTTTTGCAGAAAGAAAGATAAACAGATATCCATGCGGGAAAAATACTACTTCACGCCGTAATTACTGAACTGATATGGCTGAATTTCGGAATAAAGATAGATTATATCCTGGATTAATACGAAGGCTACTTTTCATCCCGGAAAAATCCATGGTTTCCGCGGGAAAACTGAAAAATTGATGTTCACGCGCGAAAAATACTACTTTACGCTGTAATTACTGAACGGTTATGACTGAAATTCAAAAAGGGGATAGGTTTTATCCAGGATTAATACATAGGCAAATTTTTATCCCGGGAAAATCCATGGTTTCTAAGAAAATAGTTAAATAGCAGACATTTATTCGGGAGAAATACTCCATCGTGCGGTCACTTCTGAACCGATTGGGCTGAAATTTGGAATGGAGATAGATTATATCCTAGAATCAACTACTGTTTTCTCAGGAAAATCCATTGTTTTCGTGATAATAGAGAAAAACAGATGTTCATCCGGGAGAAAATTTATTCCTTTACGCACTACTACTGAAAATTCTTGGTTTAAAGTTGAAATGAAGATAGATTTCATGTAAATTAACACAAAGGGTACTGTTTATTCCGGAAAATGGATGGTTCCCGTAGAATAGGGAAAACTAAAATTTACGCGTGCGAAGCCGCGGGTATCTGCTAGTATTGAATATGCAGTGTTACCAGAACCTTGCAGAGGTCCTTTTTTACTTTTTAGGTGATTTTTCGTATCTTAAAGAATTCATTCTTAATTTTTTATATACAACCAATTAAAATGGAAATTAAAATGGAACCCAAACCGACAAACAATTTGTCATTTTACTGCAATTCATAAATCACATCAACTACCAGCCTGGTAGTTGATGTGATGTTGCCTGGTAGCACTAGGTGATAGTCCACTGGGCTTAATAAGCCCGAATGTCACTTTCGTTGTTCGCATAGTTAGGTTAAGTTATCCCTACTAATATTATTTGGAGTGACCGAAACCGCCTCTTCTTTAATATAGAAAAGTGTCAAATGATGTTCTTCACTCGTTCGAGATAGTATAATCACCAATTATAGTAAACACCAACTTGTAGCTACCAGTTATGCAATGAGACGATTCCTCGTGCTTTCGAAGTTAGTAAACTTTTTGATATAGCTGCTGGGGGCGCCCATGAGGTGCTTGCCTAGGGCACTCTCTACATTTAATCCGCCTCTGGGTAGTATGCAATAGGTATTGCGGGTAGAATAATAATAATTTGGTCTTACTTTTAATAACAGGGATATTTTCTGCTGCTGTCTATCGTTGAGCATAGTTTACGGTTACCTTACTACACGCATTCATATTATTATTATCGTGTTTTAATAATTAGTATATTCAATATGTGGGTATAAAAAAAGGCGTGTGGCACTCGGAGACTGCCGCGGTAAAGCTATTGCATAGAATTTAAAGTTATTTTTAGTTTTGCCATCAATCGAAAAGTAGAACTTTTGGTACCAGGTGCAACTTCAGAACTTTTTAATGACTTTTTGAAATATCACGCACGTGATATTTCAAAAAGTCATTAAAAAGTTCTGCTATTTTTCGATAGATGGCAAACTAAAAACTAAAAAGTTGTGGAGTTGCGCTCCTTGCTTTCATGCTAGCCTAGCACCAAAAGCTCTACTTTAGGAGTGCCAGGTTATTTTCGTTACGAAATTTCTGGATTCGGTCTGCACCGTCAAAGCCCGCGATAGAAGCTATGCAATAGTTAGTTTTTCCACAGTTTTGTAGTTGCTCGGTCCGAACGTCTTGAAACTAGCGAGATTCGGTTTCAAGACATAGCCTCTTCGCACACGGCTCGTAAGCTTAAGCGTAGCGTTATCCTCGCGTACGACAAGAGCAGGACGAGCAGGAATTATTTCAAACATGTCAGCAGACGAAGTGTTGTTGCAGCGAATCGTAGGAGGCGTAATTGTCATATTGTCATCGTTATAACGATACGCTTAAGCTTACGACCCGTGTGCGAAGGGGCTTATTCTCCGCGAGGTGCGCTGGTTCCGGGAAATCTGTGCATTAGTCGTTATTTATACTGTTGCTGTTGGACTTGGCTGTTGGCTGCCGGCTGTTTGCGCAGGCGCGGCGGCCGGCGGCGTATTTAGTTAATACTGACGGCAAATAGTGGCAGCAAACTAGCACTTCGCAAATATGAACACGATGTTACGAGATGATGGAAACAAACTCATACTACTTTATGGATAAGTATAGCTAAAATGTATATAAAACGTTGTTCTGCATCGAATTAAAAATTAGAGTATATATATATAACATTTAGTATATTATATATAACATTAACAACTTTAGTTCTACAACTTTTCAAAATTCAGTATTTATTTATTTCATCCAAAAAAAAATATTTCTGAAAAGTGACATTACACTGTTGCGGACCGCGGCGTCGCCGTGCCGCGGTCCGCGCTACTTGCCGAGGTTACATTACAGAGTAGGAACAAGTAGAGTATCTGCGCAAAATATTGAATATTTGATATTTCTTAAAATATCGAAAAAAACTCGTAGAACAATAGTTTTAATGTAAACAAATACATGCTCAGAGTGATTTGGAATTGATGATTAAACGAACTTACCTGTAAGTGAAGTTCTATCACAATTATGTGAATACATTTTATTCGAAAATAATAATAAACACAATCAGGTACACTTTCATTGTACTGGCAATTTCGCACTTTTATTTATTTTGTTTTTTAAAACTGACCACCCTGATGGACACGCTGTCCCAGCCTACGTCCGCGCCATGCTTCATTCTTTAGAGAATATTTAACAAAATTTTCGTATTATACTCATGGGTTTTGGGTATGGGAGGGACCTTATATTATTATTTTCGAATAAAATGTATTCACATAATTGTGATAGAACTTCACTTACAGGTAAGTTCGTTTAATCATCAATTATATTTCATACATTTTATTCTTCAATAATAATAAACACAATCAGGTAGATGTTTAGAGATGAAAATTTTTGTTAAATTATGGACATTAACAGATAGTAAATTGTTTCCTATTATAATAGGAAATAGGTCCTCTTTATACCACAGAAGTATTTAATTAACACAATCTTTTCGTTCAATTCCTGGATCAATAAACCAGTCACATTACAAATAGGTTTAATTTATATTTAGATAGATTATAATGATTAATGATTAGAGAGCAAAAGAGCTATTGCGACAGAAGCATCATCGCTCAATAAGAGGTTATAAAACTTAGGTAACGTCCGTAATGGTTGTTACCAGCAGACTGCTTTTCTGATGAGGTCAAGCAACAAACTACGTGCTCGCCGAGGAAGTGTTGCGTACTTGGTGCTGAGTACACTGAAACGCAGACCTCTCTCGTGAGAGATTATATTCCTCGGCAGACACGTTCTCACGGTGGTCTGCCTGCAGGCGACCTTATGAGGTCGCTTCAACATTATCAGGAGGTTGTCTATTATATATCTTGGTCTAAGATTTTGTAAACGACATATCGATTTGTTTTTCAAAGCTGTGGCAAATTTTTATACTTTCTCTTCAGTTTTGATTATGGTATAATTAAAACTGGTTCGCCCTGAGTAGTAGCTGGCGTTGTATAAACTCAATAATTCCCTTGAATTATATAAAAACAATAATACTAACTTTAACTAATGCTAATGTTTTCATTCTGTGCTGTGTCTACTGCCTAAAGCTAAAAAAGTTACAAGATCAGCAAAGCAAAGTTACGGAATGAATAAACTCTTATTAAGGCCCATTGAGCAATGTGTTAGCATACTATATTGTGTGCTACTATGTGGTGTTTGATGTTAATTTATCTATTCATTTTCGCAATATAATATTTATATATATATATATATATATATATATATATTTTTTTTTTTTTTGACCCAAAATCATCAGCAGAAATTAAACTCAACGCCGAATGATAACAAGTAATCGTACCATATGCTACGTCGTTAACAAGTTGTTCTGTTGGAAATTACGAGGTTGACTTATAATGTACGGATTGTACGGATCTCAGTCGTTATTAAAGCAGTATTGCCACAAAACTTTGTAAATAACACAAAATTTTTGAAACATATAGATTATTAAAAATTCCAACAAAATGTCCTTTTTTTTTTTTTTTTAATGCCTTCAGAGAACTTCCTCCAGTAATTCCTATGAA
Source organism: Coenonympha glycerion (assembly GCA_963855885.1). Lineage (NCBI taxonomy): Eukaryota > Metazoa > Arthropoda > Insecta > Lepidoptera > Nymphalidae > Coenonympha > Coenonympha glycerion. Next base: position 18,072,186 of record OY979631.1, read on the forward strand.
TTGTGGTTCTCTAGGGAAAGACCATATTTATTTATTTATCATCAATAAATGTACTATAAGAAGTAAGTCTTTTGACACCTTATGTAAAAGAAGGAAATCCAAAGTTGTAGAGGTCCTTAGACGATGTATGTCTAAAGCATTGTCTATAATAGTATTTTTAAGCATTCTACCTCTAGAAGAATGTATAGAAGAGCAAAGGTAAACTTGGTGTTCCAAAATGTTCAGAATGCGTCTGTTTCTAAGACGTCTGGGTTCATATTGATTACATTTCGCATTATTGCAAGAAGCGATAAATTCAATAACTGGATTGAACTCTTTGAATAACTTTGAAGTATATAATTTTACAGCGATAGCTTAATCCCATTAACTGGATGTAACTCTTGGTCAGCTTTTGATTATCTTTAATTTCCATATAAGAAACAATTAACCCAATCGTTTAAATGAGGATATTTGATATCCTCTATGCAACTGATGTAAATCATGTGTATCAAAATAGATGTATCGAAAAATATGGCCATCAACTCTGTAAAGAGGTATTTCGATTCATCTTAACGTTAATTATTACAAAAACAAAAATCCCTCTAATGAAAAGAATTAGTCTTCATCTAGACCGGGAAATCGTGTGAATCACTAGTTCAACCTTTTAGGTTTAAGGGAGTTAGATGACTTAAAAAATGTTTTGTAACCACTGGCCATCTGATAGGATAACCGATGATGGACGAACAGCTGCGTCTAAAGTCTAATTTTTCTTACGGGCTACATTTTTTGTTTCTACAGACGTTCTGTGTAACCCCATCCATACCTAATAGCTGGAGAAGTGGACTTTAGGACTTTTAATCGGAATTAAGCTTAACTCTTAGATGATACAACGAGTTAAGCGTATAATTTTTTTTACAGAATTTGAATTGTTACATAATTCACGTCATAGTTTGCGGTTGGGTAACGATACTGCCATATCGTCAGAAATTAAAATAAAACCAGGAAACTGAGCATGTTTTGAGGGTAGTAAATAACTTTAACACTCTAACACCTAACAAATCTTCATGAAAAAACCGCGGTAAGTATCTGAGATGAGTCACAACTTCTTTATGTATTTTACCAAGGATGAATCGGTACTTTAAAATAAGATTCTTCAGTTCATAGGCATAAAACCCTTTTTAAGTATTCGCTTGTAGGCTGTTCTATGAACTATCAATTTCAAAGGATTTTGAACTACAAATTCATTCAACGCCTTTAAATTTAGAATGTATCTTTTACCACGTAAGATTTTGAGGTTAGACACATCTTAACTATAATCGAACATACTTGACTCACTCCCACATTATCTCACCCAAAAAAGAAATGTCGATTGTCAAAGACATTTGTCGCTTTTTCTTTGTTGTGAACGTGTAAGGCGGTACACTGTGTTAGTGTACGATTTTTAAAATGGTATTATGTAATAATAATTTTTTGGAGCTAGTTCCTTAATTTGTTCAATTCATTAAAATATTTTATTGAATGTACGTACATTTGTACACCTAGTGAAAGTCAAAAAATAGTCTTCACTTATTATAACTCCCGAAATTCTAGATCATGTTATAGATCGTGACGGATTCCTTGTCAGTAATATGTAACCAATAAACTTCAAAATGTTGAAGACAACTGGCATATAGGTACCTTAATGTCTAGCGTCGTCGATGAACCTGGTCCTTGTTGTGGCTGATGCTGGAGATTCGCTGCCACGTCGCATCTTCCTCGCGGCTGATCGCCAATACTCAAGTGTGTCACGCCCCCCCTGCTGGCCGAGCCGTAACGAGAGGGGGCCAGCTAGTTTCTCGAGAAACGAGATTGCGCTGTCCCAGCGGTGGGTGTCGATAGCAAAGTCGCCCGCCGCGCCCTGCTGGTTTCTTTATTTACAACACCTGACGATCAGTAACCATTGAAACTAGTATAATGCCCGAAACTATTTCTCCGAAAAAACATCTGGTCCCGTTCGTGAACTTTAATTACTTGTCATTTGTCAAAACAAAATGTCATTTGTCAATACTTAAGCTTCTTCTCAGTTGGACGCGTTGTGGTTTAAGATTTTTATTAGTTTCAGAAAGAATTTAACAATTCACTTCAATGAAACTTTCAGACTAATGGTACATTATACATAATATTGTTAACTTATTGAGTTTTGAGCTAATAGTTAAATTATCATCCCATTACACAATCTGAACATTAATTTTCGAAAGTAAGTAAAATTATTTTCCACCACAAAATCTAAACATTATTGTTGTAGGTACATAGTTAGAAAAGTTCGACGCGTTGGTACCCTCGTGGAATTAGTTTTTAAGTCGTGAAATAGTTATCACTGATAAAAGGCTATAACATTTAACTGGCTATTCATAAGCCAGGCAAGTATATCAAATAAACTATTTGATTCTTTGCAATGAAGGTCGGCTAGAATTTTACAACTGTCGGGACTAACCATTAATATAGTTCTTGTGACTGAGCGCCGATAGCAATTCGGGATCAAAGTCCGGGAGCTCATGCGGAGCCACTTGTAGTGAAGCCGAGAACAGCGCAGGTTAATTTTCACTTACCCTCTTTCCTCGGAGTCTGACGAAGATGAATGCACAATTATATGATTTGATTTGATTTTATTTTTGTTATAATAATAAATTTTACTAGCGTCTAAGCATTATCAGTATAGAAAATTAAGCAAGTTTTAACACTGAACACTTAATTTTTTTTACTTTGAACCTAAATTAACAAAAACGAGACGTGTTTTTGTAGTCGAGTGCTCATTGCCGCGCACAATAAAAGAATGAAGCATGGCGCGGACGTAGGCTGGGACAGCGTGTCCATCAGGGTGGTCAGTTTTAAAAAACAAAATAAATAAAAGTGCGAAATTGCCAGTACAATGAAAGTGTACCTGATTGTGTTTATTATTATTGAAGAATAAAATGTATGAAATATAATTGTATATAGCCCTGTATAGGCTTCGACTTTTATTTTGATGCAGCAAAATTACGTTTTTATCTTTATTTATGTGTGTATTTAATATTATTGTAAATTAACTAACCTAAAAAATCTATTAAAAATCGGTCAACTTTGTTGTTACGAATTGCCTCTTGCGCCAGAACAATATTTAGGATCCACACGTATACTTTTACATACACACTCATTTAGTACCTATTGTATAAATTACTACCTGACCGAGCAAATGTTGTTTTGCCATTTAGGCTTATAAAAATAGTTTACGATCTATTTTCGGACCTACAAAAATTTCAGAAAAACCAGTCAAGTCGTTTTGGAGAAGTTTGGTTACTGTTAGTTAAAGCCCGGAGAATTTTTTACATTAGAGAAGAAATAGAATGTATTTGAATGGTTGATTTCAACGGACTTTCCGTCAGACCTTGCCCAACCCGAAACCGTGTAAAAAGCGCGACACTAAACAAACACAAGTCCATATTACACCTCGCAGGTTAAAAAACTACTCACAAAGGTTCTGCCACACATGCCTGCCCACGCAACGCGCTATAAACAGAAATAATAAAACGCCCGAGAATCTCGCAGTGTGGCGCGAAGTGCTGGCGAGGTGGGCACTAGTGATGGCCGATCACACTACTGGTAAATCGGGACTGAATGGAAATCGGGACGTGAAATGATCGACGTAAAGTCATTGGTGAGTAGGCGCAGTTTGGAGAAGTGGGAGGCTAGGTTCTTCCCTGTTATGTAGGGATTATAATTTTTACAATTAATAAGGAATCCGTCAATTAGGACAAAGGTTAAAGCGCCATCTATCGACGGCATTCATCGCCAGATAGGAATTTTCCTATTATTTTAATAATGATATGAGAATTCAACTTATTTCAGATTCAGTTAAAACATGAAAGCTATTTTATTATTTTGGTTGACTTTTTCTAAATTGAATAAAAAAGAATTTTGACATTTAGTGATCAGAATCTAGTAATTGTTGCTGACCTATTGCACTTTTGACCGTTTTCAATAGATTCAACATTGCCCCACTAATTTGGGTAATATTCGGGACGCCCCGCGTCTTGAATAACCTACTTGGTCAACACTATCGTATAGTGAACGAACCCGGTTTTTGGACAATCGGCTACTGTTCACTTGTGACTTAATTACTAGTTACTACCGGCGAATGTCCGTGAACGCGCCTCTTGTGTGTCTGTGTGTGGCATCATAGCTCATAACTGTGACTCATCAGGCAATCAAGATTGAGAGAGAGAATCATTGATAGTTTAGTGCTTAGATTTATCGTATTTGCTAATAATGATGATAGACGTAGAGTTATTTTACAAGAAGTTCTTTATTGTACCAATCATTTTACTATCGAACATTTACCTACTAGGACCATTAGCGTAACGTACTCTTTGAGGCATAACCGTGAAACACTGCTACAATCGTACTATGTGGGTCGGGCAGTTTTAGACTCTTTTACAACTATGTTAGCCTCAATTTCTCCCTGCTTTTGGGGTTATAAAATGGGGAATAAATTCGCCTATTGCGCTCGCTGTCACACTTACGGGCTTTACTTAATTTATTGATAGTGCTGTCTTGTTTGCTTAATTTATTGCTCCGTAGGCAGCGAGATGTTCCGGTCAATATAATGTACAGCGCTCGGTTAGATACCTTATACTTAAATGTAGGTATTACATTCCAATTCTTAAGGTATTTCTTATCCCTATTACATTCTTGTATGACATAACATAAGTATAAACGCTATCATATTTAGTCTGTCCCGATGTGTAGTACAAAGACCCTGAGTCCCTCATTCTGTCAGTAGAAGTACCTACTATAACGGAATAACCTCACAGCAATACAGATATTTTAAAATCAAACATCAATTTAATTATGAATTTTCAATTATTGACATCTTGAATTTTAATAGACAATATTATGATAAATTATTCAATTGACTTTCTGAATTACTAATTTTTGACTTGATAAATTATTAATTTACAAACATTGACATCCTGACCTTTATCTATTGTAATATTATGAAAAATGATAATTTCAAATTCAATCAAACAAATATTAACATTAACTTTTTTTTATATTCATACGCCATAAGGCAGAATGTATAAGGATAAGAATTGTTATTGCTGACCACCTAATGTACCTGCATTCTTATGAATAAATGACATTTTATTTTTTTTTTATTTTTTTTTTATTTTTAAACTATTTCCATTGGTAGCCAGCCACCGACGAAGGCCGTCGCATATTATTATTCGTTCGGTTTAAATTCACAATTTCACAAGTGCAGTTTCGCATCCAAATAAATAAAAAATGTCGCTCGACCCCACCGCCGGGGTCGCTTCGCACTTTGTTTACCAAATCCTTTCATTATTAAAAAGATATACAGCTAGTGACGTCACCCGCAGTCGGTATCGATAACCATTAACCATTAATAACAGATTATTTGCAAATCCGTGTTTATAAAGACATAAAATCACTATGTTCTTTGTATACGTAGCAGGAATTGTTACGGTATGTCAATAAAAATTTACATCAAGATACCGCAAACAATAAAAAACTCCCTTTAAAAAGTTTCAAAAAGGAAGCTACATGAGTGGCTCATGGACAAATGGATAAAATTAATATTACAGATTATAATTCTACTAGCTTTTGCCCGCGGCTTCGCCCGCGTGAATTTCGGGGTTTTACAAATCCCGTGGGAGTCCTGGATTTTCTGGGAAAAAAAACAGCATATGTGTTAACCTAACTTCAGAAACACGATTGGATAAAAATTTCTCGCCAAAAAGTTCTCCCAAAAATTGCTCCAAAATCTCCATTTTTCTAATTTCCATCGAAAACTACGATGGACATAATTGTAATTTTCGTTTTAATGTATCCAATGTATCGGTAAAAAATAATTCCCAAAAACGCTCAGAACGACATTTAAATAACTGGCTTAGTTCTTGAAGTAATTAGGTAAAACTACCTTTTTCTGTTATATTCTTCCGCAACGCTGCATACTAACCTAACCTAACCTAACCCACCAACGTATTCATAAGAGTGAGAAGGACGAAAATAAAACCAACGTATCCGCTTAAGAGTGAAATAATTTCAGAACCTTTACCTTATAGGTATCCATTTTCACATTTAGAGTGATAATAGATTCAGTTTTTGCCCGCGGCCCCGCCCGCGTCTAATTCGCTTTTTCATGAATCCTAAGGGAAACGTCATTTTCCCGTTATCGTTCCCTATTCCAACCTTTAAACATGCTTTCAAGCAAGTTCGCTTGAACAATCTATCCATAGATGTAGCTATAGATTGCTGTAGAAAAATTGGTATTTTGAGTATCCCACGGGAACTACGGATTTTTCCGGGATAAAAAGTAGCCTATGTTTTAATCCGGGTTATAAGCTACCTATGTTCAAAATTTCAGCCAAATCGGTTCAGTAGTTGCGGCGTGAAGGAGTAACAAACACACACACAAACTTTCGCATTTATAATATTATATTAGGATTACTATAACATTATTACTATTATTGAATCTAGGTTTATTTTTAAGCACAATTAATATTTGCACACCCGTCAATGGGTAAAAACAAATTGATTCCTTTGTTGCTTGTATCCCACCTGTATTTACGTGTTTTTATGCAAATAAATGATAATTTATAGTCTGGACACATGAAAGTATAGTTAAATTTTGATACCTCGTTAATTTTTTTTAAAGAAGGTAAATACAGTATCAAATCTTCGTTTCTTTGTAGTACTGCGTATGTGAAATGCAATACAGAATCACGTACATGATTTGGATGATTTTTATTTTTAATTTGTATTTGGATGATGGTATGTTTTTCCTTTGTATCGTCATAATTTATGCTTGTCGTCTACAATTATTCGAAAAAGTATACAAAGGTAGCTTGATGTTGTACCCATTGAAATTATTATTTTTCAAAGTTACACTTTCGATCAGCCAGAAAAAGCAAAACAATACTAAAATATGTAACAAAAGATGACAAGTGTTTCCCGTGGCAACATTTTATGTGAAAAATCTGTGGTTGCCGAACCGAGCGTAGTTTGTGTTAACTTTACTCATGAGTGCTCCGCTCCACAATAACTATTGACAAAAAATCTCTCTGACCGATTGAGGCGGCCTTCCTGAAGTTTAATCGGTACATATAACATGGCTTTAAATACCGCCGAGTTCATTTATTTTTTTATGTATTTAAAATGTATAAAATTCCATAGTATCGTCGTATCGACTTTAATATAAGTATCGATATGGCGCAGGCCTACCTGCGGCTGTGGCAGCATTAGGGCGCATTACAGGCCGCAGCATTAAGATTTATTAGGTCATAAGTTAGGGCGCGGTCACCCGTAATGCCGGTAATGCCGCCGCAGCAGCGCGACATATTGCTGCTGCTGCTGCGGTGCCTAATTGTGTAGAATTCACTTCACTCCAACAATCACACATGAATATCATCATCCTTCATCATGTCGGCTTCAAATGCGACTGCTTGGTCTTGTAAGGTGTGCTGCTAGACGATAAAAGTCTGGACAAACTGGCGGCGGGACATTTACATATTATGGTTGTGGGGTCTCGCTGGAAAAAGCTTTTTGGGTAGGTAGAACTCAATCTCAAGTTTATTTTATTTTATTTTACTTTAAAGGCTGTTATTTTCTTATATTTTTTGCCGCATACTGAAGTTAAACAATAAATACTAATAAAAATAGTCAATATAAAAGATAACAACGAAAATTAAAATTATTTTACGTAGGTTTCGTAAAATGCGAACTCAATGCGAATGTTGTGAGTTTACAGTCGTATTATATCTGCCTCCTTACGGAATATCATAAAAATACGTTTCATGCTATGTAAGAAAAGCGTTAAGTATAGGTATGATGCTGTTTTTAAAAAGATCAAGGATCTAGTTTAATGCAAGTTCTTTTTCGTGCAAATCTGCTTTCCTAACTTGGGTGAAGAGTTTTGACTTTTTATAAGAGTTAGGCATATACTTACCTACTTATGTGAAAAACAAAGATTTTCATTTTCATAATCAACTCAAACTTTGTAAGCAGTATAACTCCATAGCTTTAACCGTAGGGGCTGAAACAAATCAGCGTACTGACGACCATCTGCCCAGTGCTTACCGCACCCAAAATATCGATTGACGGTTGTCGACCGCAGCTGGATGCTTGATATTCCATGGGTACTGAGTTTAATTTATTTACACGCAGGTAGGTTACATGCAATCTCACCTAACCTAATCGTACTAACTTGGAACAGGTCAGTAGGTACCTAATCCCTAACATTCGCCTCACAGGTATTTTGATCGCCCGTCAAATTTCCTGAACTCTGTTAGTTTTGGCCATCGAAGTTAACAGCCAAAGATTAAAATTGCAAGATGCGCCCTATGCATATATTGCGCACATCAAATACGTTCACAAATATGCTGTAGTTGCACGTGTGACAGAGAGGGTGACAACGTGTCGCACACAAGACAAAACGTGGACGTTTTTGGAGGTTAAGGGCAGGACATTTTAATATACAATATCTCCCCAACAAGAAGTCATCAAAACAAAACAGCAATATCTTTGATGGCGGCATAAAAAGGCAAATGCTAATAAAAGCCGATCCCGCGCTGCGACGGCCCATAACCACTTTTCTCCATAAGCCGAATGTTGCAGCGATGTAGCCGGCTATCAACCGGCTGTATCTGCCGCTACACCGCCGGCTTCCCTCGCCGGCTTAGCCTTGATTTACCATTATGCTGCGCCGTTTACAATAACAACGTGCTGTGGACGTTTTATATAATACGATTCACGCAGTTATACCTACTTGCTAATTATTATAAATTATTATTATTGCGAGTTTGCATGTTTGGATGTTTGTAACTCACTTACGCCGCTTAAAGAATAACCTAGATTAACAAATAGGCTAGTATTTGTCTCGGAAAAGTTCACGCAGATCCCGCAGGATTTTGAAAACAACGCAATTAGAAATAGCTTGATAGCTACTTGTAGATTGTTGTTAAATAAAACTACTTTGAAAGTAGGCATTAAGGTTGAGAAAGGGAACGAGAACGGGAACAAGAAATTTATGGTTTCGTCGGGATTTTTTGAAAAGCTGAAATTCATCTTGCTCCTTAATAAAGTCAAATCTCTATTATTGCATTGTTTTTACTTTTAATAGTAAATTAAGTTATCTCTGTTTAAATAAGTGATTTAAATCAATCACTTATTTGAGAAAAAGCATGAAATTGTGTCTGAAGCAGGAGTACGAGTAAGTAAGTATAAAAAGCTACTTGTAGTAAAATATTGTTCTTCTTTTTGTGCGCTTATTTTGAGTTTGGCGAATATTTTAGCGAAGTTAAAATCGTATCGTTGTCGTTATGTTGTAAAACGTTCAATGTGAATCCAACTACCAAGTTAATTTCGATAGCTTAGGGTGTGCGGGGGTCACCTGTTCGATTCCCAGGTGGTTCAGGAGCTGACCATTACTGCCCTCGCTCCCGTTTGCAGTAATCTCGCCTTATGGTATAATTTGTTATTGTTAATTTGATCTCCTTCTTGTGCAGCAGTCTCATTTAGTATTATTTTTATATCACGTTCCTAATATAAAAGTAGGAGGTTTGTGCCGCCGAATACTATTAGGTACTACTATTATAGGTATTATTGTACTCCGTACTGTGCCTTGTGTGCAACTGTAGAGAGTTAAAATATGAGCACAAAATGAACTTTGCACCGTTATATTGCCCCACCTATTTCCAAAATCTTGTTTAGTTAGAATTATTGTCATATTTTAAATCGTTGTTACTACCTACCAAAATCATTATAAGTGCAAGAAAGTTCCAGATACAGATTATACTAGAGAGACAACATGTTAAACGATTGTGATTTGATTTGAACATCTAATGAACCTCAGCAAATATTCATCGGATTACATACAAAAACAAACACCAAGCGACGCGCACCAGCTAATTGAGCGTCTAATCCACTAATAATAACTGCGCCCGCCCCGCCCCGGCCCTCGGAGCCCCGGAGCCCTGCGGAGCCCTGCAGCCCTCGCAGCGTGATGCTACAGATTTAAAAAGTCAATATTATAGCATTACGCGCCTTCGTTGGGGGCGCGCGTAATTAAAACGCGGGGGGCGCTAAATCGGGTTTTTATAGTTATCATGAATAAATTGATGTTTATAAACAAGGAAGGGTGCAGATAATAAACGCACGGTTACGCGTGGAGCTAATCAGAACAGTATATTGATTCAGCTTTGATTTTAGCTGACCGACTGACTGATCAATCTGACTAGTATACCTAGACAGATAAGGCTCGGAGTACAGCTAGATAGCTAATAAGACGTGCTTATATCTAGTAGGTTATATGAGCGAAACCGCGTGCATTTGCTACTGCAATTAAAAAATCTTTCTACAAACAAGCTTTCATTAGAAACCCTTTCACTGTAGAGTGAATACCCATAATGTAGGTTAGAAGTGTATTAAAAGAACCATTAGTCTGCCATCTTAGGTGTTCCGCCACGTTGGATTTACAATGACGTCACACAACTAACCACATTGCTGACATTTAACTAACATGTATTTAAAAAAATCTGCTCAATCGGTTGAAGATATCTGCTCCAAAATGCAGTTGCAAGATTCCACCTAAAAAACTGCAGGTTAAATAATTGTGAAATTGAAACGCGGTATTATGTAATCGTCATAGTGGTCCGCTAAGGGATGCTGCAACTTGCAACTCAGTGCATCCCACTGCAACAGATGCGTCGCGGTGTCTACCGCGCTTGTGAGGTGTGACGTCATTGCTCCGGGGACTAGTAGGTAATTCTCTTTACGTGTCGCCGTCATTCGCGCGTTGTTGGTTAATGGTGCCTTCGTGTTACGCATGTATGGGGTGGTTTCTTTGACGTAAAGACGTCTTCAAAAATAAAATTTGATATTAACTTTTTTTTTTATGCCATACAAGTTAGTACTGGACTGCGATCTCACCTGATGGTAAGTGATGATGCAGTCGAAGATGTTAGCGTACTAACTTGGAAGGGGTAAGTTAAGTCACCCCAACGGTTTCTACACAGCATCGCACCGGAACGCTAAATCGCTTGGCGGTACGTCTTTGCTGGTAGGGTGGTAACTAGCCACGGCCAAAGCCTCCCACCAGACCAGACCTGAGCCATTTAGAAATTATAAAATTCCAAAATGGCCCGTGGTGGGAATCGAACCCGCGACCTCCCACTCGAATCCGAGCGTGCGTCCCCTGCGCCACGGACGTCGTCAAACTTTCCACTTAGGTTGATGATGATTATATTTCTCTACCTGTTCCTGAAAAATACTCCCCCATTTTAGGTTACGGAGCTCTAAGAGGTAGATGTTAACGAATTCGATGGATACATTTTGGTATTGCGGCTACCGTCATCATCAAAGCGCTGCAGGCTTTTATATTGGGTCAGGACCTACTCCAAAAGATTCCTCTATCGGTCTCTATCTATTGCGTTCGTATCCCAATTTTTATTTTTACAGCGTTTGCAATCCTGTTTCACTCCATCCAGTCAACGAAGCTTTTGCCGCCCAACATTTCTACAGCCGTTGTGGGGTCATGATGGCTTGGGATCATCATGCGCATCTTGTCCATTGCAATCTGGCGATCTTAAATGTGCTGTACAGTGTACAGTAATTGCTCGTCTATAGTATACTAAATAATTTCACCACTTGTTCTTGACTTCACTTGATATTTTGAAAATTTTTAATATTTTAGACGAAAATTTCACTCATAACGAACTACACATGAGCAGGGTCATGATTTTTGATGTTTCATATATTCAAAACAGTTGCCATAGTGTCAGCAGTAGATATACGGATGGTATTGGAGCTATATACTATCTACATCAAAAAGTTACTTAACCCAATAGGTGGAGATCAGACAACTGATTAATTACATGATTTCATGTGAAATCTGGTAGAGTCCAGAACTCAACCACACACTTTTTTGTGCTAATTATTTTGCAATCCGTTGCAAATTCTTGCAGACCTCAAAAGATATGAATATAATTCGTCAAATTTAACCATTCTTTGATTTTATTAAGTTAACTGAACTTTAATTAAAATAACAAGCATTAACTACGTCTCAGCAAAGTATTTATGATGGTTTGTACGCTGTAAACTGCACAGTGAATTCCTTAAACGCGAGTATTTGTGCGAGTTCGCTAAGCCCCGGCTCAAAGTTGTCGTCAAATTGAATGCAATGTCTGGAAGTACCTCCTCCTTGCCTCCCCACCTCCTACTCCACTCCTCGGCTTTGTGCCGCCCTCTTGCGACAGGGAGTGGGAACTTGGGGAACTTGAGGTCGGGAAACAGTTTCATTACGATTTCAGTTGATTGTTTGCCCGTTTATGTACATTTAACCAAAAACCATTTTTATTATCTCGAAAATTTTTGAAAAGATTATATATAATCGCTTAGAAATATATCTAAACTCTAACAATATTATATCACATAACCAATACGGCTTCCGGAAAAAATCTAATACACTCTCAGCTACAATAGATCTTATAACTAAACTTAAAGTAAATATAGATCAAAAGAAAATAGCTTTAGGGATATTTATAGATCTTAAAAAGGCTTTCGACACTGTAAGTCATGAAATACTCCTGAAAAAACTTGCAAATCTAGGAATAACGAGCTCTGCATATAGCATGTTCAAATCATATCTATCAAACCGCAGTCAGATAGTGAAAATGGGAGATTGTAGGAGCAAACCGAAACCTGTTACATTCGGCGTCCCTCAGGGATCAATATTAGGCCCTATGTTATTTCTTATCTATATAAATAGCATAAATGAAATAGGTTTAAATGGAAACGTAACTTTGTATGCTGATGATACATGTCTATTTTACTATGGCAATTCAATACAATCTATTATTACAGACGCACAAAATGACTTAATTCTACTCAATAAATGGTTTCAATATAATCTACTTACAATAAATACCTCAAAAACAAATTACATTATATTCAAAGCTAAAAATAAAAAAATTCCAAATTATGAACCGCTTAAGATAAACGATGTAAAAATAAATAGTACCGACAAGGAAAAATATTTAGGTCTCACTCTTGACTGTGATCTAACCTGAAACCACATATCGAAAAGGTTAAAAATAAGCCTGCTTCTCTCACTGGACTCTTACGAAGTATATCACGATGTCTTCCACAAAAAGTGCGTTACCTTATTTATAACGCACTTGTTAAACCACATATTGATTATTTAGTGGAGATTTGGGGCTCAGCTGCAAAAACAAATCTAAATCAAATACAAAGAGCGCAAAATAAATTGATCAAGGCATTATTTAATTATAATTACTTAACACCAACAGAAGAACTATACAAAAAAACCAAACTATTAAATATCACTCAAATATACATATATAATACATGTTTATTGATAAGAAAAATTTTAACGAAAAATATAAATACACAATTAGTTTTTACTAAAAAAGTGCAAGTACAAAAAATGGTTTTAAGAAATGCAAATAATTTAGTATGTCGAGCACCAAGAACTAACTACGGCAAGAAAAATATTTTGTTTGAAGGCGTGTCATTATATAATAAGCTCCCCAGTGACATAAAGAACACGCAGTCTTTACAAACCTATAAAAAACTCTTAAAATATTATATAATGAACAATTATTTTGGAACAAAATTATAGATTACATTAACAAAAACAACTTAAAAAAAAATATCACATATTGACATACAAATATAATTAAAATATTATTTATATTTATAATACTCAACTCACGTACACGAATATCAATATATATAAAAGTATATTCAAATATGCATATTATATGTATACAATTACATACTACGAGTATAAACCCTATACCTACTATTCACATGCTATAAAATACAGGGGTACAGAGAATACTACCTGAACTTACCCTGAAGTGCCAAGCCGTATCAAGTCGCTTGTGATCCATGTTATGTTCGCGCCATCGGCGCACTCTGTTTACTCGTTCACTCTTGAAAATTTATTTCTACCCACTTTGTTTTTGTATAAAATCGCAGTACTTTAAGGATAAGATACTTAATATTTATATTGTTATAGTTCTCATGTAAGTGAATTGTTAATTCTTAATGAGAATAAAGTTTCTTTAACCGTATTTAAGTGTATTGCACACGCACATGTAGACTTTAGAGCTTTTATTGAAATGTAGACCCTTTTCCAAGCTATTGAAAACTACCATTAAAACCAAAACCATATGTACGGAAATATTTTCTACATAATTAATTTTGCCCTATAATATATAGGTATATGTATTTATATGATGTAAGTAGTAGGTACAGTGTTGTGACACTGAACATAATATAATGTTAGTTCGGTAATGGCGTGTAGGCTGTGTGGCGGTAGTGAAATGAGGCATGCGATTTACGAGGGACGCGCTCCGCCAGACCGGAAACTATGCGTAGGACGGGGCCAATGAGACTTAACAAGTAATAAAAAGAATTAAATATGACATATAAATAAAAATAAAAAAGCCTTTATTGCTACTACCACCTCACAAATTACATTTGATTAATTATTATTTATTAACAGTCAGTTCCTTTTACAGTCAATTCTTTTTAATGTATAATTAAATTGTATCGCTTTAATAACATAATATATGTATATAATTTTTAACATTATTTATATAATATATTATACAGTTTTTTATAATATAGTGCATTTATTACGTTTAAGCTATCATAATATGTAATTGTATGTATATTAACTTAATGTAAACTGCGCTGTCTGGTCTATGTGGCAGAAGTCGCCTTCTCGGCGTAGGCCTCCCCCAAAAAAAAAAATATGACATATATTTAATTCTTTTTTTATTTTTAGTAAGTATATCAAACCTGTTAATTATTTCATTTTTATTTTGAAAAACTATGCTATTATATTCACATAGTTTTAAAAGTGTGTTCTTTAAAAGAGGATGAACCGTAACAATGTCCTGTTCTAGTTTGGAAAAACGTATTCATCGTTATCGTAATTTTTTACAATTCTGCCCGCTGATTGGGTTCCTGATTTGTGTCAGCCAATCGAGAAGCAGAATTCACTAGCGATTACGAAAACGATGAATACGTTTTTCTTACGCAATCAGACCCCTGACCCGTGTTTAAAATCTTAGTTTTTTAAAAGCCATGATATAGTGTATACTAGTACAGGCAGTGATCGTGTGCAGAGCGCGTGCGCGGCGGCAAGTGGCGGGTACATATCGAGCGGTTCCGGCGAGCGAGCGCCAATGCCGCGCTATGTACCACGTAGCGCGCTGTATACAACGCCGCTACGCCGCGAAGCCTTCAGCGTAGCGCTACGGTTCAGACGAACGTATTGCTCAAACAATTTACACACATTTCAGACGAGCGTCACTTTGTACTTTTATGTGTCTTTTCTTCTTTTTTAGGGTTCTATACCAATTGGTAAAAATGGAACCCTTATGGTGAGACTTTCTCCGTCCGTCCGTCCCTCCGTCTGTCACACTCGATTATTTCAATAACTATCGAAGCTATCGACTTGAAATTTGGAATAGTTTTAGGTACTTAATAGTAACCCGACGTCATTGCAATAATAAAATTTTGAAAATCATTTTTATTTTTATTTAAAAGGGGGGGTAAACTGGGTCGTTGAAATTTCAAAATGAGATAACAATATTAAGTGGGGTATCATATGAAAGGGCGTTATTTGTGTATTCTAAAATCGATTTTCATTTATTTTTGTGCCCGATAGTTTTTGATTTATTGGGCAAACTGTCGAAAAAAATACCGTTCCACCTCCCCTTATCTCCGAAGTTTACCAATCGAAAAATCTGAAATAATTATGATCAATAGAAGTTAATGTATATTTTACAGGAAAAATAAAATCAACTCACTGACTAATATACTTTTTTTGATAATGACAATATTCCGCCAAAAACAAAGTTACGTTTGCGGTTTGCCAACAAAAGTAAAACGCCGGTTGTAAGTAGTACAAGGTAGTACATGTAAATTATACTCGTAAATTCATGAACTATAGTGATTCTATTTTACTTTTTTTATAGTATGGAACCTTCGGTGCGCGAGTCCGACTCGCACTTGGCCTGTTTTTTTTTATATATTTTAGAGGACACTAGTGCCTAGATAGGGCGGTGTAGAGACGAAATGAAGACAGTACAAACTTTAAACCACACCTAATGGTAGCTATTACAAACTGTGAAGCAATTAGATTTGTCTAAGTATTTATGTATGTCCAGGCAAGATTAGTTGATGATCTTTCACTTAGTTCCACTGCGCTTTCAGGGCGCTAGACTATTGACTATTTACGAGTATATTACCTATACTAATATACTAGACACTAGGCGTGGTAGTGGTGGTGATGCTGCGGTGGCAACAGACACAGTTAGCTACCGTGAACTGTGTGTTTGTTCAACTCATTTGAGTACCTATATCGCTGCCGCCAGCACGACGCACAAGCGGCAGCGATATCAAACTAGATGTAGCGGCAATGCGGTTTAAGGTGAACGCATACTTATCCGAGCCGAACGCATGTGCAAAAGTGTTCTTTATAATAGAAAGATGGTATGAGGGGCAGTAAATCCAGCAGATAAAGTAAACAAAAATACATCAACATGCAAGTTCTTTAAACCAAAAATAAAAAATCAATCAAAATGGCTTAATTTTTCATGAGATTAATGTTATTAAATACTCAGTTAAACTAGTAATACCATCGTTTTGCGTCGTGGGTAAGATTGTAAAGCCTTAAAGACGCAATAGGGTCGTAACAGTAAGGGCTTAGTCAGGATCGCTGAAGTTTGCGACGACCGATCTTTGCAACGACACTTGGACTTTTCCACCTGCGAGGAAATTCAATAACGGGGCATTGCAACTTACTAACGGGGCATTACAACTTACTAAGTACTGTCTTTACTACATACGCCATTCTATGTATAACGCAATTGCACGGTATCTAACTATGGCTAACATAATGTTAGCTTATATTAACGACTAGATAATTCGGAATTTTGAAGTCAAAACTAACGCCTGAAGAGGAGCGTTGGGTTTTGGGAAAAACAATTGAACTCGCGCCACACACCAATATCGTTGTCACATACCCTGTTAGTGTAATGTAACCGACATTTCTGTATATTTTGTGCGCTATTGTGTTGATTTCACTCCTGTCGATACTCCCGGACTTCCACAGACTTTTGTTAATTTTGACCTGCTGTCTCTTATGCCTTATGCCTCATCCTGTAGCGTGAACTAAGCAGGGCATCCGTTTCACCCACGACGAGCAAACACGGGACGCAGCGCTAACTCGCCGCTCACGTCGCTTACGAAACTGCACCTAGCGGCCACCTAACTATGCCTACATACGTACTGTAACTACGTATACCTTATAGTGCCTCCTTATACTTCAGTTATAGTGCCTTCAATGTAGACAGAGAAAGCACTATCGAACGAATGCAGTATCAACACACACAGACATACACTCGTGAGTTTTTAATTTATACATGTACAGTGCTAATGGATGCCAATGTATAGCTATGTGAACTAGTGGTCGCGCCCATTGGTCTAAATTCGACATTATTCATTGATTACAGATTTCTGCACAATTTCTTCATAGATACCATAACTAATTAATAAAATCTTAAGTTAATGGATAAATACGTACCTAATTGATACTACGATCCTTGCCTAGGTCTTAAAATTACAGAAATTATTTTTACGACTACGAGTCTTAGAGCAAAGGAAATCTATATTCGCTCCGAGATATTTATCCGTTATTTTTTTAATAAAACAAACTAAAATCCATATCCACCCAATTTCCACCCGAGCAGTTGGCTATAGCTTCACCTGCATGAATTTCGGGTTTTACGCGAGAGTCCACAGACCAAGGAACCTTATATTGACTAAGAGTCAAACTTTAAAGATTAACATATCGTAGGACTACGTGGATTTAAGAGTCTACTGACCCACGATGTCTCCCATACAAACGTAATAACAAAATAATTTGTAATTCGTGCAAATTTTGATCATGTTGTGGTGTTATTCGGGTTCATACAGTAATAATCTATGCTCCTGGCTATATGTAGTTCCAAAATACTTTTGTTAAACGAAATTGTAAACGAATTTAGTTTTACTTATTTTTATGTCAAAGAGGACATGTTTTCTGTTTATTTGTTTTGTAATAAAAACAACACTATCTCACGTCGCATTAGTTCAGGAGCACAGTTTTTATTGTCCAGATAAAGAAAAACACCAGTTAATAAAGGAAGTTACGAGTTTTCATTCATAATTTTTGGTATTACGGAACTCGACCAAAGTTATAAAAATTTTGATCAAAATTGATTATTATTTCGTTTTAAAGAAGTATTTCCAAACAAAATATGGCCAGGAGCATAGATTATTACTATATGAATCCGAATAACACCACTACAACATGATCCAAATATGCACGAATTACTAATGATTTGGTATTTTGAACGGATGGAGACATTGTAGTTCACAGGCCCCCATTAAGAAAGTTGTAATGCCCCGTCATTGAATTTCCTCGCAGGTGGAAAACTTCAACTGTCGTTGCAGAGATCGGCCGTCGCTAACTTCAGCGATCGGACAAAACCTTTACTGTTACGACCCTATTGCGACCCTTAAAGGTTTACAATCTTTGGATATTATTATTTCAAAATTGCGGCTTTGTATAGTTCAATAGTGTTAAGAACCTTCCTCTCCTTTTTTTATTAATTTCTTTTATTTAGGTCATGGCTTACCTACATAAAGAAGGTCTTTTAATTTTAAATTTCCCCAATATTTTCCCGTATGTGCCATAATCATACTGAAAGATTCTTGAAGTGGTCCCACAGGAATACAAAATAGACAGAAGCGTTCACCCTTTCTAAAAAAATGTCGGCTTGCAACAATCTTCCTCGCCCGTAGAAGCATCATTGCGTTTACTGACAGTTTTGCTGATACTGACAAATGACGCGGGCTCAGCGCAAATCGCGGCTCATCAGTTATTGATTCCGAGCAAGGGATAAGTCGGGCTTACTCCTGACTTACCGACGTTAAGGCGGTAAAGAACAGCAACTTTAATATGAGCCCTCTAAGGTATGACAGGGGCTATTGCTGTGTCCCCGCCAACTCAATAATAGAAAGCAAAAATATAATAACTAAATAATCGGCCAAGTGCGAGTCAGACTCGCGCACGAAGGGTTTCAAGGGTTTTTATATAATGTAGGGAGACGATGATGCAGTAGCCAGAATTATACCCTACTATTTATTACTACTATACAAGTAGAGTAATATTAGGTCCATTGGATCATAGACTTAAAACGAGCACAAAATCACTTTTGTTGTATGGGTCCTCTTTAATCTTTGTTACATTCAATTTTTCAGTGTTTTTGGACCACTTGACCATTCGTGATCATTACACTATTGATAGCAAAAGAAAACATATTGTATGAAGTCAATAATGGTCTGCTGTCGCTATAAATCATGTGGCAGAAAAATCATTAGTTGTTGAATAAGACAATCACGATAGGTGTTTGCTTTAAAAGGTATATTTTGTATTAACAAACGCCATCACTATTGTGAAACATTATTGTTGTGTACATATTACTTATTACATACTTGTTGTACAGTAAGGGTCAATTTATACTAGCGCAGAGTCGAAGCGCATCGAAGCGTCTACCCAAAACTGAACATAACAAATTCAACCTTAACTCCACAACGTAACGCTCACATTACTTCTGAGATTTTAAAAAGACGCGCGCATTCTTCGGAATTCGCGCGTCTGCGCGTGACCAACGCTAATTGGTGCGCGCGCATTCTCGCGTATTCGTGCGCCCACTAGCGAACCTACGCGTCATCAGTCGAAAATTGGCGGCCAGCGTCGGTGTTGAATCCATCGTGATCGACATCACGATGGACTCGGACGAAAAATTAATTTACCTGGTGCAAAAATATCACACACGTTTCAGCTACGAGAATCAACTGGCAAGTGATTCAACAGTACTGCTGTTGATGCCTATTACTACACGTGAAAGACTGCGCGCGTATTCTAGCGAATTCTGGCGAATACGCGCGCATTCGTGCGGCTTCGCTTTAGTTATAAAGAATTTGACGCTTCGATTCGCTTCGACTCTGCGCTAGTATAAATTGACCCTAAAACCTAAGTTGGTAAACATTATAGCATCTGAACTCGATTGGACCCGCTATACGATATAAACTGAGCCATTTTCTTTTTCTATCTTCATTCTTTAATTTCTTTTCAGCAATCGAGAACTAAATTAAATGAATAACTTTTAATAAAATTAGTCTTTTACTAACAAAACAAAGTGTTGTACTTATTATATTGTTTATTAAGGTGTTGCGGCCCTACCAGCCCGCGAAATTCAAATTTTATTTAGTTTTTCTCAAATATTAGACAAACTACACATTGCAGATTCATGCCAATGCATTTTGCGGGCCTACCTTTTATACACCTACATGTTTTTAATAGAAACTTTGCACGAAAGTTCCCACTCATCCCATATTGGTTCCCGAAAGATAATTTTTTGCAGTTTCCCAGATTTCGAGCTATCGGGAACCAATATGAAGTAAATGAGTATTGTTGAGCAGAGTGTTTATTAAAAAACATGTAGATGCATAAATGTTGTGCCCGCAAAACTCATTGCCATTAGCCTTCGATGTATAATTAGCCCACTATGAGCGAAAAACTAAATAAAATTTGAATTTTCGCGCCCGGATGGTACCCATCGTCCTTAAATGAATTGTATCAACTCTGTTATATTGTTGTTAGGTACAAACAAACATAGACAAAAGAAAAATTCGCGCCGCGTACAAATAAACGCTTCCCGGCAAACCATAAATAATAGAGCTTGCTCCTGACACCTACGAAATGAGTATTCCCCTCTCTTTCCCGCACCACCTGACCTTAGGGTTGTCAACTTCGTATTTAAGAAGACTGCAAAATAAAAAATATAAATAATTTATTTGCAAGCTTAATATTTTCGTAAATTAAGACAAATCTCTCTACCTGGCCAAACCAATGACTAAGTGACGTTTTTTTCTCTAGATCTAGCAAAGACCTGCGGGCAAGCAGTTTAGCGTTCCGGTGCGATGCTGTGTAGAAACCGTTGGGGTGGTTTTACTTACCCCTTCCAAGTTAGTACGTTAACATCTTCGGCTGCGTCATCACATCGCAGCTTGTTTAATGTAAAAAAATCTATAACTATGATTTTGTATTAGCTATGAGAAAATTAACACGCAATAAGTTAATCATCATTGAATTAACCTGGGATCATTTGGTAAAAATGGGTAAAAAAGGTTTTAAATGTGTTACGGCCGTGTCTGAAAAACCGTACACTGAACTAATGAACACAATAGTTTATATGGCATTAATTGGCAGCCCTACCCATCCCTCTATCGCATTACATCTCCCCTCTCGCTCGCACGCGGCGCATCTCTAATGTGATTGTCGTAAACACTGTTTGGCTTTTTGGTTTTTCCTTATTTTAAATAAGGGTTTTCGGATGATGTTAATTATTAAAACGTTTTGCAAGAGCATTTAAAATAGAACGTTTGCTAGGTAATTGTAGAATGGAAGTTGACGGTGATTTTTAAAATAAAACAAAAAGCTATTTACTCAGTCACAACATGACAGAAACGTATTTAAAAATGTAATGAACAATTTTCACTGAAAATATTTTAATCATTTGCTGATTCAATAATTTCAAAATAATAATATAAACCTAAGTAGCACTATCTAAAATTTCAGTAACCTTCGATATCTAAATTTAATAGCATAAAAAGCTCAAAAAGTGGAGTCTTTTTTTGCTTTATATCAGTATAGGATTCTAGAATAGGAGGTACTTACTAGGCTAATCTTTAACGTCCCAAATATAAATGGTTCGAATATTTTGGCTTTTTTATAGGTACCACACGGATGTTATACTTACTTACTGATCGTAAAACTACAAAGATTTCGATTATTCCACCTGACCATCCAAGATACGTGATGCTTGCCTTAATAGAGTCATCCTAGAGGTCAGCGGGACCTCAATAAATATCAATATCCCCTGTCGGCGCGGACGGGAGCGGGCGGGATAACAAACGAGCGGCGCTTTGCGGATGATCTGCTAGATTTAGCAGCTCATCCGCCGCGACCCTCCCTCCGGTACCCTCTGATAAATCGGTTGCCCTTCCAGTTTCAACCATGCTAGAGATTTATTTTCTCACTCGTCAACAAAATTTTTACAATTCATAAAATGAATTCGGAATAACTTTACATGTTCAAATCATGTGACTCTTCACGATAACCAAATACCTACAAAACTCTGAAAAGTCTGAATTTCGTGCCTGATTCAAAGTTCCGACCTAAAACAAGAGGTTGAGGTCTAAAACTATCACTGCTTATGGAAGGTTTTTAAACTGAATAGCTTCTATTGATTCCAGGTGTGGTTTCAAAATCGACGCGCGAAGTGGAAGAAGCGCAAGAAGAGCACCAACGTGTTCAGGTCCCCCGGCGCGCTGCTGCCCTCGCACGGCCTGCCGCCCTTCGGCGCCGGCGACGTGTGCAGTCCCGGCGTGTTCGGAGACAGGCCCTGGTCCATGCCGGCAGGTGAGCGCAACTCAGAGAAGCGCAAGAATGAACCGACGTGTTCAGGTCCCCCGGCGCGCTGCTGCCCTCGCACGGCCTACCGCCCTTCGGCGCCGGCGACGTGTGCAGTCCCGGCGTGTTCGGAGACAGGCCCTGGTCCATGCCGGCAGGTGAGCGCAACTCAGAGAAGCGCAAGAATGAACCGACGTGTTCAGGTCCCCCGGCGCGCTGCTGCCCTCGCACGGCCTGCCGCCCTTCGGCGCCGGCGACGTGTGTAGTCCCGGCGTGTTCGGAGACAGGCCCTGGTCCATGCCGGCAGGTGAGAGCAACTCAGAGAAGCGCAAGAATGAACCGACGTGTTCAGGTCCCCCGGCGCGCTGCTGCCCTCGCACGGCCTGCCGCCCTTCGGCGCCGGTGACGTGTGCAGTCCCGGCGTGTTCGGAGACAGGCCCTGGTCCATGCCGGCAGGTGAGAGCAACTCAGAGAAGCGCAAGAATGAACCGACGTGTTCAGGTCCCCCGGCGCGCTGCTGCCCCCGCACGGCCTGCCGCCCTTCGGCGCCGGTGACGTGTGCAGTCCCGGCGTGTTCGGAGACAGGCCCTGGTCCATGCCGGCAGGTGAGAGCAACTCAGAGAAGCGCAAGAATGAACCGACGTGTTCAGGTCCCCCGGCGCGCTGCTGCCCTCGCACGGCCTGCCGCCCTTCGGCGCCGGCGACGTGTGTAGTCCCGGCGTGTTCGGAGACAGGCCCTGGTCCATGCCGGCAGGTGAGAGCAACTCAGAGAAGCGCAAGAAAGAACCGACGTGTTCAGGTCCCCCGGCGCGCTGCTGCCCTCGCACGGCCTGCCGCCCTTCGGCGCCGGTGACGTGTGCAGTCCCGGCGTGTTCGGAGACAGGCCCTGGTCCATGCCGGCAGGTGAGAGCAACTCAGAGAAGCGCAAGAATGAACCGACGTGTTCAGGTCCCCCGGCGCGCTGCTGCCCTCGCACGGCCTGCCGCCCTTCGGCGCCGGTGACGTGTGCAGTCCCGGCGTGTTCGGAGACAGGCCCTGGTCCATGCCGGCAGGTGAGAGCAACTCAGAGAAGCGCAAGAATGAACCGACGTGTTCAGGTCCCCCGGCGCGCTGCTGCCCTCGCACGGCCTGCCGCCCTTCGGCGCCGGTGACGTGTGCAGTCCCGGCGTGTTCGGAGACAGGCCCTGGTCCATGCCGGCAGGTGAGCGCAACTCAGAGAAGCGCAAGAATGAACCAACGTGTTCAGGTCCCCCGGCGCGCTGCTGCCCTCGCATGGCTTGCCCCCCTTCGGCGCCAGCGATGTGTGCAGTCAAAACTGCAATTTTTATATACGCAGAAGACACTATCTAGGACTGAATATTCCAGTTTATGAACTGACCAAAACTATGAACCTGGAAGATGTTAAGGTTTTCAATCGGAAATGCCTCTTTCGCTTGCAGGTCTGGGCCAGCTGTCTCAGGGCGGCGTGTCCATGGGCGGGTTCGGCGCGGGCGGGCTGCCGCAGCTCGCCGCCGACATCAACTCGTCGCTGCCCATCAGCTCCGTCGGCTCGCAGCCCTACCAGTCGCACTACCCTCTCAACTCCCTCGGTAACACAACATTCATGTACTTATCTAGCCAACTTCATTAATCAGCCAAAGCAAGACGCTTGGAAACTTGGGTCAGCAGTGGTCCCTAGGCATAACTCAACTCATAGTTACGATACTTTGTTTGCGTTTGGTCAGGTGATACGATGATGTCGTACTGCAACAACATCAGCGGGCAGCAGGGCGCGCTGGAGGGCTCCCCCACGCCGCCGCACATGGTCCACTGCGCCAACAACAACGCCAATCACTCGCCCACCACTTCTGGTACGTTTACAAATTTTTGTTCTCGTCTTGACGAGAGAAATACCATACTCCCATATTGTTAGGAATTATATATGCTGCTGGTGCTACCGCGAGGGTTAATATTCCTTTGCAAATATTCTGCCGTGATGTTTTACCATGGAAAATGTTTTTATTTTTCCATCTCCACGAAGCCTAACTGCGTTCACTACGGCACGCTGGAGAAACTACTTAAAGATACTTGAGAACTGATATCTCCGGCTAACCAGTGCTGTGTCGTACATCGTATGAGTGCAAAGTCTCGGTGTCTATCATTGAACATCAGGTGAAAGTCTCGATTGTCTCGTTCTTCTTTGCTACAATGCAGTCTTGTCGCAGGCGGTGGCAACGAAGGTGGCGAAGAGGAGGTGTGGCGCGGGCACAGCATCGCGGCGCTGCGGCGGCGCGCGTCGGAGCTGTCGGCCGCCATCCCGCCCTACCTGCAGCTCAACTACGACGCGCACAGCCCCGTCTACTGACAGCAGCAGCGACCTCAACACGACTGAACTGCTGCACGAACCGACCATCAACCGCCAGCGGGCAGCGAATACTGCTGCTCGTGCCCTCTTCTATTAATCGCTCGTTTGCTGACACAGTTGTTATAATGCGTTCAATCCACGAATCCGCGCCATAACCCTTCTTAACTCATTACGAAACATAAGTGGTTGTAAAGGAGTAGAGCTTGTCTTCGTGGGCTGAATTAATCATTATACACGTTTGTCATAGGATCCTAAGTTTTGGGTAATGTGCTGGAAATAATATTGTATTTCGCACGTTGTTATCCAATGTAAAGTTCTGTAATATTTGGCGAATACATAACCTTATGTACCTATCATTTTTTTTCAAATTAGCGGCTACGTTGTTTTCGTGTATTATGTCGCCATACTATTTCTTTTCACTATCTATTCTCATGACGTAGATAGAGACTTTCAAGGAATACATTTCAGAGAGAGGAAATAATGTGAAATGTTTATTTAGCAGTCAGTCCCAAAGTTTTATATTATTTGAATATAATATGCGACTATCACATCGTGTCCAGGATGTTAAATATTTAACAATAAAAACTTTTAAATAAAAATAGTGTAAAATGTGAGCTGTATCTGAAAATACATGTATACGCGTTCGTACAATAATAATTATAATGATAGATCCAATAATAAGCTATTTATTTGTTAAGTTATAATAATAAAGTATTAGATAGATTTAGACTATTAATAATAATTGATGTATTTGCGACTGTATTCGAGGTTATAGCAGTAAGACAAACACTCAAACATTCCAAACTTTATCAATACATAGGATAATTTTCATGTTACCTACAGAATATTGTGTTTATTTCAAACACATAACTTAGCTATGACTCGGTTTGAAAAAAAATGTGATTTTAGTGCCGGACTTGGCTGCCTCACTACCGTGCACCTACTTTGGCAGCAATCAATCTGTTTGTGAATTCGCAGTTGGATTTCTTATGTAATTTGACAGTGTGTAATTTGCATGGTCTTGTTTAAAATAAGACTGCCAAGCCGACAGAAAATAAATATAGATTGAATAAAACTTAGATAATATTATACTGATGATTATGCCTGCTTTAACTTTGGAATACGTACGTATACTTTTTTGCATAAATAATTACGTTAAAGACGTAACGTTACGTATGTGTCGAAAATACAATGTTAATGTCATTAATTTTTTTGTATTTTTTGGGAGACGGCCACTGTTATTTGAATTATTTCAACAGCGTAGTGGTTCAGAGTTCCTATTATTATTTATTTATATTTTGTGAAGTGCTGAAGTGAACATTTTAGATTTTATAAAGTATAGTCTAAGTACTGGTTTTTTTATTATGTAGATTGACATAGCCAATAGCCATCCGTTCATTTATTTATAGCATGTGAATGTATACGTATTAAAATAATTTTATTTCGGGCATAAACAAATTAATTACTAAGTATTTGTTTTTATGATTACCTTTAAAAACTCTATTATTTATTTAAAAATTTCAGGTAGATGACCCAGTTGTTTTTTTTTGTAATATTTATTTATTCATTATTTAACAAAATTACAGTGAAATTATTTAAAAATTTGTATTGCTTTAGTGGTTTTTGTCAGAGAAATTTATAAATAAACTCTACTGTTTTGGGTAAGTACTGTACGATAATAATAAATGCCTATTGTACTTACCATTTTCTATGCACCGAAAACTATACTACAAATTATTATTTGTTCGATTAAATCACAGGATTAAATATTTTAGATTTACCAACTTACTTATAAATTGAAAATTGTTCTCTTGACTTTATTCATGAAATATTTTCCTGTTATAATTAATCACATTGTAATTTTAATTAAGTCATCCGATGCAGAGCGATCCGAGTCATTGCGAGTGAATGCGTTAAATCTGTCGACTCATACATGTATAGTTTCTGCGTAGTATACGATTACGACTTAGTGTAAGTATTAATACATACATACAATAGACCATGTTCATTCTTGGCGTTTCATTTTATTCCCTTAGACGATGTTTAGCTCCTTTACCAAAAGACTAGTAGACGCTCGCGGCTTTGCCCGCTTGAATTTCAGTGTTTCACAAATCCCGCGAGAACCATGAATTTGTCGTTATAAAAATTAGTAACCTATGATGTGTTAATCCAACATTTACGTAAATTATCTCTATTCCAAAATCACAGCCTAGTTGCGCCGTGAAGGAGTACCTATTTCTCTGATCTGGCAAAGGAGTAAGGACCGACAGTTTAACATGATCTTTGAGGCACCAGAATGAATCACCACCAGAAGTAGAGACGGGCTGATACTAAAAAGTGGGTAAGAACTTTTTCATCCATAATCTAAGGCCCGGTTTCCATCAATACTTAGTGGAGCGGAGCTGTGTTTGAGTAACTTAGAAAAACTTAGAAGCAATTAATATAATATATCATTTGTCTGCATGTGGTAATCTTTGAAACGACTGAACCGATTTTGATTACACTAGGATTGGTTTATGGGTCGTACTTATTTCGACATGAAACGCTATAAGGTTTTGCCAACATTCGCAATTTCTAACTTATGCTCGTTTTCACCAACATTTTAAGAGACACCTAAGTCCTTAGATGACAGTTGTTGTATTTGAAAACTGTCATCTATCGGGCTTAGGCATTTCTTAAACTGTTATTGTTATGAACAATAACAGTCTAAGTTAGACATTTGCGAAAATAAAATACTACTAACGCCATCTACTGCGTAGTAGCTAAACTTTGTCGCAACAATGGTGGTAACACACTTGTAAGCGATACCTGTCCATTCGGTTAGATAGCGCTTATTGTGGTGACATCAAAGAACTAAAAGGAGTAGGAGGAGCAGCATGGAAGAGGACACCGAGAGACAGAATAAAATGGAAGATGCTGGAAGAGGCCTATAGAATACGCTGACAAATTATAAACAAACATTGCTACGATAAAGCCGTATCTATATATTGGTATCTGGCCTAAAACTTCTGAATACCTAATAACAAATTAAGTACCTAGGTATCTACCAATTTATGTTATTCTCTTGTATGAATATGCAAGCATACAAAACGAATAACTTAACATTATGATTACAGTAAACTTATTCAATAACAAACGTTTGAGGGTGTGGATTATCGATATAGCAAGGGTGGTGTTTATGGTAACCATTCGAAATGTGATTGTCGATACTCGTAGAATAGTTCTATATTTTATGTTTTTCTTATAATTACTTGTGTATGTGATTTTCAACCAAGATAGAAAGGATTTAATCTAAGCTTTGTGAGCAAAATGTCCATAAAATCACAAAAGTCGCTGAATGAGGAATGTTCAGAGATATTTGAGAGAAGCTACTCAGTGAGAAGTGTTTCTGAAGAGAGTTTGATTTGGTGTGTACCTACCTAACTCTGTCGTTATTCCTTCAAATATTGTTTTATTCGATAATATAAGCCCAATTAGCACTAATTGATTGACATCTCACCTGATACGAAGTCACGATGTTTGTCAAAGATGTAATCGCACGTACCTATAAAGAGACTTAGAAGAGTATTATATGCCCATAACTTCTATCGGTAGCTACACAGCGTCGTACCGAAACTTGGTGGAGATCAGACGTGGCCAAAGCCTCCCCACAGTACTGACCAATGCCAGGAACTGAATGCCACCTCGTCACCTGGCCCAGGGAGGTCGACTATAATCTTAATTAAATTGATTTAGAGTATGAACATTGTATGATAATCCGTAGTGAAGAAGATGAAGAATCTCTGTCTCGGGAGCTGATGAAGAAGCTGACTCCGGCCGTGCTCAGCAAGCTGCGGCGCTGCTTCAAGAAAGCCAAGGACAGGAATGCAGCGGCGATGGCTGTTGATAGGTACGACTCATTGTCTTAGGATCTGAACAAACGACCTCGCGACTTGTTAAGCAGGCAAATTTCTTCGCCGATGCGACTCGATTCGGCTCGGCGCCGCTTCAGTCGACGCGGAGAAGCGAATCCGCTTCCGCGCCAACGTATTTTTTTTTCTACCAGTCAGTATTAATGTCGTGCACCCAGTATTTTGGTGCACACCGTTTCCTTTTCCTATTCTCCTCTTCATCATCAAAAGTATTTGAAATAAAAACATCTATTCATCCGAGCTATCCATGATGCAAAAACGACCTAACTCGTTGAAAATTTGCGATGAATGAACAATTCGATTCGATTCTTCAGAGATGGACGCACTAGCTGTGCTATTCTACAAAATGAAATAGCTGCCAGACAGCTGCCAACCAGAATATGGCATGCAAAATTGTACCCTCTATTACAACTGACAAATTCATAGATGCATAGATGTACGCTCGTCGCTGTTTTGCAGAATAGCACGGTAGGAATAAATGCGACTCGATTCGATTCGACGCGTTTCTACTGTAGTCGACGCCAGGCTTTAGACGTAACTGAGATAAAAAACCGGCCAAGTGCGAGTCGGACTCGCGCACCGAGGGTTCCATACCATAAAAGAAGTAAAACATTCAAAGAATCACTTTTGTTCATAAATTTACGAGTATAATTTACATGTAGGTACTTTTGTTGGCAAACCGCAAACGTAACTTTGTTTTTGGTGGTTTATTGTTATTATCAAAAAAAGTATAATAGTTAGAGAGTTGATTTTATTTTTCCTGTAAAATATACGTTTATTCCTATTGATCATAATTATTTCAGATTTTTTGATTGGTAAACTTCGGAGATAAGGGGGGGGAACGGTATTTTTTTCGACAGTTTGCTCTATAACTCAAAAACTATTAGGCATAAAAATAAATAAAAATTGTTTTTAGAATACACAAGTAACGCCCTTTCATATGATACCCCACTCAATATTGTTATCTCATTTTGAAATTTTGACGACCCGGTTTTCCCCCCTTTTTAAATAAAAATAAAATAGATTTTGAATTTTTTATGATTGCAATGGCGGCGCGCCGCAATTACCTACAACTATTCCAAATGTCAGTTCGATAGCTCCGATAGTTACTGAAATAATCGAGTGTGACAGACGCACGAACGGACGGACGGACGGACGGAGAAAGTCTCACCATAAGGGTTCCATTTTTACCATTTTGGTATGGAACCCTAAAAATTCAAATTTCAATTTTGAATACATTGTACATTGTACATACATTGAAATAACGCTTATTTCTTCCCAGGAAGGTGGAGGAGATCATGCGTCAGGCGGCGGCCGAGGAGGGCATCGAGTTCGCGGCGCCCGCGCAGCACGCGCCGCACGCCGCGCTGTGCCTCGACGAAAACGGGTTTGTGAACGCGCTGGACAATATCTTCGGTAAGTGATCTGAGGAGAAACTAACTCCTTTGATAAAAGAGGTGTATGCTGCGTTATAACAAAATGCTCGTCATAAATACTACGATGATTGTATTGATTTCTGGAATACCAGGAGCTTCACTAGCTACCTCTATGGTCAGGAATCCTTAAAGATTGAATTTTCAAAATACTTTTGAGTGAAAGCTTACGTCATAAAAGCCATCAGTAGTCTGTCGGTATGCTCATTCACGATCCGTCCAGAGCTTCCCTTAGTTTGAGCCGAAGCGCAGATAGTTTCGTCAGCAACAACAATGATATTAAGGAGAACTGCAATAACAACGACACTGATTTAATCGCGATGGTGATGGTGGTGCGAAATATTTGCGATGATGATTAAGTAGATGAGGTCATGGTCGGCAGGTCACCGCAAGTACAGCGCGCACGCGCGGCAGCTGTTCCAGACACTGGACGCGCTGGGCAGCGGGCGCGTGTGGTGGCGGCAGGTGGTGGCGATAGTGTAGATGAGGTCATGGTCGGCAGGTCACCGCAAGTACAGCGCGCACGCGCGGCAGCTGTTCCAGACGCTGGACGCGCTGGGCAGCGGGCGCGTGTGGTGGCGGCAGGTGGTGGCGATAGTGTAGATGAGGTCATGGTCGGCAGGTCACCGCAAGTACAGCGCGCACGCGCGGCAGCTGTTCCAGACACTGGACGCGCTGGGCAGCGGGCGCGTGTGGTGGCGGCAGGTGGTGGCGATAGTGTAGATGAGGTCATGGTCGGCAGGTCACCGCAAGTACAGCGCGCACGCGCGGCAGCTGTTCCAGACGCTGGACGCGCTGGGCAGCGGGCGCGTGTGGTGGCGGCAGGTGGTGGCGATAGTGTAGATGAGGTCATGGTCGGCAGGTCACCGCAAGTACAGCGCGCACGCGCGGCAGCTGTTCAAGACGCTGGACGCGCTGGGCAGCGGGCGCGTGTGGTGGCGGCAGGTGGTGGCGATAGTGTAGATGAGGTCATGGTCGGCAGGTCACCGCAAGTACAGCGCGCACGCGCGGCAGCTGTTCCAGACGCTGGACGCGCTGGGCAGCGGGCGCGTGTGGTGGCGGCAGGTGGTGGCGATAGTGTAGATGAGGTCATGGTTGGCAGGTCACCGCAAGTACAGCGCGCACGCGCGGCAGCTGTTCCAGACGCTGGACGCGCTGGGCAGCGGGCGCGTGTGGTGGCGGCAGGTGGTGGCGATAGTGTAGATGAGGTCATGGTTGGCAGGTCACCGCAAGTACAGCGCGCACGCGCGGCAGCTGTTCCAGACGCTGGACGCGCTGGGCAGCGGGCGCGTGTGGTGGCGGCAGGTGGTGGCGATAGTGTAGATGAGGTCATGGTTGGCAGGTCACCGCAAGTACAGCGCGCACGCGCGGCAGCTGTTCCAGACGCTGGACGCGCTGGGCAGCGGGCGCGTGTGGTGGCGGCAGGTGGTGGCGCGCCTGGTGGCGGCGGGCGCCAGCTCCACCAGCACCCGCGAGGAGTGCTGGAGCCCCGTGCAAGTGCGCAGCATCCGCAGACTACAGCACTGCAGGGTGAGACGAGAGGCTAGCGTCGCGTAGCTATACCCTACTGCTGTGTAGAAGCTTGTTTGAAGAAGTTTAACGTATAGAACAGACTTTAGAAAATGAATGAATAGTGCATTGTGATCAAATCCCACGAGTTAAATTAGCGGTGGTGTTATCTGCAGCGGGAGACGATCGTGAAGCTGGTGAGCATCGAGCGCGAGGCCGACAGCTCGTTCTGCTACGCGTGCGTGTCGCGCGGCGGCCGCGTGGGCGTGTACAGCGGGGACCTGCAGCTGCTGCACTCCTATGAGGTGACGTTTGCACTCACTACACGGAAGTTTAAAGGAGCACGAAGAAACAACTTTTATGGATCCAAGAAGACGCCCCGAGAAAGCCAACTGGTGCTCTCCCGCGATTACCACCCCATAACTATGGTATATTCGGTGCCATAACTGCCATGTTTATCAGGCCATGGGTGCAGGAGATAGCTTATAACACACGTCAGAACTTAATAACAGCCGCACCTGATGGTAAGTCGTCGCTTTGATTTGATTGTCGTCATAAGATTTGACAGTGTTGCATCGTCTTGAAAATATTTCACTTTATTTTTACAGCTTGTTCACAAAATGCTTAACATTTTCAGATATTCTATCACCGAACAGGAGTCCATCGCCGTGTCAAGAACTGTTGGATTACAGACGCAATTTATTTAAAAGTGGGTAACTGTTTTCATTTCTGCTGTACTTTGTCACGTTATATTTTGTCAGCTTACTGCAGATACGAGTAGATATCTTTTCAACATGAGGATCAATAGGTCTAACATTAGGGAATTCAAAATTATTTAATTCCAGACTTATAACAATTATGGGTCGTCCATTATCTTCCTAGAATATAATATTTAGGCCACAGATTTTAACTAAGGCAAACATTATTTTTCCAATAATACGAAAGCGACCAGAATAAATTGCGATAATTTTGAGACAATATCGTAGTACTTGCTGTAGGCAAGAATAATTGACGCCATTTTGCTTTGGCCACAGGACGTGCAGTGCGTGCTGTATAGTGCGTCGGACAGGAGCCTCAACATCTACGACGTGACGACCCTCACTCACGCGCTCGTTCACTGCGTCACCGGCCTGCCGAACATCCCCACGGTGAATATTTACTTGCTACTCATCACCAGCTGTGCTATTCTACAAAATGAAATAGCTGCCAGACAGCTGCCAACCCGAATATGGCATGCAAAATTGTACTATATTACAACTGACAAATTCATAGATGCAGAGATGTACGCTCGTCGCTGTTTTGCAGAATAGCACGGCTGCATCATCTTCTACGGCCCACTATTTGGCAAGACTCTCCCACAGTGAGACGAGATTTCACGTTCTCCTACACGCTGTTTGAATGGTAGGCTTCACTCACTTTTGTGTCATTATCAAGAACATTCAGGGTTGCAGGTTTTAACAAGCTATTTAAGTACAGTTAAGCAAGAGGCAGTCACTTGCCAGCTGCCAAAAATGGAATATGTTTCTCAGTGGGACGCTGAGAGACGTGGAATTTTGGTTTTTTCGGTTTTCTCAGAGTCTCGCCTACCACCCGGCTCACGACGGAGGCGAGTCGGAGCTGCTGTTCGGCACGGAGCGCGGGGACATCACGAGGATGCGCTTCCTGCAGCCGCGATTGTCGCTGCTGCACAGCAAGACGCCGGACACCACCAACTACTACTTCTGGATGGTCAGTCGCTTGTTCTTCGGAGTCTAGCAATACCTGGCTCACGACGTAGGCAGGTCATCAGCCCCTAACTGCTGTGTCCCTCGCGATCCCCAGGAGCTGTCGTCTCCGCCGCACACGCACTACTGCAGCATCAGCACGTGGCGCGGCGTGCACGCGCGCTCCGTGCGCCGCGTGTGCTACGCGCGAGACGGCGACGTGGTGTGGTCCTGCTCGCACGACAGCAGCGTGGCCGTGCGCTGCCGGCACGTGCCGGGGAAGCTGGACGACTACGTGTTCAAGGTGCAGAGAGTGAGTGTCAAGAAGATCGCATAATATCATTCGGCGATGAATCTATAGCAAAGTCTCGTATTTTATACGGCGTTGGGCGAATGGTATCCTCTTTTGTCACATACTTAAACAATGATGGATCCTATATAGGGAGTAACATGTTTCCACCTGGCGGCGTCGCTGCACACGCTGTGCACGGGCAGCGCCGATGGCGTGGTGCGACTGTGGGAGGCGCAAGGCGCGCAATTTGCCCGCCTGGCAGCGCCCGGCGCGCCCGCCGTGCTCGACGTGGCCATCGTGGCCGCCATGGAGATCGTAGTGGCTTACTGCAGCAACTGTGTAAGTGAGATTTCGTAATGTTATACATTCCAAGTTTCAGTGAATAAAAACCATATTATGTGAAGACGAGTAAATTTCTTCGCATCATCTAAATCAGTTTGTTCTTTCACAATCGGAGTTCTTGGAAAGAGACACAGATTAAAAAACAAGATAATATTAAACGAGTAAGATTCCATTCCGTTGTAATTAGCTCATTTGGTTTCACAGTTTCTTTATATTTGGGACCTGTATGAGGAATGTCTGCTGCAAGTTGTGAAGATAAAATTTCCGTTCCTTGGCGTCCTCGGCAAAAAAGCGGAATTTGGGACTGTAAGCATTCATCCTGGTAAGACTTTTCACTATTTTTATTGCCCTTAGCGTATAACCAGAAGATGGTGTGTAGCCATTAAGACGTATACGATGATGGTAATTTGGAGTTTTTGTTTGTTACTACGAGCATCCTATATTTTACTGTTTTATCTGAAAGTGAGTGACCTGCTTCTGTCCAATGCTCACGGAAAAGTCCAACAAATACGCCTCTCGTATAAAACCAAACGAATACATCTAGTGACCTACAACACTCTGCCCTCGTAATTGAAAACACAGTAAGTCGAGTTACTGTGTTTTTGCTTTGGATAGCTTTTTAGAATCGCGCGATTGCGCTCTGTCTGGGAAACTTTTCGATTTTTCTGTAGCGTGTATAGTTACTGAGATACGAAAAGTAAAAACACAGTAACTCGAAAAAAAAAATTACTTTTTTAATAATAAACACAGTAACTTAAAATTTTTAGGTTTGAACACAGTAATTTTTAGTTTACTGTGTTTAAATGTATGTCTATCGATTTTATTTTAATAAATTTTCCTTGGCTACAACACAGCATCTTCAAATACTGTGTTTATTTGTAAACATTTCGTGGAATCTTTTAATGCTTTACATAAATTAAACACAGTATCTGAATTACTGTGATTTAAGTGTCTGCAGTTTGAATATTAACTTCAGTAAATACTTAGCTTGAACCCAGTAACTATCGACTTACTGTGTTTTAAACTAACTTTTCGTGGAGCGAGGTTAGAGGGGAAGGTACTTCTAAATCGTGCGCACTGCGCGCTTGGAAGTTTTTGGCGGCTTTTACGGAAATATTTCTGTTAAAACCATATCGATGACTGAAATATAATTAACTAGCAGAAACCCGCGACATCGCTCAAGTACATTTTAGTTTTCCCTACAACCATCGAATTTTTGGAATAAAAAGTAGCCTTTGTGTTTTTTTAGGATGGAATCTGTTTCCAGACCAATTTTCAGCCAAAAATTTTCATTAGTTACGGTGTGAAGGAGTATATCTCCCGCATAAATATCTGATATAGATACTCTATTCCCGCAGAAATCATGGATTTCCAGGATATCTAGTAATCCAGGATACAATTATCGCCGTTCCAAATTTCAGCCAAATCGGTTCCATAGCTGAAGTTGCGGTGTGAAGAATTTTCCATATGAATTGGGAATTTTCCGTGTGAATCGGGATAAAAAGTAGCCTATGTATTAAGCCAGAGCCAGCCTTCATTCCAAATTTTAGCCGAATTAGTTAAGTAGTTGCGTAAAGGAGTATTTAAACTTGGTAAAATACAAACTTCGGATCCCTGTTTTAGCCCCTTAGAGGGTGGATTTTGAAAAATACTTTCTTAGTGAACCCCTAGACCTCACAAGGAATCTGTGTACCAAATTCGGTGTCTCTAGACCTAGCGGTTTGTGCTGTGCGTTGATATGTCAGTCAGTCAGTTCCTTCTTTTATATATTTAAAGATGTAAGTAAAGTTTATTTTTAAAATTATTAATTACTTATATAATGTTAGCTAAATTGCACTTTTCAAGCATTCATTAAGCTATGCAATTTATTAATTCAAACAGAAAGTAATTTTACATATAAATAATAATAAACTACGAAATAATAGTTTACCTACAACATCAGCTTCAGAAATCAGCATATTTTGTTACACTCTTTTACTTGAAATTCCCGTGATAACCCTTTACAAAGAAGTAGCCTCGATTACAATCTCTAACTAGACTGTATAAGTCCTAATAATTTATTATTCAGCAGTTCCAAACTCAAACTCGAAATATCTTTATTTCACATAGGCCTAACGTACGGGTTCTTGTAAAACGTCAATATGATATTTGTCACATATTATAATATATGGTGATAACTACAAGTCGACTTAAAGTTAAGTTTACGCGAGGGTTCAACACGCCCTGCACTGAGAAGAAGCCCACTACAAACACAGCTGGGTTTTGTTTCCTGTTATCACCACATCTCACAATGACACTTAAAAACAAATTGAGCTAGCATAATTACGTAAGCTGATTTTGGAGATTTTTCGACTTTACCCCCTGAAAAGATTTAATGAAAATTTCATAAACCCAACTCTCAGACTCTCACTTATCCAATAATTTAAGTTAGTTAATCTAACGGAATAATCAGGACTTTAGACGAAATTATAAGCATTCATTGAAAAATCACAGACATAACTAATTTCTTCTATTTGTATGGATGTCTTAATGATATCTATGTTATACATACCTAAAAATTAAAGACTACCGAAATAGGAACGAATAAAAATTCGGAATCAGATACGAATATAAATATAAGTACAGCAGCACAAATAAATTCATTATCAGCTGGGATATCTGAAAAATCTGAGGAGGAGAAGCAAAATTCTACACACAGGGTGTTTTTACACATATGAAAAAAAGGTTAACTTAAAACACAGTTTCTTTAGATGCTATAACGGAAACTAAGAGTTAACATATTGCAAAATTAATCTTAAACACAGTATCTTACTTACTAGAAATCCATCTAGTAAATAAATGTTAGGTATTGTTACCTTACAACACAGTATATGTATAGTTACTGTGTTGTGTAATCACGAGTGTTTGTATCTTTACATGGTTAAAACACAGTATTAAATAAAAGTACGTTAGAACGCAGTAACTATCAAGTTACTGGGTTTAAGCGTAAAATAAATTTACTTTAAAAAATTATATTACTATGTTAAAACACATTATCTAATTTGATTAATTAAAGAACAATAATAAAAGAGCTTCATGTACATATAATGAAAGCTTTATTTATTCTTCGTAGTTTAAAAAAACCCCTATCACGCTAACGTATATAGTTGGTTCATAACATATCAATTTATCTTTTAAACTTTAAACGCGTTTTTCTCGAAACGCAATTTTTGGAGATACTGTGTTTTCAATTACGAGGGCAGCACTTATCCCCATAAGCTCCATTATTACCTAGTCCTACGGATATTCTCTTCGACTTCGAATTAACGGTCTCCCACAGATTAACTCGGAAGGTTACATTTTTTGTCAAGTACCTATTGATAAAGGTCCCCCGCGCAAGCAAGAATCGGACGAAGAAGTCCCCAGCATGACATCGGCGGGGTCGCGGCGCGCGTCCAGCGTGTGCGTGGGCTCCACGGGCGGGCTGGTGCTGCAGGCGGAGCCGGGGCCCGCGCCCTGGGAGCGGCAGGCGCTGGACCCTGACCCGTGAGTCTGGGAATTTTGATTAAAATAATGTCATTACTTTTTGTCTCGACTATTTTTCTTTTAATACACTTTTAGAGTAATTGACTACAATCTCACCAACTAGAATACCTTATCAAAGAATGATACCTGATGGCAAGAGTTTCAATGCAACCGAAGATGTAACGATGTCCCCTTACATATTTGGAGGGGTTAAATTATAAGTTGGGAGATTTGAAATTTGCTACCAAGTTGTATGTGTAATCGTAAGCTCAAGACACGAGGTTTTAGAGATCTTGAGATCTTGAAACTTACTGCTGATATATTATGTAGAGTGTCACTTCAGAAGCTGTCTTACCTATTTAGAAGTGACTTCTGTATTATAAGATTTGACACCAAAGTGAACAGCTCGTTGTTGTGGGGGAGCGCCAGGTTCAGCCGCGCGGACGTGCTGGTGACGTGCTGCGACCACGTGTGCGGCGTGGCGCTGCAGCCGACGCAGCGCGCCGTGCTGCCGCCGCCCGGGGACACGCTGCGCGCGCGCCGACCCTCCTGCTGGGAGCTGCCGGCTGATCTGATGGGTCTGTGGCACTCGTGATGTAACAAAGTGAACAGCTCGTTGTTGTGGTGGAGCGCCAGGTTCAGCCGCGCGGACGTGCTGGTGACGTGCTGCGACCACGTGTGCGGCGTGGCGCTGCAGCCGACGCAGCGCGCCGTGCTGCCGCCGCCCGGGGACACGCTGCGCGCGCGCCGACCCTCCTGCTGGGAGCTGCCGGCTGATCTGATGGGTCTGTGGCACTCGTGATGTAACAAAGTGAACAGCTCGTTGTTGTGGTGGAGCGCCAGGTTCAGCCGCGCGGACGTGCTGGTGACGTGCTGCGACCACGTGTGCGGCGTGGCGCTGCAGCCGACGCAGCGCGCCGTGCTGCCGCCGCCCGGGGACACGCTGCGCGCGCGCCGACCCTCCTGCTGGGAGCTGCCGGCTGATCTGATGGGTCTGTGGCACTCGTGATGTAACAAAGTGAACAGCTCGTTGTTGTGGTGGAGCGCCAGGTTCAGCCGCGCGGACGTGCTGGTGACGTGCTGCGACCACGTGTGCGGCGTGGCGCTGCAGCCGACGCAGCGCGCCGTGCTGCCGCCGCCCGGGGACACGCTGCGCGCGCGCCGACCCTCCTGCTGGGAGCTGCCGGCTGATCTGATGGGTCTGTGGCACTCGTGATGTCACAAAGCATAACAACGTACTGAGATAATTCCAGGAACCGCTGTCGCAATTCTTCCGGTAGAAAGCTGTATCTCTTCAGATCTGGACGAGAGAGCGGTTCCCGGTAGGTCCTGTTAGCGGTAAGTTGTTTTTTTAGTCCGTCGGACATTGGGAATTATTCCCGATGGAGTCGGGCGTTATACTAGCAGTATCCTACGAGGATTTTTCATCGTTCCGTAATAAAAAAAATTGAGACAGGTAACGCAAAATAAAAAAGGCAGGTATCTACCATGTTAGTGCGTACTTGAAAGAAAAAACTAGGTCAGTTTAGTCCAGTCCAATGGATGCTCTGAAGCACCTGGTATAGGCTTTATTATGGTGTGCCACTTTCAAACAACAAATCTTCTATCAATGGTCACTCAGGCACTACTAGATGAGTTCATGATTTCCTCTTAAATTACGTATTTCAAACTTTCAGCCCCTCAAGGTGCAACAGTCGCTCGAGTCCCCAAGCCCTCTCCGCCGTCTCCGAAGCTACTGACACCGGACGCTGCGGAGGAATCAGCACAAGACCTTGAAGAACTCCTAGAGAAAGCTGGTAGTTATCGTCTCAACTCTCTACCACATTCTCTGCGGCCCACTTATCATTAAAGTCCACTTTTATATAACAACTAAAATTGATTTTCACGATTTTTTTCCAAATGTTACCTACCTATTTGACTGTATAATTTTTTTTATCTTTCAACTGGAAAAGACAACGACAGAACCAACGAAAAAAGATTCCGACGAATTGAGAACCTCCTCCTTTTTTTAAGTCGGTTAAAAAAGAT
This sequence comes from Coenonympha glycerion, assembly GCA_963855885.1. Taxonomy (NCBI): domain Eukaryota; kingdom Metazoa; phylum Arthropoda; class Insecta; order Lepidoptera; family Nymphalidae; genus Coenonympha; species Coenonympha glycerion. Next base: position 18,111,828 of record OY979631.1, read on the forward strand.
AAATTACACTCCTTATATTTTGCTAATTGATTAATCAACGCACCGCTCAACTCGAAACTGTGAGACCAGTGGTCTCACAATGCATCAAGCACTGTTCATATCACCTTTATGCTGATGACACTCAGCTATACATCTCCTATAATCCATCAGACACTGCTAACGCTGTATTAAAACTAAATTCTGATTTAGAACGAATCAACACATGGGCCAGTAAAAACTGTTTAGTACTGAACCCCAGTAAGTCCAAATGCATGATCATGGGCTCAAGAAATGTGGTTGAAAAAATCAATTTGCTGAATCCTGATATAAGAATCAATAATATTTCGGTTGAAAAAGTGCAAGAGGCCAGAAACCTGGGAGTAGTTTTCGATGCCGCACTGCGTTTTGAAACACATGTCCTCAACGCTGCCCGTAATGCCCTGTATCGTTTAAAGTTACTCTATAAGATGAGGCCATATATAAGTGTAAAATTGAGAGTACAACTATGCGAATCTCTAGTGCTCTCGAGACTTAATTATGCTAATACGGTGTACGGACCTAGACTTTTGAGTAGGACAAAAAAGATCATACAGCGTGTACAAAATGCTTGCGCCAGATACTGCTTCAACATTCCACCACGCACACATATCACACCGTATATTAACAAGGCGGGCCTTTTGAAAATGGAGGCACGTAGAAGACTGCACCTTGCCACGCTGCTCTTCGGAGTGCTGAAATCCGGAATCCCAGAATATCTGCGACTAAAGTTGATGTGGCGTAGTGACAGGTCAGAACGCAAATCTAGATCCGCAAACTTGTCAATGCCAGTTCATAAAACATCAGCATTTACAGGAAGCTTCAAGTTTGCGGCTACTAAGTGCTGGAATGACTTACCGCCACCGCTTAAAATGTTGGGACTTTCTGTTGGGACCTTTAAATACAAACTTAAAAGCTATCTCTTAGCCCAACAAAAGCTGATAACATAGATCAGTCCAGCACTTATGTACGTATTTGCTACTGTACTGTAAATTTGTGTCTCATTGCGCCGTTAATAATATTATCGTTTTTTTATTTTATTTTTTTATTTTTATTTAATCTTTTTTTTTTTAACTTTAATAATTTAAATGTTGTTCAGATTGTTATGCATGCCTTTTTTTTTTGAGTATTTAATTGTTACTATGTTTTTGTTTTAACATTTAATATTTTGCGGGGAGTCGTGGATTGCGGGTCTCGTCCGTGACCGCACCCATCTTAGGCTCCACTGAAAATCAGCGCTGCAGCTTGCTGCAGCTTAATGCTGAGTGGAGACCTATGTTTGGTCACGCCCTTGTGTTAATTAGTTATTTAAGTCTTTTCTTATAGTCATAAGTATTATTTTGTGACCATTAAGTTGTGACCAAATAAAAAGTATTTCTTTCTTTCTTTCTTTCACAGTTTGAATAAAATCCTATACCTATAACGAGTAATTCTTGCATAGTCTATTATTATTATTAGCCTATTACTACTTTTACTATTAGCCTGTTACTATTATTACTATTAGCCTAGGATTTATTTTTAGAAAATGTACAATAATTTACCAAAAAATATGACTCCTGCGAGAAAATACCGAGCAAAGCTCGGTCACCCAGACAGTATTTATTTAATTCATTAATTATGTAATATAACTAAGAAATAATCACTTCCCAGGTCTTCAGGGAATACTGGAAAAGGACTTTGTGCTGATGAGAGGTCTGAAACATGATTTGAATAAGAAACTGCATGAAATGGAAACCAATCGAGGAGCTGTGAGTGTGTTCACATTGTTTCCTTATTCATTAGGTTTACCTAGATAGTAGATACCTACTATCTACACTTCTTAGTACTTAGATTAGACCATTTCTAAAAAATATTATGCCAACTACAGTTTCGCTATCATTTTAACGTCGCTACTCATTTTGATTAAATGAAACCACATTCATTCACATACAGTGGAACTTGGAGAATTTCAATGAGGTCCCGGCTTTTTGTCATCGAATTAAGTGGATACGTTCATTATCAGGACTTTTTGAATAGTCCAATGAGTTCCAAAACAAATTTTCATTTATCCAGTTTTCCAATTAGACAGATTCAATATTATCCCTAGATAATAATAATATTAACCCTGTCTATCCTGACGTTTACTGAAAAGTTACTGAAAAGTAATAGTTAAATATGGCGGCCTGATCCTTATGTCTTTCGTGATAAGGGTCAGACCACCATATTTAACTTTTACTTTTCAGTATTAAAAGTCAGTTGAAGAAACCAGGTGTAATGGCTAAAAATATGCTGTCATTTACTTACTATGACGCATTTATTAGCTGCTGACATTATAAATTATTGTACCCACTCATATTTTTTTAAACCCATGTTCGTTTTACTTTGTCGTCGCGGATAAAACAAATAAATAATTAATAAACATTAATCCAGTATACACAGACCTTAATCTACAGCGGACGGCGGAGTCCCGCGTTCGATTCACGGAAATTAGTTCGACTTTGGTTTCGTTGATATCGTCCGATTACCAACCTAACCATAATTGTAATTTCTTAATAAAAAAAATGAAAACAAACAAAGTAGCACGGCGACCCCGGACTCGAACCCACTGCCCTGTGTGCTGATTCTGTTTCGTTCAGTTAGTTAGTTAGTAACCCGCACTGGGTTATTAACTAAGAAAACGGAGGCAAAAATCCTATTTTTGTATTCTTTTTGTACAAGATAGCAGCTAGCATGGTATATTGACATGATACAATACCGACCTAGGTTGGTAATTTGTGCAAAAATAGGATTTTTGTCTTCGTTGTCTTAGTTAATAACCCACTTAGGGTTACTAACTAACTAACTGAACGATACAGAATAAGCCCACTGGACTAGCAGCGAGTGCGAACCTAAGCCACCGTGACTACGTGTGTGTGTGTGTGCACTCTGAATTACGAAATAAGTGAACATATTATGATTTTATGAAGTTAACTGGCAACAAATTAACGCCATCTATCGTTACAACTATCAACTTTTTTTTATGAATTTAATGCATAGATGATGTCAGTATAAAATCAAGGAACCTACATTATAGTGGTCTTGATTTTTAGGGTTCCGTATCCGAAGGGTTAAAAAGGAACCCTATTACTGAGACTTGCTTTGATAGACTTGAAATTTTCACACAATATTATGATGTATTTCTGTTGCCGCTATAACAACCAATACTGAAAAGTAGAATAAAATAAATATTTAAGGGGGCTTCCATACAACAAACGTCAGTTTTAGGGTTCCATACCAAAATGTTAAAAATGGAACCCTTATGGTGAGACTTTCTCCGTCCGTCCGTCCGTCAGTCACATGGTCACACTCTATTATTTTGCTTGTTTTTGCTCTATATTAATAATAGTAAAAGATAGACGCTTCAAATGTTCACAGAATATTTAATTATATAATTACTTTTTTTTTAATAAATATTTAATAAATTACTTAATAATATCTTAATATATATAAATCTCGTGTCACAATGTTTGTCCTCAATACACTCCTAAACTACTGAACCGATTTAGTTCAAACTTCGTAAATATCTGTCATTTGGTCCAACTTAAAAGATAGAATAGTTTTTATCCCACGTGGACGAAGTCGCGGGCATCAGCTAGTTATATAATAAATTTATTTTATAAATTACTTTAAAAGTAAATTGTTAAAAATTAAAAAAAAAATAAGTTAAAAAAAAAAAAACAAAATAAGTACGAAACACGCTGAGGTTTGAATTCAGGCACAGTACTAGTCACAGGCGGGCTGGCTACCAATGAGCCATGGATTCTATGCCGATTGACGTAGTATTGTAAAATTATTCAATAGAATTTATGTATACTTTTTGAAAATTAAAAGATGTCTCGTTTTTGAGTTAGGTGGGCAGGGGTGCTTAATTTACTTTGAGAATTGGTCCTAATAGTACGGAACCCTCAGTGCGCGAGCCCAACTCGCACTTGACCAATTTTTTACAAGAGCTGATGATGGAGCTAGAATATTGTCATAGGAACTCAGTAACTAAACGACATAAGTAACCCCATTGAGTTTGGGCTCGCCTGATTCGTGTCGACGAGTCCTTTAAGGTGCTAAATGCTATAAGGGTGAGGTGCTGACAAAAATACGATCAAATGTTTTATCGATAAGCTTGTTCTCAAAAATATTTTTTAAATTATTGGAAATTCTATGTTATTATTAAGTAGGTATCGTTTTTTAGGCATCAGGGAAAACATACTATAAAATATTTGTTTTGATCAGATGAGGTCAGCAGTGAACATCGGGGCTCCATACTTGGCTCTGAACAGCTATGAGCCTGAATCTCTGCCATCTTTCGACCACCTCGCCGCGCAGTGCTCCCGCGCTATGAGGTACTTAACAACTAACAAACAACTTAGCACCGATTATTATTATCACTCGACCGTCGAATCTATATCTAGATGACAATTACTAAGCTAACAGCCGTTTTCACTAAACCTAGGAAACGCCTAAATCGAATGCTTAGCCGATATGTGACAGTTTTCATCTACAACAACTGTCACCTTAGGGCTAAGCATTCGATTTAGGCGTTTCCTAGGTTTAGTGAAAACGGCTGTTAGTAGTAAGTTTACGAGCATATCCCTCTGCAGTTAAATTAAGATTCGTAATGGTGAAGTCCTTAGGCACCTCCTACACATAGAGGAGGCTATAGCCACCTACGGCCTTACACCACCGGGAAGAGATCTTTCCCAGATCTTTTCCCTTCTTTCTCAGCCTTGAGGTTTGTACCCCTGTCAGGCCACGGCCTAACAGAGAAGACCACTGGTCTCATTAAATGAGCCACACGAAACATTACCATGCTTTACTAATTAGAGCAATAATATTATGGAGTTATACACGACTGCTCCGATGTCGTCCGACCACCTACTTATACTATATAGACTAGATCAATGTCGCTGCTACTTATATCTACTTGTAGGACATTTCTAATGACCGGATAGAAGATTATTTGGAGACAATTCTCCACAACTCAGTTGGGTTAATTTTCAAATATGCCCAGATTTTAGAAAAAGGAAATACGAATAGGTAGGTACAATATTAGTGATAACATATTAATTTGGATTTTAATGTTTTTTTTTAGATTGTTCCCTAACTCCGTCACCGCCACTCCTTCAGGTAGCTCCATCTCTTCATCAAGATCTAAATCGTTCAAATTGTGAAATAATGGTAGGTGCAAATAAATATTTCTGAGTTTTTCAGTCGCCGTTTTCTTTACATTTTGAAGGGTTCCGTACCTCAAAAGAAAAAAAAACGATCACTTTGTTGTCCGTCTGTCTGTCTTTTGCCTGACAGATTTACGATTGACGAAAATCACCCTGAAATCGCCCTGATGGAAAGCTATGGTGAGGTCTAACCTAACCTAATTCCTCTCTCTCGAAGGCAGTCAGATTGTGTTTGACTATTAGCGGTTCGTATTAGAAACTTGTAAGAATACCTAAAGTTTCGTGAAAGTTTGTTGGATGTCAACTACTTACAAGATGCGACTGCCGACGCCGAGTGCCTTGGTCTACGGTTGAACGTCCAAATGAGGCACAAGGTTGTAGTCTGTGGAGTTCCTATACTTATTGTGTATTCTTGTAAACTAAGCAACTTCACCCTAGTCGATTACCTGTACCTACATAATTACTGCATGCGCGGCTAGAGCATTTAATCAGGCTCTAAGGTGCGCGGTAAGTAAGTGGTAACCAACTGAGTCCATTGCATGGAGCTTATAATAGGTACTCGGCGTCAGGTAACTGTTTAAACTCCCAGAACATACTCGTACATGCCAGAGCGATACTGTGTTAGGATCTGTCCGCATCGAATTGTTCAAGTATTTTAGCGGCTGTTATTGCTTTAGCCTCATCATTGTTTAGCCTCTTATTCATCACAGAAAATTGCGATAGGGTCAAATGCAATAGCCCAAAAAGTTGGGTCTACGCTAGGCGAATCGAGCATGAACCGAGAACGAGCTTAGCCGTTTCGCTTCGTCGTTCGCGGCGTTATCTGTGGACGACGTACAACGATCACTGTCCTCCGAACCCTTTGTGTTCGCGAAAAAACCGACAATAAACGAAACGCAGCCGCGCACGAAGTACGAACGAAACGCAAGCTGCGCGCTCCACGCTCGTTCGTGGCTTCTAAAGTCGGTACGTTACACACTACACGAATTGTGTTCAGCTCGTGCTCTATTTACCTAGCGTAGACCCACCTTTAGACCTTTGATGTGTGTGATCACTGGATCACAAAAAAAAATAACAAAATAGAACAGCGACCCCGCACACGAATCCACTAACCTGGAGAGATAGCAAGTGCGAGCCAAAGCCACCGCGTCTATGTGTACAGGTACTGGCGAAATGAGTGAACATAATATTATGTCAAGTAAACTACTATAACATATTAGCGCCATCTATCGCTATCACTATCAACTTCTTTGTGTGCATTTATTGCACCTGTTCAGAAACTTCCCAATCGAATCCAACCTACTTGAATTCGTTTTTAACTCATCTAAGAGATGTCGCTATAAAATCATAGTATGTTTCCCGCATATTCAAAGACGACTTTAATTTACAAATGCTCAAAATGTGTAGATATCATGCTGTCGAATAGATAGGTCTCAGATACTGTACCTACTTGCTGACCAAAATTTTATATCGGATGTTAAAATTCATGGTCTTCTAGCTTCCTTTTACTTCTGAAGCTAGTTATGTAATTTCACAAAAATAAAACCTAATCCCTGTTGACGAATGCTTTAGACCAGTGCCCTATTCATCAAACATTACAAGTCTACAAGCTCACAAGTCACAAGTTTAAATAAAAATTCACAAGTTCCTGTAGATTACGTTCATCAAATAATTTCACGTTACTTGTAGATTTTAGAAACTTGTAGTTTTTAATTTACAAGTGTGGCATGTAGTCCGTCAAAAAAGCCTTGAAATTAATTCACGGATACAATAATATTTTTTTCTGTTCAAACAGAATACTGAAAAGAATTATCTATATTTTTTTGATTATTTAAGTATCCTCTAAAATGTACTTTATTTCGACTTTTATAATTATTTTTAAACTCTTTTTTGTTTCATGGCTTTTTTGGCAGACTATACTACATAGATTCTTTTTTTTTAAATATTGTTTTTAATTAAAAAAATTGTCTTTGGGCAATGTCTATGGTACAAATATGGTACCGCAAGTACATCTTTTTTTAAATGTTGTTTTTAATTAAAAAAGTCTGCGCAATGAATATAATAGTACCGCAAGTACAAGTCTATCTTGGCGGGTGGCCAAAATCGGAACTAACGTCGCTATCTTGTGCCAATGTTTGATAGATCCCTGTGTTGGCATGTCTGTCTGTATGTTGCAAGTATTTACGTTATTTTAGCTTATTAAACCTCCCCAATTTTCAATCACAGTATCACAAGATAGCGGCGTTAGTTCCGATTTTGGCCACGTGCCAAGATTAGCTTTGTGGTACTGTACTATTAACTAGAATGCCGCGCTAGTACATAATTTATATACGATATTTTTGTTCTTTTTTTGTTTGTTTTACATAAATAATATAAGATTTTTTTGTTTCCCGCCATTTATTTGACTAAGCTTGTGGAATACCTAAAGTCTAAACCACGAAAATGTTAATAATATAATAATTATCAAATGTATTAAGTAGGTAAGTACGTATATCTACATGTGTAAGTTACAAGTAAAGAGTCCGCGGAGACTTTCCAAATTTTTGCCACAAGTTACAAGCTACAAGCAACGGTGGCATTTTTGATGAACAAAACTACTAATGCACGTGTGAAAAAGCACTTGTATTACAAGTGATATAACTTGTAGCTTGTAATTTACACGTGTAGTTTTGATGAACGCACGTTTGTAAAAATGCAGAAATTTACAAGAGAATCGCTTGTAATACAAGGCTTGTAACGTTTGATGAATAGGGCACTGGATGACAAAACTACGTACTTAATACCTAATTATTTTTGTGGGTACTATTTATATTATAGCGAGTTCGAGACCCGGTTGAACCAAGCAATTATTTAAGTCTTTGAAGGACAGTGATCGTTGTAAGTCCACACCAATATAAAAGTACTATGTGGTCCACAGTACACTTGACGCCGCGAACGACGAAGCGAAACGGCTGCGCTCGTGCTCGGTTCGTGCTCGAATCGTATAGCGTTTTTGGGTTATTGCATTTGACCCTTTCGCAATTTTCTGTGATGCATAGAGGCTAAAGCACTTTTAGACCCATCTAAACGTTTGATGTGTGTGATCACTGGATCACAAAAAAAAATAACAAAATAGAACGGCGACCCCGGACACGAACCCACTAACCTGGAGAGAGAGCAAGTGCGAGCCAAAGCCACCGCGTCTATGTGTACAGATAATGGCGAAATGAGTGAACATAACATAATAATATAATGTCAAGTACACTACTAACATATTAGCGCCATCTATCGCTATCACTATCAACTTCTTTGTATGCATTTATTGCACCTGTTCAGAAACTTCCCAATCATGAAATCCAACCTACTTGAATTCGTTTGTAACTCATCTAAGAGATGTCGCTATAAAATCATAGTATGTTTCCCGAATAGGTACTCAAAGATGACGAACTCATGTTTGCTTAGTATATTGAATCGTGTTTGGCATCGCTGCGGGATGCCCTGTAGGTAGGTAGGTATCTATACATATAAAATCTTAATGTAGGTATTTAATTCAAATTTTCCAAAACGTTTATTTAAACAATACTGAAAATTGAATTATTATTATTTTTAAATAATTATTAATTAATTAAAATTGAAATAATATATCACAGATTTTGCAAAAACCAATACCAATACAAACTTTATAGCGCGGTTCACAAGGAGTCTCAGAATGTAGAGAAACCGATAAAACATACATCATACATACAGCTCAACTAATTTAATCGATTACACGAAACTGAAGTGAGTAATGTAAATCACTATTGTTATCGCAAGGTTGCTGAAAATTTAAACAAAATACAAACCGTCGTTTTAATTCGTTATCATTTGCTCGATTTTGAGTCACAGCGGGCTGTAGCGCTCACTGGGGCGGTCGATGGAACGCGTGATCTTGACTTTACGAAAATAATTCTAAATCGAGCATTTATATTTCATGAAAAATTACTGATAGATTTTGCCGTGGCCAAAAATAAAATACCTATACAAATAACTTAAAATCAAAATATCTATGAAGAATAACTAAATAATGACAGTTAGTGGGAAGCTTTTTTGTAAAAACTAAGGTGCTGCCAAGAAAAGATACTTATATATTCGTTCACATTTTAACTTTAAACATTAAAAACATTTGGACTTTTGATAAAAATGAAGGCAAAAGTGCTGAAAAAACTACTAGAGACACCACCATTATGTGCGGCGCTGCGGAGTCGCTACTGCACCAGCGCGGAGGACATCTTCAAGTTCTACCCGCAGCAGCAGCAGCAGCATCAGCAGCAGCAGCAGCAGCAGTGGAGCCCGGAGCAGCACTACCGAGTGCTGGATGAGAAGGATTACACCAGATACTTCAGCAAGCGTGCCATGAGGAGGGAGGCGGCGTTCACCAGACAAATTAGTGAGTTCTTTGGTTCTAAAAATGAACAAGGTAACTGCACTGTATTTGATTTAACAAGTTTCACTGCTGTTCTTGTATTCTACTACCGAGATAAAACAATTTATTCTACTATCAAGACAAAACAGAACTTTTTAAATTAAGTAATATTGGATAATTATTGAAGCAGTAGGTTCGTTTTCAAGAATGGTGAGACGAGTAAGACGTATGCCAATTTCAGATACAGTGCATCCCATAAATTTGCATTGCAATAGCATACAACACAGTTCACAGCGCTCATCGTCCTAAGACATGAGTTCTTTTTTCAATCTCAAGGGCACTGTGTGGAATGTACTGGGTACTTCCCACACAGTGCCGTGTACAAGGGCACTGTGTGGAATGTACTGGGTACTTCCCACACAGTGCCGTGTACAAGGGCACTGTGTGGAATGTACTGGGTACTTCCCACACAGTGCCGTGTACAAGGGCACTGTGTGGAATGTACTGGGTACTTCCCACACAGTGCCGTGTACAAGGGCACTGTGTGGAACTGTGTGGCAAGTACTGGGTACTTCCCACACAGTGCCGTGTACAAGGGCACTGTGTGGCAATGTACTGGGTACTTGCCACACAGTGCCGTGTACAAGGGCACTGTGTGGAATGTACTGGGTACTTCCCACACAGTGCCGTGTACAAGGGCACTGTGTGGAATGTACTGGGTACTTCCCACACAGTGCCGTGTACAAGGGCACTGTGTGGAAGTACTGGGTACTTCCCACACAGTGCCGTGTACAAGGGCACTGTGTGGCAAGTACTGGGTACTTCCCACACAGTGCCGTGTACAAGGGCACTGTGTGGCAAGTACTGGGTACTTGCCACACAGTGCCGTGTACAAGGGCACTGTGTGGCAAGTACTGGGTACTTCCCACACAGTGCCGTGTACAAGGGCACTGTGTGGCAAGTACTGGGTACTTCCCACACAGTGCCGTGTACAAGGGCACTGTGTGGCAAGTACTGGGTACTTGCCACACAGTGCCGTGTACAAGGGCACTGTGTGGCAAGTACTGGGTACTTGCCACACAGTGCCGTGTACAAGGGCACTGTGTGGCAAGTACTGGGTACTTCCCACACAGTGCCGTGTACAAGGGCACTGTGTGGCAAGTACTGGGTACTTCCCACACAGTGCCGTGTACAAGGGCACTGTGTGGCAAGTACTGGGTACTTGCCACACAGTGCCGTGTACAAGGGCACTGTGTGGCAAGTACTGGGTTCTTGCCACACAGTGCCGTGTACAAGGGCACTGTGTGGCAAGTACTGGGTACTTGCCACACAGTGCCGTGTACAAGGGCACTGTGTGGCAAGTACTGGGTACTTCCCACACAGTGCCGTGTACAAGGGCACTGTGTGGCAAGTACTGGGTACTTCCCACACAGTGCCGTGTACAAGGGCACTGTGTGGCAAGTACTGGGTCCTTCCCACACAGTGCCGTGTACAAGGGCACTGTGTGGCAAGTACTGGGTACTTCCCACACAGTGCCGTGTACAAGGGCACTGTGTGGCAAGTACTGGGTACTTCCCACACAGTGCCGTGTACAAGGGCACTGTGTGGCAAGTACTGGGTACTTCCCACACAGTGCCGTGTACAAGGGCACTGTGTGGCAAGTACTGGGTACTTCCCACACAGTGCCGTGTACAAGGGCACTGTGTGGCAAGTACTGGGTACTTGCCACACAGTGCCGTGTACAAGGGCACTGTGTGGCAAGTACTGGGTACTTGCCACACAGTGCCGTGTACAAGGGCACTGTGTGGCAAGTACTGGGTACTTCCCACACAGTGCCGTGTACAAGGGCACTGTGTGGCAAGTACTGGGTACTTCCCACACAGTGCCGTGTACAAGGGCACTGTGTGGAATGTACTGTGTACTTCCCATACAGTGCCGTGTACAAGGGCACTGTGTGGAAAGTACTGGGTACTTCCCACACAGTGCCTATCGAACCGAAACACTATATCTACATTACACTCGATCATTTTCCTTTCTTGGATCGTGTCTGTTATATCGTTTACAACTCAAGAGCATCCTGTGTAATGTGTATATTCGTTCGTTAATCGTTACGGTTGAGATTGTGGGTGTTACTTTGCACAAAATACGCCGCAATATAAGATCTCATCTCAATGACACTTTCAATTAATCTTTCTCTACATAATGCCCCGACACTGGAGGATGTGGCCTCAAAATGATGTTGCATCGAAAACCTATATTTTGAAGAAATATAATAATAGAGCAAAGTTATTTTGGTGTTCACTGAACAGTGGGCTGAAGTAAGCAACCCCCACTGGTTTGATAACTAACGAAACAGAGGCAAAATCCTATTTTTGCAGTATTTTGCACAAGTTACCAACCTAGGTTGGTATGGTAGGTATCATGTCAACATACTTAGCATGCTAGTTGCTAAATTGTGCAAAATGGATACAAAAAGGATTTTGGCCCCTCTTTTAGTTACTAACCCAGTGAGAGTTGCCAACTATCAAACTGAATGATACAGAAACAGCTCACAGTTCTACCTAGGTATCAAAATAATAATTATGCAATTGGTTTTACCAAAACACATTTATTTTATTGACAGAAAAATCAAAACAAAAAATTAATTTTGGCCAGTAGGTACTTTCAACTGTGCTTGCGATAACAGATAAGGAGGTAGGTACGCTCGAAATTCAGTAATTATTTGTTGAAGTGATTGTAATATTTTAATAAATATATTCATTCAAAAATAATAAATAATCACAGCTGAATTCGTTATCAATATCCTGTTATCAGCAACTGCAGACCGCGTCACAGCTTTGCCAAATGTAAAGTATTGTTTAAACTTTCAATCGACTGTTATACTATCGATATTTTGATTTTACAAAGGATATGAAACGGGCTTTGCAACTAATTCCTAATCGTTGCAATTTTGTAATTGTAGTACCTATCCAGGGTTGGGCCGTAGTACCTATCCGCAGCTAGGCAGTCTTTGAGTAGCTTGTAAATAATTAGAATATTATCATGTAATTGAAATACAGACGTGTATCTGGTATTTAATTTTGGTTTAAAGAAAGTAATTAAAATACAAAAATATTTGCTATTTGTATTGCAATTACTTTCTAATAAATTTGCAATGGGTACTTGAAATACCTGTCGGAGAGGTATTTTGTAGTTGGCACTGTACAAAAAGTAAATAATATAATAAATACATTTAAAGATCTTTTTAATGAGTGCATTCTGAAGAACGTTGAAAGTTAATTTTTAGTTGGTTTAATCTAAAAATCTAAACTAAAAATCACGTAAAAAATGCTAATCGATAAATTACTAGATCTTTTTTCTTATTCATGCTTGTTTACATTGGTGTATGCAATAAAATGTTTTTAGGGAATTATCAATCATAAATTACACCATGTACTGATATTACATTACATAAATGATAAATATCTACGACCTTTATGCAATTGTTTTTTTCGGGACCAAACCCACCTTTGGTCATTACGGTGAAAGCGCCTTATAATCTTTTACGTATGATTTGATATATTATTTTAAACAAAATTGTAAACATTTTTTTTATGTGTCGAGTTTCTAACCTGTTCTCCTCGTTGCAAAACTGCTTTCCTAGTCTGATATTTGACAATTGCCTGTAAGTTAGGCCTATGTGAAAGCATAAATATTTCGATTTTATTAAATTTTAAGCGTGCCTCGAGAGCCAAAGAAACGGATTAAATCTCGCCAACAAAAATTAAGCATTAAGATTGTAAATTTTGGTTTATCATTGTTGCAGCAACCCTGGCCTACAAGGTGGGCAAGCGCATGATGTCGCTGGCGGAAGGCATGCCCAACGAGGCCATCTTCCCCTTCACGCGCCTGGAGCTGAGCACCCGCTCTGGCAGCCACATAGTCCTCGACGAGCGGGAGCTGGCCACCGCGCTGCAGTACGTGCCTTCACAGGGGTAATTGTCGTCTACTGGTTCATTTTCCAACGACTGACACAGGCCAATCCGTTCAATGCAATGGAATCAGTGCTCTAGAGTTACAAGACACTAGTCTTACCTCTCTTCTTTTCGTGACTTCACAGGGGTAACTGTCGTCTACTGGTTAATTTTCCAACGACTGACACTGGCCAATCCGTTCAATGCAATGGATTCAGTGCTCTAGAGTTACAAGACACAAGTCTTACCTCTCTTCTTTTCGTGACTTCACAGGGGTAACTGTCGTCTACTGGTTAATTTTCCAACGACTGACACTGGCCAATCCGTTCAATGCAATGGATTCAGTGCTCTAGAGTTACAAGACACAAGTCTTACCTCTCTTCTTTTCGTGACTTCACAGGGGTAACTGTCGTCTACTGGTTCATTTTCCAACGACTGACACATGCCAATCCGTTTAGTGCAATAGAATCAGTGCTCTAGAGATACAAGACACAAGTCTTACCTCTCTTCTTTTCGTGCCTTCACAGGGGTAACTGTCGTCTACTGGTTCATTTTCCAACGACTGACACAGGCCAATCCGTTTAGTGCAATAGAATCAGTGCTCTAGAGATACAAGACACAAATCTTACCTCTCTTCTTTTCGTGCCTTCACAGGGGTAACTGTCGTCTACTGGTTCATTTTCCAACGACTGACATAGGCCAATCCGTTCAGTGCAATGGAATCAGTGCGTTACAAGACACAAGTCTTACCTCTCTTATTTTAGGAAAGTCTTTGTAATGAGAGCTTTAATGCAATAGAACATTATGAAATATGCATTGTGCTGGTGACTTTCTCCTTCTCAAGAATTGTTAATCGAGAAGGGTGCTATTACTGACTCTTTTTCACTCCTACAGCTTGCCTTCTCTGCTGTCGGAGCTACGCTGTTTCCAGGAGGAGCTACATCGGCCGCCACCGCTACCTCGAGATATCCTTACCACCAACGGCTCGCAGCACGGCATCTACCAGTGCATAGAACTGCTCCTCAACAAGGGAGATCCCATCATCACCACTGAGTATTCCTATTCGGGCGTTTTCAGCGTGGTGAGCCTTATTTTCAGCAGCACTTTGCTTCTTTTAAGGCTTTACGTATAAAAGGCAGTCAAATTATTGCTTAATGGGTCCATTTGAGGAAACTTGATTGAAAAGTAAATCCAATTATTCCTTAATGTGTCTGTTTCAGTTGAAACCTTATCAACCGGACATCATCGGTATACCAGAAGATGAAGATGGGCTAATTCCCTCGACCCTTGAGTCGGTGCTCAATGAGAGGCTGTCACGCGGTCTACAGATGCCACGGGTGCTGTACCTCATTCCTACGGGAAACAACCCTACGGGAACAGTGCTCCCCGAAGACCGACGGAGGCAGATCTATGAGTTGGCGTGCAAATTCGATTTCCTCATTCTGGAGGACGATCCCTACATGTTCTTACATTATACTGAAGTAAGTATAACAGTTCTTGTACAACTACCATGAAAAAGTCGTCTTCTTCATAAACTTTTGACAGTGGTTGTGAGTAAAACAGTTTTTAGCACTAATTCTTTCTTCTATTTTCGGAATTATTAGATTATCTTGTTGAACAAAAAGAAGCATTACGTACTTACCTTGATTCATATTTTTTAAGAAATACATTTTCTAAAATGCACTAATAATTCCAAAATGAAATAATTTAAGACATTTTACATACTTTACACATAATAATATTATGAATCCACCCATATCTGATTAATTTTAATTAAAGAAAATAGATGCGGAAATAACTTATAACTTGATAAAGGGATATCGTCGATCGCCTTCCTGTTCCTAATACTGAACAACCGCATTCCGCAGTAGTAAAAGGAAATATCCTAGAATTCTATAGATTCTATAGATAGATTTTAAGTACTTAAAAGAAAACTTTAAGAAATTGCAAAATTCAACAAAATTTTGTCATGTATTGATTGTTAATTTATTTTTGTTACTCATTGTAGAAAGTCCCGCCGTCGTTCCTGTCGCTGGATGTG
Source organism: Coenonympha glycerion (assembly GCA_963855885.1). Taxonomy (NCBI): domain Eukaryota; kingdom Metazoa; phylum Arthropoda; class Insecta; order Lepidoptera; family Nymphalidae; genus Coenonympha; species Coenonympha glycerion. Next base: position 18,127,404 of record OY979631.1, read on the forward strand.
TGCGGTCGGGTGATCCGATTGGACTCCCTGTCCAAGGTGGTGAGCTCCGGCCTGCGCGCCGCGTGGATCACTGCGCCCGCGCCGCTCATCCACCGCGCCGAGCTGCACACGCAGGCCGAGATCCTGCACCCATGCACGCTCACACAGGTAGCTATAACCCGGTTACAATATCTGTGGACCTCGCGTCGATGACGTCACGTCGTGTCAGCGCTCTGATATGGTGCGCAAAATAAAAGCGCCTGGGCGAGCGCGGGGAGGTGAAAGGAGAGCGGGAAGGGGGTATACGCATTCCAGCGAGGTCCACAGATATTGTAACCGGGTTATACATACCTGTACCTAGACAGAGACTTGATGTCGAAGTAGTAAGATTTCTGAAACTGTAACTTTGTTATTGCATGTATTGAAAAAGCAATCTCAAGGCTTTTTGCTTCTTGGTTTTTTTCATTCTAAGGAAACTGCAACTTTAGTACGAGTATGTATTGCAATTTGCAGGCATCTAAATAGCAATTTTAATACTTCTGAAACTGCAGCTTTGGTATCGCATACATTTTTCTAACGAGATAGTACATAAAAAAAATTGCGATCTTAACCCGATGTTGACCTCATCCGTCAGCATACGGCTATCACTTTATGCCATTTCTCAATTTGACCGAAGCTGTTTGTTTGGGATAACAATATGCTAGTGTGTAAACACTATCGGTGGAGCACTCAGTATCGTTCGGGGCACATCGAACGATACGAGTATACCTATCTATAATGACCTCGCGATTAACTTGATTCAATTCTAATTCGATACCTAATCCGCATTAGTAAGTACTTTTTACTGATTTTTTTATTGTTGTCACGGCCAAGCCCAAATTTTAATGTTATTTTAAATTCCAAAATATTTACCTACAAGGCTAGCAAACTTAGAAGTTTTAGATTCAAATTCTAATTCCCAATTTCATTTAGGCATGAGAATATTTAAGTTCGTGATTTGCCGTCTGTCAAAATCACTAACAAAATAGTAGTCTTTATATGCATCAGACGGCTCAACTTGACCTCTTAACGATTAAAAGAGTTGAGTGTACACAAAACAAATATTTGTGATAGCGAAATCATTGTCATTAATAAAATATAGAGAAAATGCGACATCACCTTTTTCTACACACTATTGTCATTGTTATTATTATTGTGCTTCTCTAAAAAACCTCCAAGTTCTAATGTTTTCTTCCATATTTTAACAGGACTCGATTTAGAGAATCAGAATTTACGTAGGCATTTTTGGGTGTAGCTGTCGCGATAATTTCGGCAATAAAAATAAATTGTAACTGTCATATTATTCGATAATGTTTTGGATGAATTATATAACGAACATCTGAGGCCTTTCCTAAAAAGCAAGGCGATCAAATACCGGTGTCTAAATCATAATAAATATAAGTAACTAATAAACCTAAAATATTACATAATTAATAAGCTAAATATTATATTAAAAAAGTTAACACATACATAGATATATTAAGTGAAATTGTTAATATTTTATTGTCAATAAAGGCTATTCTAGTCTATTCTATTCTATGAACACATAAATAAAGAAAGCATTAGGTATGAGTAGATATACACGCATCGCGGTTGTAGATAAATAATAAATGATATAAATGCTTATCGGTTAAATTAAAAATCATACATAATATGGGAATCTTGTTATTAGTGCCGAATTAATTAATTACTGAACTAATCTTATCTTATGACGTCATAGGGGTTTAACCAACACAACGTCGCCATTGGATGGTAGAAGTATAGGCAGAGAAAATACTTCGCGTAGGTTAGGTAGGTACTTAATACTTATCTTCTTAAAAACGTAAAGAAGGATTAATTTAGACAGAATTTGATGTATGTGTGAATGTTAGGTAAAAGTGCAACGAAACCATTATATTAGTACTCATAAAAATAATAATAGGTGGTACCTATTATAAGTTGTTTATTATTTAATGTGTGAACCTGTTGTATACTTCAAGCCTATTAGGTACCTGCCTAGTGAATAACAATTGATTGAGAAATAAATGACGCTTGAAAATATATTAGAGCTACTTACCTATTAGAGCATATCTACTACTTTCTAGGCATTAGCAAAGTGGCAATGTAGGGCCTCTTCACACTTCTAGGGAAGAATTTTTGGTTGCAACTAGTGTCTAGATTTGTTTAATTCAAAGACAATAAAGTTATCTTTATTGTATGTGAAAACGTGATCTTTTTTAATAGCTATTTTATGTAACTTGATCGCAGACCATCACGTACAATCTGATCAAGAACCGCAGCGCGCTGGCGTCGCACCTGGTGGCGACGCGCTCGTTCTACCAGCGCCGCAAGAGTGCGCTGAGCGCTGCGCTGCGCGGGGTCGGCGACCTCGTGCAGTGGACGGAGCCCGCCGGCGGCCTGTTCCACTGGGTGCGCGTGCGCGGCATCCGCGACGTCTACCACCTGGTGAGAACAACACACCGCCTGCTGACAGCCCGCGTTGGAGGCACTGTGCTCTATATCCTTCTCCATACGAATGAATTACTGTGCACCACGACATCTATCAGCTGGCGAGGACAGCGAACCACCTGCTGGACAGCCCCCATTGGAGGAATTGTGCTCTCCTCTTCTCCATGAGAATGAATTACTGTGCACCACGACGTCTATCAGCTGGCGAGGACAGCGAACCACCTGCTGGACAGCCCCCATTGGAGGAATTGTGCTCTCCTCTTCTCCATGAGAATGAATTACTGTGCACCACGACGTCTATCAGCTGGCGAGGACAGCGAACCACCTGCTGGACAGCCCCCATTGGAGGAATAGGCTATTTGACTAAATTTTGAAAATGATTTTAAAGAATTTATTACTACCTATTAAGCACATTACATTGATATTTCGCGGAAATTTAATGTAATTCCCTTTAAAAACCACTTTTAAAATTTCAATTTTCAAAACCGCGCCAAAAACGCCAATTTTGTAATGGCGCTTGTCATCTGACTCGTGACGTCACACATTGTCAAACGCATACAAACAGACTACAGTACCGTACAGTTTAGTTGAATTTCTTCGCTTTTCTTTAAATTTAATAAAAATTAATATATTTTAACAGAAAGAATGGTGTACAAATGCTGTGTAGTACCATTATGTACAATACCTCCATAAATTGCCCTCAAAAAGTGTTGTCTGTACCATGATAAACCGAACTCCCATGAACTTCCTGAGTATTTGTCAACATAAACTAAAATGAGATAATGATTAATGATTATAATAAATGAAGGAAGGACTAATATGTTCGACGCGGTAGGTACTTACATTGCTGTTTTTATGTTTTTCAGTTCCGCGTCATAATAATCAGCATTATTCTTAAAGTAAAGTGCAACAATAAAAGCATCTACCTTAGGTAGGTTGCTATTATCAGCTCGCACAAAATTTGATTCCATTCTGCGATTTGAAATACTTAATTATTTATTTCCTTAGTATGTTTAGTTATAAAGTTAACCAGAAAATTACTGTTTAAATAGCTAAAAGATAAAATAAAACGCCCGCCAAACAAAACACTCAGAAAAATCAGTACAAAAAGCTGTTGTTTTCCCGCAAATTTTCGAGTGTGACGTCACCAGAGTTGCAACCAATCACAGGGCGTTCCTGTCACAGGTAAAATATCAAAAATTATAACATTATTAAACTCTTATTTTGCTGAAAAATATACATATATTTGATTAAAATAAAGTGAAATATGCTTATTTACGTTGTTATTAGTGAGATTTACCACAATTTCAGGTATATTTTCATTGTTGTCAAATAGCCTATTGTGCTCTCCTCTTCTCCATGAGAATGAATTACTGTGCTCAATAGGTAGCCGTAGTAGCTACAAGTTCATGAGGATCAGGGTTGGGCATCATTCGATTTGCTTTCGCTTGTAAAAATATGTTTTCCAGAATATTTAGTTTTTGTATTTCGATTACTTTTTAAAGTAGCTGTAGATTGCCAAAAGCATAAGTAGGTACAAGCGGTTATGACTTATGAGTATATCATGGTTGGGCATCATTCGATTTGCTTTTGCAATTTGGTCGTAAGTGTTTAAAATACAAATATTAATATGTCCATAATAATACGTTTTTGTATTTCAATTACTTTTAAAATACCTATTACATTGCGTCGTAAAAAGCGCATATTATCTATAGGTTATTATGATCAGGATTGGGCGAAATTCGATTGAAATTAAAAATACGTAAGAACGTCACTGTTGAAAAGTGAAACAGGTGCAATAATTACCTCCTTTTTTACTTTCGTATTTAAATTACTTTCTCAAGTTTTAGATTGCGCAACAAGTGCATAAAACAATCTATTGAATATCCTCTCCCCTGAGCTGAAGTGAGGTTTAGTCAAGGATAAAATGCGTATTATGACCTAGATACACATAATTTTTCACTTTGATTACGACTAAAAAAGTTTTAGTAGACCGTAACAACAAAAACTTAGAAGCAAAATAATTCGAATTTGAATGTTTTGTCTGTTGGCATAGAAAATGTTATGCATATCTAGTTCATTTATTTTTATCATCACTGTTATTTAATTCAGGCATTAGAAACATCAAGAAATAAAAAATAATTAGTAGCACGTAGTATTTCAAATAGGTTACTACTTAATAGGGTACCTACTGGCTTTAATAAATAAATAATTATTAATTAGTAAAAACTAAAAAGGTACAATATAGAGACCGGTAACTGTGCGCTTGTGGGGTTTAAATTTAATACAATTAATTATTATTAATGCGCATAAACAACGGGTTAAAAAACGCAATATGAACTTTTAGTGACCTAATGGTTACACACTATAATATAAGTACCTACTTATCCTACATTACTTTCAAAACGAAATGTCTTTTGGGTTAAGCTCTGTTTATATTCCGGGAATGTATAAGTATCTCCGACTATTCGAAGATTATTTATTGTGTGTTAGTGGAAACTAATATCACTTGCTTAGAGCGAAAGAAAACTTCACGAGGAAACACATGATGCGTACTAGAGAGATCATCGTAATGTTTACAAGAACCAGAAACGTGTGGAAATAATAACACGTCGTGTCGTTCCAGGTGTTCCACACAGCGTTCGAGCGCGGGCTGATGCTGGTGCCCGGCCAGGCGTTCCAATTTGACAGCAACGGCCCCTGCCAGCACCTGCGACTCACTTTCAGCAAGGTGGCGGCCGAAGACATTCAGCCCGCTGTGCGCCTCCTGGCGGACGTCGTGCGCACCGAGCAGAAACTCGCGCAGCGGCAACGCAGGGCTGCTACCGAACAATAGATGGCGCTGTGCGCACTTTACTTTAAAATAATTAGGTTTAGGTTTTGTATTTAAAATAAGACTAATAATTTGTATAGCAGTAACATAATATTATTATATTCTTAAAAACGCTATTTAACCTAATAATAATTCTTATAGGTATAATAAAATTGATGTAAGTAGATAAAATGATGAACATTAAAAATTTATTTAATCATTAAAAACATTCAATTATTTATGACATTAATATCGTTTTAAGTAGAAACTAAGTATACTAATGTTCAGCTCATGTTATTAATTAAATTATTTCAGCAATACTCATAATAAAACTTTTGAATAGCTTTAGTGTTGTTTTTAAACATATTATCTACTTAGCAATAGATGTCGCTAGCTGTAGTTTTCTTAGGGTTCCGTAGCCAAAGTGTAAAAAACGGGATCGTTATTAGGTACTGCAGAGACTTCGCAGTCCGTCCATCTGTCCGTCCGTCTGTCATCAGGCTATATCTCTTGAACCGTGTGAGTAACTCACTAGAAATTTTCACACGTTTTCACATAATTTTCACGTCTCCCGACGAGATTAATCAGAATATTCATATAATTTACTTTCATAACTACTACCCGTATGTACGGAAAGTTGTAGAATACCTACTTATAATGTCAATTTTGAAAAGAGAAAGTGCCTTGCTTCTTTTTGGTGCAATTCTGCTTCCCGGAGGTAGCGATAGAGTTTTGACTTTTGTAAGTTAGGCCTTTGTGAAAAATAAAGATTTTTATTTTCTAACCCTATTAACAGTCTCTACCTCGGGCTCAGTATGCATGAAACCTAATATTAGTATATAAGATATTATGTAAGTATATTAGATACCTATTTAGTTATTATTTTTGGTTTCACTATTGTCAGATTTGTAACTATAATATTCAATGAACTAATTAAAACAGAGATAAAAGAAAAAACAGAGTTAGGTATTTTCTCATCTTCAGTTTTAGGTAACTTAGGTGCCTACTTATTTTCGAACTGCTAATGTTATGGCTTTGGTACCTATTTCAGTGATACATAAGTATCCTTTACAAAGAGGTAAGCCCCGAAACTTCTCTTGTAACCGTGAGCTAACTATGCTTATGTACCTATGCTAGAATTTCTGTGGAGCTAATTTTTTATTTTCATCAAAGTTTTTTTTTAATTTTGAATGGGACATGTTATCCAATAACAATAGCCTAGGAGTTAGTCTTGCAAGTTTTCTCAGGATTATTTCTTCACCTAGTTTTTTTGTTACTACAAATGAAACTACTCTGAAAAGTCGAACACCGGACCACTGAACTTGAGGCCAACGGTTAACCACTGGGTTATTAGTACAGCAACATGCATCTTGATTCACGGCGCATCCTTATTAAGAGTTTAGTTAGTGTTGCCGTTTGATTCCCTCACTTACCCGCACAGAGTCACTCTACTCAGAAGAAATAATTTATTTTTATGTCATTTATTCATTGCTCCAACATATAAAGTACCTAATGAACTACTTAGGAAGGCTATTTTCATTCTGGTTTCATTAAGTACTTATTAATAATCCCAACAAATACATAAGAATGTCTTAATAACACTAAACTAGAATATTAGGTACTAACATCAAGATAAAAACAAAGGACACCATTTCCATTACTGTACAATTAAAGAGGAATAATAAAATAAAAGTATGTATAACAGTAAATAATTAAAATTGTTAAATGATTCATTTGTACCTAATACTGTACTGGGTTCTGTTATAAAGTCCCTAATGAATTAATTACTTTGTCACATTAATTTTTAGGGTTCCGTACCTAAAGGGTAAATAATGGAGCCCTATTACGGAGACTTCGCTGTCCGTCCGTCCGTCCATTCGTCCGTCTGTCACCAGGCTGTATCTCTTGAACCGTGATAGCTACAGACTTAAAATTTTCACAGATGATGTATTTTGGTTGCTTCTATAACAACAAATACTAAAAACTAGAATAAAATAAACACTTAAGGAGGAACGGGTAAGAGTGTGTAGGTAGGTACATAAGTATAGTTTCATTTCATTTCATTTATTATCAGCTTTCATGCACAAAATATTATTCTTAATAAGTACATGAGACCCTGTTAGGGCGTTGCTGTTTTTTTAATGAATGGTCGGGGGACCGATTTTACTTTCTTTCATATAAGTTCTCATCAATCGAGTAGAAACTTTTTTTTATAAGATAATCCTTTAGCAAATTTATGAATATTTTTTCTGTATTTTCGTTCCTGATATAGTTAGTTAGGCCATAGCAGCAGGTCTAATTTTATTAACAGAACTTGGTGAGGTTATGTCGAGTCGATCGGATGTCTCTGTCGTGACTCGTGTCTCTACTCTGTGCATACTTTCTCATTATTAGAGCAAAGAGTTGTTTTATTCCGTCGTCGGCGAGTTAGCTCACAATTTCCCATATAGCGCACCCCCGCCTCCTGCGACCCACTTCACACCCTAACACCGGGCGATAAGGCACAATATCCCGTTTTGCTAATCAACTGCAATATCAACGCGTCTTTAATGTACTGAAACGTGCAATTTCAAACCTTAATTCTACACCGATACGGCATATAATCGATGAGAGAAGCAGTGTGCAGAAATGAAAGCTTTTTAAGCGGGCAATCGCTCAGAATTAAGGAAATAAGCGAGCTTAATTGGCAAGCGATTATTCGTAAGCGATTTCGCGAATGTACAGTCGGAATTAGTTTTCGAGATTGCAATGTTTGTCGTTTCATTTCGTTTTAATTTTCTCCGAGTTGTTTGGAGTGCACTTGTAGCGCGGCCGGTATCACTCTATTAGCATTGCACTGGAATCCAATAAGCCGAATAATGAAAAAGATATTAACATGAGTTTTAGAAGGAACTGCTTATAATTCGCAAATAGATAAATACATAGCTAACTGAGTTTACTGTGAGCTGTTCTCGGTGCAAGAAATTAAAAAAAGATGTTTCATATACTTAGTAAGTATGTAAACAATTTAGTTAAGTTACACATTAAGGAATTTCTCTTTTAAGTTTAAATAACGCAATAGAAGTTTGTTTTTGCTAATAATTCCTCGTACGTAAGTACCTATTCGTTTATAAGCCCCACTCGAGGCGGCTCTTGGCAGTATTTGTATCACAAATATCTTTAATCTGAGGATTATAGCCAGACCTCGAATGTTTCCTAACAACGTGCCTACACAATGTGACTCCTCTTAACATTTTGCACAATTCGCAAAAAATAGTTTTGTGCCAAATCTCACACCTAATAATGATCACAAACAAAATTATCAGAGTGGCTTACACAACTAGCGGTAAAGAAAAATATCCTTTAATGCTCAGGAAATAAGAATAAAGTAATTTGCTATCGAGAGAAAAAAGGAAATTGTATTCCTCTTTGGCGGTTTTGCACAATTGTCGCGGACTGTCAAAACTTTTTTGCAGATGAGCCTCGCAAAAAAGTATTTGGACTTGATAATAATAAAGCTCATTTTACCGTAACCCTAGATTTAGCGATGGTAAAATTTACTGTGTAAATAAGTAATGTTTTAGATTATTTTGGGATGTCTGCACGCGTGTGTAAGAAACTGATATATTTGTTAGAAGACGGCCGGTGCGTTTGAATCAGTTTTGAAGTAAAAAAATAAGCCTCTTTAGGGCCTTCGCGTTTCAAATTACCTTCTAAATAGAGATTGATAGTAGAGGCATTATACTCACTATGGTTCACCTTAGAGTTATATCTTAGCTAAATTCTGTAGTAGTATATCAGCTCAATGTAAAATTAGAAGCAATATAAAATTCTCTGTAGGAAAAACGCTAATACAGTAAAAAGGAACATTATATGTGGAGCAATCTATTTAGGTTGTGTGTAAAAAGCTTTGTATAAAATATACAGGAACTATGAAAAATGCTTTAAATATTTTCCATAGTTATCAAGGAATCACTAAAAATAGACATTCAAACAAAAATATAGGAAATAATTATTAACAATTAATAAATTAACTAGCTATTAATAGAATTGTGAACAATAACAAGTCAATAAAAGTACGGAGCGAGTTATGTAATTACGCGCGAAATGAAATTGAGAGAGAACGCAGGCGGGAAATGGAAAACTTAATGCGATTAACGGCACTCGCTTATTGTGCCGCCGCATGGTGCCCGGCACAGGCGGCAGCGGGCACGGAGGCGGAGCGAGACCGGTAGCGCAGCGGATCTGAATTCAAAGAGTTACGGCACTTGTGTATTCAGCAATCACGTGGAGTACGGCAAAAGGGACAACGGGTGCGAACGCGGTGTGATATTTGCTACGAATCGAAGGTATTGACGACCTCCGTGGCGCAGGGGACGCACGCTCGGATTCGAGTGGGCGGTCGCGGGTTCGATTCCCGCCACGGGCCAGTTTGGAATTTTATAATTTCTTAACTGGCTCAGGTCTGGTCTGGTGGTAGGCTTTGGCCGTGGCTAGTTACCACCCTACCAGCAAAAACGTACCACCAAGCGATTTAGCGTTCCGGTACGATGCTGTGTAGAAACCGTTGGGGTGACATAACTCACCCGCTTCCAAGTTAGTACGCTAACATCTTCGACTGCATCATCACTTACCATCAGGTGAGATCGCAGTCAAGTACTAACTTGTGTAGCGTAAAAAAAAAGAATCAGAGGGGTTAGTACAGGTTTCGTACGAATTTCAAGTTGACTCGCATCGCTCAAACGTATCGAATTTCTCCATACATTTACAGCCAGCGCCATCTATGGAAGTGACATGCTAAACCCCACAGGAATTGTTAACGGCACTTATTCATTATGCCGGCGCGTGGGGCACAGCATAGGCGACAGCGGAGGTGGGAGTGGAGCTGCGGCAGTGGCAGATGAGGGGCTGAAATTAGAGAAAGATACACGGGAAATAAAAAACCTAAATTGGCTGTATGAACAGCTTAAGTGTTATTATTAAGTTTCCTTTGTTTAGAAACTCCATTGCTCCTGTAGCTTGGACAGTACGCTCCTGTCATAGGATGCTGAATACATTTTCTTTATTACTTCCTCAAATGCAGGCTTCGACTCATCGGCGGCTGCTTACCGCGCGGACGAGGTGCTCATCAAGTGTTTAGTGTTTTCATCTACCATACATGAATGTTCAGAGGAAAGTACTAATATCTACTCAATAAACCATGAACACTCTAGGGCCCGTTTATCATTTACATTTGTGCGGGTTAAAATCAAAATCAAAATGTTTCTTCTTTCACGTAGGCCTAACTTACAGGGACGTATGAAGTGTTAGGACGTAGAGAGTATATTTTGTTATTTGAAAATTAACGAAATGTATAGTAACCCTGATTTAAAGGATGTTTTTTGATAGATTGTTTGAATATATGTAAAGGTAAGTCAGAAACAAAAATAACTTTATATTTCATTTAAGTTTTTCTCTTTAAGTAAGCTTCTTTTTGACAACTATTGTTTTAGTCCCTAAATAGATTCTCAGCGGCAGGGCGCGTTTGGAACCCTCGTAAACTTAGTTTTAAGTCGACTTGTAGTTATCACCATTATTATGCAAGAAATGTCATGCCGACGTTCTGTTAGGTCCGGTTGCCGGTGGCAAGGAAACACCAATTTAAACTTGGGTTTTTATTCGGTTTTCGGTGACAGGGGAGCACACTTGGATTATCTTATATACACTATAGGTCCCTGGAGAAGGGATTTTACAGAGCCGGAGCTGCACCTTGAGACTACATTGCTGATGATGATGAGACCGGCAGGCTTAAAACCGGGTCCGTAGTCTCAAGGTTGGCAGCAAGTAGCCCAAAAATGCGAACTAATTTTAGATGAAAAGATTCTGTATATATAGGAAAAAACTGATTACTATGTGCTGATCGGAAATTGATGTCGCTATACAGCAAAAATTTAGTCTGGTCCGGCCTTTCTACGACAGGGCCGTATTTGGGTTATAACACCTCCCCTCTTTAAAACGGAACATCCAAGGATATAGGATGTGAGTATAATCCAAGTATGATAAAGAAATAGATACAGAGTTACATGATACAAAATAAGACAGAGGTTTACATAATGCAAAATGAGAGTTACATAATACCAAATGAGTTTAGTTTTAGTCTAACATACAGCAAATAGGACATTGCAAACAGTATAAAAATATGAAATATAAAATACATTGAAAGTACATAATTAGAACATTTAGTAAGAACTTTAAGTGAAGAAATTGAAAATTTTACCCAAATAATCAAAAGATTACAAATATTACGACATTTCTAGTAGATACAATGATTTTTAAAACCTATTCTGAGTAAGTAATTTTGATATACCTTGATTTTACTTTAAGACTTATTATTTATAATTTTTGTTAAAACATCATAAGCTCTATGTTTACAAAATGACTTTACATAACGTAATTTAAATGACGTATTAAAAGAAAAAATAGAAGTCATTATTCTAAAAACTAGTACAGTAGGTACTTTTTCTACGGTTTTCAATCTTGCTTAAGTCATCATTAACCATATTAAATTTAAATGAGAAGTATGCTGTAAGGAATCTAGCTGTTTGCATAAGATAATTTTAGTGCAACATAGTAACATTTGACTTAACTGTAGAATAAAAATATCTTCAATAAGATGAGGATTAGGAACAATCATTTTTGATTTTAAATTTCGAGATAAAATAAATTAAACTAACTATGATAGGCTTAAAAATGCTTGAGGAGCAGCAAGATTCTTATACCAATAATAATATAATAATATCTTTAAAATTAAAATTGTATGTACTATTACAACTTAGTGATAATCTCGCTACATAAGTTGAACATCTATCTATAATTTTAATTATTCTATGATTACAAGATTCAATGACACCTTTTTCGCGTTAAGTTACACATAGGATTTCCGACACTTATATTTCACTAGTAGATATTTTTTAATACTATTTATCACTTTGCACTCACTTGGGTTTGAAACACTGATCATATTAACTTATTTTGTGTAATTGCCAAAAATTTACAGATGGATTAATCAAAACTATACTATGGGACTATGTGTAGAGTTAGAAAATAATAATATGTGATACCTATAAATTGTATTTTGCAAAACCATAGGAAGTGATAAGATCTTCCTAAAGTATTAAATTATGTCATTCATTACTGAAATATTATAAAGATCACTATACGATTTTTATCTATCGGGATTGGATGAAACAGTGTTTAAGATTTTTCTGAGAGTTTTAGTGTTATTAGTTAGTATGCTACCTGTTTAAAATAGTATTATTTAATGAAGAGTTAGCAGAGGGAATCAAATAAGTATTGTCTTTCATAATAAGGATCAAGTGTCTTTAATCACAATGAACTGCATTCTAAATAGCATTTTTAAATAACTATTAACTGACTTTGCAAATAAGGAATATGTAAAGTTTGGATTTGATAACATTTATAATATCGAAACCATTGGCATATAAATATATGGACCCCGGGGGTAATACAAAGTTCACGAAAAAATATCCCGAGAAACCTATATAAACGAGGATGCACGTGTATTTTTATAAACAAACTAAAACATTGTAATTTATGTCTTAAATCAATATCATTCAGCAATATGATTTAGCTTAAGTGCTATTGGAACTCTTTTCGCGTTTTGGATTTCATTAGAATCCCTTAGTTTATATATCAATGATCAAAACGATTATCATTTAAAGCATATTAAAAGGAATGGTAATTTGATCTACAGTTATACAGTTACAGCGGTTAGTGCAAACGCGGCATTTATGCTTGGCCTTATTGTTTTACAGTCGCGAATTCTAAGTACCTAAAGTATGAATTCTCTGTTATAATCAAATGTTGTAACGGAGTAAAGAATGTTTTAATATAGAGATAACATTTAAAGAAAGATAATCATTATAACGTTTTATTATTAGGGTTAGAGTAAATTAGTTCTTTAAATGAAATATTTAATCGCGTTATTATTTTTACAAAACAGCAATCGATTTATTTGCATAACTGCAATTTTGTCATACGAGTAACACGGCTGTTATGCGCGATATAAAAAGATGACTATGGAATTTTAGACAATGGGTTCATATGTAATTTGAACTGTACCTACTGAGTTCAGAGGCAGTTGTTATGCATTGACCTAGTTCTTACTAAGTGTTAAATATTTGTTTTATTAAAATATTAATAGGTAGTTTAAAGAGACAAGATTTTGATATAGTAATAGGGTTGTCACCTTTTGAATTTTATAAACTTATAGTATTATATGAAATGTAGTATAACATGTAGTATTTTGTTATAAATATAGCAAAATATTAATGATTTTATTAAGATTTATTTGATATTGTTATTTATCGACTTCGTCTTCTTATTCTATCTTTGTAATTAGATATCAAGTATTTTTATTGAAATATATTTAATAATTCATTTGGTCGAAGTAGTAAATAGTAAAATAATTGTATTATCGTAGAAGAATAAATAAGTTCTTAGTATTTTCATGGTATTATTTTTTTAAGAGCCTTTTATTTAGGCTTATGTGAAATATTTTCATTTTCGTTTTTGTTTTCATTTTTCATTTTTTTTTATTTTCGTAGTAATATAATAGTCATAGGTATAGTAGTAATAAAATTATCATAGCTTATTAGATAAATAAATAATCTTTAGTATTTTCCTACCAGTGAAGCAGAAATATACTAAATTTGGGAGGATAAATAAATAAATAAGTTTTAGTATTGTCATACTAGAGAAGCAGCAATACTAAACTTGGAGAATTTTTTTTTGTACTCTTAATAGTAATATAATTCTTGTAGTGGCCATGTGGCGGCCTTGTAGTTGGGTTGTTTACCCAGGTTGGCTCATCTAAAAACATGCATTATTGCAGAAAAGACAGTGAGATGAACCATTAGAATATTTTTTTTTTTGTACTCTTAATAGTAATATAATTCTTGTAGTGGCCATGTGGCGGCCTAGTAGTTGGGTTGTTTACCCAGGTTGGCTCATCTAAAAAACATGCATTATTGCAGAAAAGACAGTGAGATGAACCATTAGAATATTTTTTTTTATATATTTAATCGATTTAATCTAAAGAGACAACGCTTATTTAGGACTGGGTACCTGTGTGGTAATATCTCAGAAGATTCAGGGATCGATTTTTAAGATAACAATATTCGTGATTTTTTTTTTTATAATTAAGGCGACTATATCCCAGCACTTTAGGTATTTGTCGCACAGCCAGACCCGCTCTACGATACCTAGCGACCATTGCCGTTAGCCGAGAAGTTAGAATGAACTCCGTGAACCTATTCATAAATATTTGCGTCACAGTACTGTGCAGTAGTGTACTGTTACAGTTGGACTATTTGTCATTATAATTTGCTTCACGAAATATATGCTGGAAGTTGCGTTTTTTACGTATATTTTGACTTTTTTATGGTAATCGATAATATCAACCGAGGTATTTATTTATAATAATTATGTATTACTAAAGTAGCAGGATTTGTAGAAATTTTTCTTGTACATATTAGGGAAATGAAGAGTTTTATATTTTTTTTTAATCTTCTTTGCTACCGTCCGCATCTTTCTTTTCACAGTAGTAGTTTTGACACATTCTGTGATCACCATAAGAGTGCGGCATTGAGTTTAACAATATCGTTGTGCAGAACTGATATGGCAACGTTTTTAGGGTTCCCAGATATTTTGTGATATCTATACTAATATAATAAAAAGGTAGGGTAACGATGTTTGTGAGTTTGTGACGTTGTAAGGGGTAATCTCTGGATCTACTGAACCGATTTTCAAAATTCTTTCACCAATACATTATCGTGGAGTGTCATAGGCTATAATAATTTCCAAAATTAACTATGCATTGTTACTAAAACTTGAATAATGTAATCCAAGTCGCAAAAAAATTGCTTTCATCGCGTACGCTGCGATTGAGGATAGAACAAAACAAAATCAAAATCATCAAATCAGTATCAAAATCTGCAAAAAAAGTCCGCAATAGCATATGCCTATCTCCTATGGGTAACTCGCAATAACTGCTTTTACTTTAAAATTGTGGATTAAAAATAAATAATTTTTGTGAAGCTTATTTAGCCCATATGGTATTAATTTATCTCTTTGTAAATATGTTTTTTAGAACGGAAATTTAATGTGGAATAGTTCTGCCCTTTACTCTATACAGTTTAAATACATATCTTCAAAGATATTAGCAAAACAAAAACGCGCCGTATGCAGGAGCGCGCCGCCGCCGCTTCGGTCGTTGCGTGGCGATAGGATAGGCATTTATCATTCATTTATCTGAATGCCTCGCGTCCAGCGCTGTGGGCTGTGGGTATAAGGCCCGTTTTCCACCACAGCGAAGCGGAGCGGAGCTGTATTTCAGTAACAAATCAGATTTCGTCATTTTGATATTTTTGAAACTGAGGGATGTCTAAATGATGAAATCTGGTTAGTTATCCAAACACAGCTCCGCTTCGCTCCGCTTTCGTGGAAACCGGGCCTAACGTGGGACAAAAATATTTCTAACGCGGAACGGAGTCTGCGGGCACTGCTAGTTTTATATATTTCACGATAGCTTTTCTCATTATCATAATTCTTATGTTGGTAAGTGTTTTTCGATGTCTCAGGGCATTTGTTTCTGCTGCCAGTCTGCGTAGTTTTTTACAAAAGTTGCGTAATATGTGCTTGCGACACTCAATTTTTCAACGGTTACATTTTGATTTTCATATGGTTTGGCATTGAGTATCCTTACATATGTCGAGTCGACATTTATCTCCAATCATTGTGTGATCTCCAATGTTGTAAATGAGACCGAAATAGAAGCCTTCTAAAATAATTTCAGTTTCAACAATTAAAAAACACGAATGCCCTGTTATAAAACGAAGTAATAACTTGTTTTTTACTTTTTAGTTCGTTTTATAACAGGGCACTCGTGTTTTTAGGGTTCCATACCAAATTGGTAAAAATGGAACCCTTATGGTGAGACTTTCTCCGTCCGCTCGTCCGTCCGTCCGTCCGTCCGTCCGTCTGTCACACTCGATTATTTCAGCAACTATCAAAGCTATCGACTTGAAATTTGGAATAGTTTTAGGTAATAGTGACCCAACGCCAATGCATAATATTATAATTATAAAACAAATTGATTTTATTTTTATTTAAAAAGGGGGGAAAACCGGGGCTTTGAATTTTCAAAATGAGATAACAATATTGAGTGGGGTATGAAAGGACGTTACTTGTATATTCTAAAACCGATTTTTATTTATTTTTATGCCCGATAGTTTTTGATTTATTGAGCAAACTGTCGAAAAACATACCAGCCCCCCCCCCCCTTATCTCCGAAGTTTATCAATCGAAAAATCTAAAATAATTATGATCAATAGAAATTAACGTATATTTTACAGGAAAAATAAAATCAACTCCCTAACTTTTATACTTTTTTTGATAATAGCAATAAACCGCCGAAAACAAAGTTAGGTTTGCGGTTCGCCAACAAAAGTACCTAGGTACATGTAAATTATACTCGTAAATTCTTGAACAAAAGTGATTCTTTTAATGTTTTACTTCTTTTATAGTATGGAAGCGGTGCGCGAGTCCAAATCGCACTTGGCCGGTTTTTTTTTTAAATTTTTTAATTACTTATTTTTATTTTATGTTTTTTACTGATGGTCAGCAGTTAGGTGAAGGTATTTTCTGTTACTACTCTCCAATACCTTCATTTTGATACCCATATTATGATAGTTGAAGAAAAAAATTTTTTTCCACTTTTGAAAATGGCGCCTCACATCCGCCATATTGATTTTTCCAAAAAAATATAGTCTTTGTTACTCGAGAGGATCCAAGGATTCTAACGATACCCCATACATCCAAATCTGTTCAGCCGTTCAGAAGTTATGGAGGAATAAAGAAACATCACATACATACATACATACATACATACATACACACATACATACGTACATACATACATACATACATGAACCCTAAAAACATTACACTCCTTTTTTTGGGCAGTCGTGTAAAAAGTAAAAAACGAGTTATTTTAGTTGAACAGATAAACAGTAACAGTATTTAAACTGTGGTTACGCGTGATGGTATTTGCACGTGGTGGAATTTACACTACCTACCATAATTTTCTTAGTTCGTATCAGAGTTTCTTCGGAGCTTTTGAGGACTAGGTATTTTGATAAACTCAAGAAACACTTACTATATAATTTTTTTAAATTCTCCTTCGCTTCCTGTCAGATAGTTTTTTTTTCCAGCGCATTTAAAAAATAAATAATTTTAGCGCGAAAGGAGCGTGAGTCGTGAAAACTTGCGCAGGTCCGTCTCGTATGGAGGCTCGTGAGCCACTGAGTACATCGTTTATTCGATGCGTTAGACCATTTTATGACTTCTGTTAGGCGAAATTTTGCAGCAATTTTTTTATTTAATATCTGTCTGCTCAATGGATAGGCAATACAATGAGATTACTTTACGTATAATTTTTATGAAATTTAGTCTAAAGCTTTGGAAATACCATTAAAAAAATGAACAAAAACGACCTGTTTTCAAAAATTTTTATGATCGAGGCAAGTTTAACTTATCGTGTTTTCATGAGGCCATTATAGAGATAAAGCATGTATCTTTAATATGTATTTTTAACAGTGAAAAAAAACAATTTTTTCATGACTTTGAATTGCTTTGAAAAGTGGCGTAGTCGCTAAAAACCGGGATAATGGGCCGTTAATCGATTTAATCTAACGAGACAACGCTTATTTCGGACTGGCTACCGGTGTGGTAATATCTCGAGAGATTCAGGGATCGATTTTAAAGATAATAATATTCGTGATATTTTTTTTTATAATTAATCGATTTAATCTAACGAGACAACGCTTATTTCGGACTGGCTACCGGTGTGGTAATATCTCGAGAGATTCAGGGATCGATTTTTAAGATAATAATATTAGTGATTTTTTTTTTATCGATTCTTAGGGACTTAAGTTTTGGGGCTCAGCACACCCTGCTGTGTAGTCCTTGTTACATAGAATTAGTAATTTAACTGAGTATAAGTTATTAATTAATATAATATATACCTAACTAAAATTATAAGTTTTTTTTTGTAAGTCTTTTGATGTAATAAGACCAAGGGAATTCTAGCTAGTTTAATTGCTAGCTGATTTATGATGAATTTTTAGTTTATAATTATTTCTCTGATTTAAATCCTGTAGATTGTCTTATATTATTATTTGTTTAAAAAGTTTAGAATTTTCGCGATTTAATAAGATTTAATAAAAAGGGAATTTTGTCTTGGTCTGTCTGTTTGTCTGTCTGTCACCGCAGAGATGTTTCATAATATTAATCTGGACTGGAAAATTAAATTTATCTAAGCTTTCTTTACTATATTGGGAAAAAAAGGTATTATAATAAATATTTAAATAGAAAATTAACGTAAAAATGAAATTATAAAGTGATTAATCCACGTGTAAAATCAGGTCAATACAAAAAAGTTAATAAACTCGAATAGCACTCACAGAATGATGATGATTCGGCAATGCGGTGACACAGATAGCGGCCAGCGACGCAGCGCGCAGCGATGAAATGCAGCGTTGCGTTTTCGCTGTAGGTACGGCTCAGCGAGTGACTCCAAAAGTGTGTTCCGGTGCGATGCTGTGTAGGTGGTAAATTGATGCCACGATGTTCTTTATGCCACGATGTTCTTGATGCCACGATGCCCTTTATGCCACGATGTTCTTAATGCCACGATGTCCTTTATGCCACGATGTTCTTGATGCCACGATGTCCTTTCCACGATGTCCTTGATGTTTGCGCGGCAGCCTCGCGTTTTGTCATTGAGACGCGACGGCATGGTGATGGTAGACTCGGCAGGCAGGTTCTGCAGGCAGGCGGCAGGCGGCAGTTCGGCAGTCAGGCGAGTAGGCGGCCAGGGGAATAAAATCCCTTTTCTTCTGACACCAGATGTTAGGTCCGGTTGCCGGTGGCAAGGAAACACCAATTTAAACTTGGGTTTTTATTCGGTTTTCGGTGACAGGGGAGCACACTTGGATTATCTTATATACACTATAGGTCCCTGGAGAAGGGATTTTACAGAGCCGGAGCTGCACCTTGAGACTACATTGCTGATGATGATGAGACCGGCAGGCTTAAAACCGGGTCCGTAGTCTCAAGGTTGGCAGCAAGTAGCCCAAAAATGCGAACTAATTTTAGATGAAAAGATTCTGTATATATAGGAAAAAACTGATTACTATGTGCTGATCGGAAATTAATGTCGCTATACAGCAAAAATTTAGTCTGGTCCGGCCTTTCTACGACAGGGCCGTATTTGGGTTATAACAGTTCGCAAGAGCCTGTATGTTAGGCCTATGTGAAATAAAGATATTTTGACTTTGACTTTGACTTTGATAACAATGGTTTTTAGAAATTTTAAATACACTCTAACCCACACATATGGCGGTAGTTTATAATTATAAAATTGCAAGCAGATGCCCGCGGCTCCACCCATGTGAATTCCGATTTTCGTGAAACCATTGATTTTCCTGGATAAAAAGTAGCTAAAGTGTCATTCCAGGTTATAAGCTATTTACACCTATTTCAAATTTCAGTCAAATCGGTTCGGTAGTTTTGGCGTAAATGTTAAATCTACCTATACACTCAAACACATACGTACCAACATTCACCTGGCTACCATTTGTATGAAGTGCGATATACGTTAACGACGCATCGTATAATACAATATCTAGAACCACTACATGGCATTCGCTAATCAGTGTTTAAAGTAATAATTTCCAATAGGTAATTTAGGGCTCAGGGGCCTTATTCTGTATTGTTCACTTAGTTAGTTAGTAACCCAAACTGGGTTATTAACTAAGAAAACGGAGGCAAAAATCTTATTTTTGTATTCTTTTTGTACAAGATAGCAACTAGCATGGTATTCTGATATGATACCATACCGACCTAGGTTGGAAATTTGTGCAAAAATAGGATTTTTGCCTTCGTTTTCTTAGTTAATAACCCAATTAGGGTTACTAACTAACTAAGTGAACGATACAGAATAAGGGGGCTGATCTCCGAAACCTAACCTTACACCGCCCGCCGCTTCAGCCCACTGAAAGCCGCTTATGGGGGACTTATAACACTGTGAGGCCTTAATAACACTTAATCATATTCTTTGACACCACTCGCAAATTCCAGACAAAGAATTTTGACAATTATGCATCATAAATATAAAGGTTAAAATTGTGTGTATGGTTTGTGTCGCTCTGGTGCACTGTACGTAATGGTTTTGCAATAATGGTAATAGATTATGAGTGGGACATTTCACGGTTTGATGCGCGTGCAGAATATGGAACGTATTTCTGTATACAGGGTGTTAGCTTGTATCTTCAAAAGTCGTAAGTAATTATTATTATATCATACTTGCTCAGTAAGTATGACTTACTATGGTGGAAAGTCTCCTTGTAAGTTGGTGTTTACAATTCAAGGCAACATGCTTGAATTGTAATGTTCACATTACAGTTCAAGGGCAACATTACGTCGCACTATGCTTGAATTGTAATGTTCACATTACAGTTCAAAAACAATATTACGTCGCACTTTGCTTGAATTTCCCTTGTGTAATAATCTACTATTGTTTAAAACCAGGTACAAGGATAAGGTAAGGGTAAGGTAAGGTAGGATAAGGCCGCCAAATTGTACTCCTAAGTTTGTATTTAATTTATTTCTTTCTTTTCTATATTTTTATTCTGTGGTGTGCAATAAAGTGTTTATCTATCTATCTATCTATCTACAAGACGTAAAGAGGTCTTAGGTAAATTATTATTTTAGTGCTTTAACATAATATGCCTTATAAAAAGTCATACGAGATGTGCAATGATCAATAAACCTATTTTTTTTAATAATACTTGATTGAAGGCATTTTTATGACAAACGCGCAAAAATGTCTACTAAGTACCTTCTGAATTTTCATATGAAGATATCACTATTTTTACTTGTAAACGCACAGTTGTGATTTTTCGACATTTTAATTCAGATGAAAATAGCTATGAAGTTTTTTAACACATACGATAAGCCTGCAACCTTAAGTCGTTGTTCTAAATTAAAAAGAAATCGTGTCTTTGCGATCTATTACTGATTACTTTACCAGCAAAAATGTATGTATCGAACTTTTTATATTATGTGAATGTGGTAGAGCTGTGTCAGACTTACCTTTCTCGCAGCGTGAAGTATCGCGTAAAATTGAAACACCCTGTATACCGGTGTGGTTGGAGCGTGTAATCCCTCGCTAACGCATTAACACGTTTTTGTGAAAAAGGATCATTGGAGCGCCATTGTTGTGTTGTGTGGCGGAGAGTTCAGCGTTACCCTTAAAACGTGAATATTTCATATTGTTTGCAGCTACTTGTGTTTATTGTGAGGAAGCTAACACGGATATTATGATATTGTTGTAATGAAGTAAGAAAAATTCGAAATCCAAAAAAAAAAAAAAACAGCCAACACTTTTTGGAGTCCAGAACTAACTTATGAAATGTTATTAGTAATATAGGATTTTAAGTCAACTTTTACATCCGTGCCTAGCGTGCGAAAATGTCTTCTTTTCTGCACTAGTAGTTTTTTGTTCCCGTTGATTCATTATTTTTACAATTCAATGCATGCGAGGAATTGTTATTTCCACTCGTTTTCATCATTGCCCCGTGCCTTCGGCTTAGGACTACAAATTGGAACTGGTGAAGAAATGACTTACTTTCCACACGAGTATTGAAATGTACCATATTTGATTATAACTAAACCAGTACCTATCATAAAAGATCAAGTTCTCTCAGCTGCGAAATAATGTAAAATTTCCAGCAAGATTCAAATTGTAATCTCAAGACGTCCATATTGGCAATATAGTACACTAGCGTCACACGCTCGCCAGGTGTCGGGGTGTCGGGGGGGTGGGGGGTGTCGGGGCGCTGCGCGGAGGGGGGAGTGAATTCGATTCCCGGCTATTGAAAAGTTTCAAGAGGCGAAAAGCTTCGACAAACGACGCTAAGTGAATTTCGTGCCCTCGGAAAACGCAGGTACGGACTTGAAATATCGTTTAATTTTTTCGTCATTAATGTAGGTACGATAGTATTACGATAATTGTACGTTACAAAGCTCCTACATGATATGATATTCGTATTTTGCCAGTTTTGAGGGCAATAGGGAAATTTCCTTTCAGGCAGGCCTGGGGCCCGCTTGTGAATTCTTATCCGAGCGAATGACGTCAGAACTTCTATTAATAGAATCGTCAAAAGCTTCGTCAGCCTATGCTATTGCGCTGATTACGCCATCTAACGTCAGCTATGGAATAACGCTACAGCATGATTGAATTTTAAACCTATTGAGTTTTGGTCTTCAAATATATCACACAGTTTTTTAACGTTATTTACGTATTTCTAATGATAAGTGAGGTAATACTGGGTGGTAGCTAAGTTAATAGCAACATAACATGTTGTTATAAGTAAGTAAACAGTAGGTTATCACGTGTGTGGAAGAATTCAGAGAAAATCAAGCAATGATTTGTTCGCAAAGGTATACTTAGTTGCAATATTAATCTTAGTTACAATACATACTTTAGAAACCTACCGTTATAGTAGGCAATCATTTAAATGCTTTGATTGTAGGAAAATCAATTTTACACACAAACAATGTTTGAATAAAATAGACTATAATCATTTCACAACCAGGCAAGTACACCTAACAGGACAGGAGTCCCCGGGTCCGCAGCACCGCGGCGAGTCCGGCCCTGTGCGGGCGGCTTGGTTCCAATTTTTATCAATCCCATTTCATTTCCCCTTACGAAAGTTTCCCTGCAATTTCGCGCTCTCGGCCCGCCCCCTAGTGATGCACTGCAAACAAACGCCGCTGTAATTGCCATGTCGATAAAATTACTTATACGTCCTAGAACTGAAGCAGTTACGAGCCTGATTCACCACTTTCTGCTTATCTGCTTCTAAACATCTTGATCTCAACATAGCTGGTCCAAAGCCCGGTAACATAAGAAGGGTTCATTTTGGGCTAACCACCCGACATGTCAAAAATCAACTGGTTGTGAATTCGCAGAGAAAATACACGGAAAAAAATACTAAATGCGAATTAAAAGAATAAACAATTTAATGGCGTGTAAGAAGACCTAAGGGAAATACACCAATTGATCGAGGGAGAAGAAGGAAAAGTAGAGGAATATTGTGGAGGAAGCCGGAGTCCACAAAAGAGGCTGTAGCGCCACAGGACAGACATCTTTATTGCGTCATATATTCTTAGATAAATCCATGAATCCCACAAGATTAAAAAAAATCACACGGCCGAAGCCGCGGACGTCCGCGTATAATGCTCACATAATAATAAAAATAAATATCGATGCCCCCGTCCCACACATCACTAGGCCATGTGGAAGCGGATCCAGCGCTCTGCGTGTCGGAGGTATCGCGCGAGTTCCGCAGACCGACACCGGACATTGGCTGCCGGCGCCCCACGCCGCGCTCCTGTGGCGCTCCTGTGCTTGCTACGCTCGTAACACTCCAATTACACTAATGTTATGAAGGTGAAGATATCCTACGGTGTATATAAGGTGTGTTTGCTATTCCTTCACGCCGCAACTTATGAAACGGAGGTAGAATAATGTTATCTTACTTTGGGTCTTGGAAATTTTTATTGTATCTGCGTCTTTGATAAAAATCGGATTTCGGATCGAGTTTCAAGTACTTTTACTTACTAGTTACTAAAATATTTTTCCCAGGTAATTAGTTATATCACATGAAAATACCTTGTAGAGTTACTGTACACTGTGCTGTGAAGTTAATTTTGTAAAACGTATACCTACCAAATAAAAATAAATTGACATTGTATTTTGCAGTGTTTAATGTCTAACTGGTAATCCAAGCAAATTATGTGTAATGTACCTCTAATATCTTTACAAATAGATAAGGCGACTTATATATTTTACCATCACACCTGAATATATATTCACGAAAAAATCATCGTGTTAGCAATAAATGAATTGCACAACCTTCACCCTTAAGTAAAAAAATTAAATCTCGTAATGTAAAAACAAACAAGTTGGGCCCAACACGACATAATAAGCAATCATCTAATTCGTTTCCACTCAA
Organism: Coenonympha glycerion; assembly: GCA_963855885.1. Lineage (NCBI taxonomy): Eukaryota > Metazoa > Arthropoda > Insecta > Lepidoptera > Nymphalidae > Coenonympha > Coenonympha glycerion. The sequence goes on from OY979631.1 coordinate 18,151,803, forward strand.
TGTTCGCCGAACGCCTCCAAACAAATCTCTTTGTGTCCAATAACGCGGAATAAATCCTTTTTTGGACAAAAACCAACAAACCGATTTCGCCGCAAAAATTCCTCGAACTTTTTTCCACGCGCGTTTTCTGCAGTTTTCAAATTTCAATGGACGAAGTTTAATGGTATTTTTTCTGCGGTTTATACAAAGTTGACCGTGGGGTAACAATGGCGGCGGAGCTGCACAGGCGAGGCTCGGGTTGCTGAGGGAAGTGTGATGCACAATGAGTCGGGAGACGCAAAAACTACCGCTCAAATGACCATTACAAGGATTAAGCTCCGAGTAGCATATTGTTGAGTAGCTTTTGAGCGTGTTTGTGGCTAATATAACGTAATGCGTTTCAAGCTTCATTGAATGCTGCTTGAGAAATCTTGTTGTGTTTATTTTGTTATAATAGGTAGTTTGTAATCTTCGAGTCGTAGTTAGTTTTATAAACTGAATTATGAATAGAGTCCGCCAGATCTATTGAATCATCGAATACTGAGCCTATCTTAAATATTGTGTTGATGAAAAACTGGTTCTGATGTTATAATGTGAATGATTTTATTATTTGAGATATCAGAAGGCATACTTTCTTTTAATATACGTAAAGTGGATAATTCTGTTTAAGAAATATAAATGCAATAATTGACAGACATTCTTTTATTTTTGGTGATATTCGCATAGTTTTCCTTAGATACGTCATCGAAACCTAATACCAACAATTACCATTTTCAAAACACAATAGTGTTACATAACGACAGGGCGGCTCCTTGGTAAAGCTGCGGCACACAGACCGACAAACCGCGATCTCGAGCACAGATTGCATTGCGCAAAGCCCCGGCGACTGGGCTCAGTAACTTGACCATTGTAATTTACTCTTTGTGTCGCCGCTGAGTCTGTTGAGAGTCTAAGCCAGTAATCTAATACTTTCCGAGAACGAGCACATTTTGTCCAAAAAATGTTGTTACAGACCCACTGTGTCGACATCTTTCTTTTAAGTTTTTTTTAAAGTACCTCTGATTATTTTGAGTACCAAAATAAGCAGGACAAATATTGACTTGTACTTACCTATTGGTAGTATTACAATAGGAGTACCCATAGGTACCCTACCTGTCAAAAACTCCATAATATTTGAAGCCTTTATGGTAGCAAAAGCCATCAATTCTAGTCATTTAACTTGTGATAGGTACTCGGAAATAATTAATCTGCTCTGGAGTTTTACGCGAGTTTTCTATAACGCGTTTATCGCGTTCTAAAGTCTGAAGCCATAGCCCGAGAAGCATGATGATTGAAGTCTGAGGTCTCCTCAATGATAGCTAATTTTTGCAATCTTGACTATCTCGTAGGTCTCGTGACATGATCGACTGAAGAACATGAAGTTCTGAGATCCAATAAGTACCTAGTAGGTACCTATGGATTTTTTTATTATCAGAAAATTCTTAAGATACTTACCTACGCATACAGACCTGAGTTTGGAATTTGGCATTGGTTCATACCCCTACTTTAGAGAGCGCGTTAAGCCATCAGTTGGCCTTCGATTGAGGGAATAGAGAGTGCACTATTGATCACGTACACTCCTGTGCATTAAGTAGGTTTTACAATATGTCCCGCGTAAATGGTAAATCTTCGTAGGGCCGCCATGACCAGATCTGTCTGGAAGACATGTTTGTATCCACACATAAGGCTGGATAAACAGGCAGTATAACAAGTATACCTTTATGGGGCAATAACAAAGAGAACATAACAAATCACAACAATGGTCATCGTCCCACTCCCACCATCTGTCGTCTCGCTCGCTCCCCGCTGACTCGTTACTTGATAAACTCTGTAACACAATCAAACACAAAATCAACAAAAAGAATCACATTCACATCACCACCACGATCCCTGTGCACACTTATTAAATCCTATCACAATGCAATAGGAGTGAGTTTAGTTAGTTATGATTTAAATAATTATGTTGGCAGTGGTTATAAAAAGCTTGGCATTTGTTCGAGGCGGCACTCAATATGGCGCCTCGAATAAAATGTAATTTTTCTATTTTTAATTGTCGCGAGGGTCGCGGCGCCTCAATGCTCTCATTTGTGTTTAATGGAGATATTTTGTGCCCCTAATGTCGTTAAAATGAGATAAATGATTGTTTTTCTTGTAGGGGATGGATCTACGTTCGATGCGTTTATTTAGAGGTAGGTACTTACCTTGCAATGCACACTTTTTATTTTTTATTTTATTTGCTTGAGGGAATAGTTAAAAATAGTCAAGATGGACCCATCCGAACATTTTACGTAAACGTTCTTCATACAAGAAAATGTAGCGCCCTCTGTCGAAACTCCTGCGAAATACATCTATTTGTTTATCTATGTGTCTGTCACTTTGCCTGCAATATTATTATGAATTCAAAAAAAAAAAAGAAATGGCTCTTTACCTATCTACCTATACTGACTACTGACGGGTGCAAAATAGTCATTCTTGCTCCCATAAACTGGCGACATTTTTTCGCGCTGTTCGCCCTGTCTTTAGTATACAAGTCTGTTATATAAGTCTATGCGGTGGTAAAAAATAATAATAAACATCACAAAATTTCGCGTTTCAAAATTATCAATTTAATTTTTAATATTATAAAAAAATAACACAAACAAAAAATTAATTCCCTTTCAAACGGCAACGCTACCTTGTACCTATAGATAACTAACAATCTAACATAGCGCTTGCTTATATATTACACTAAATAATAGGTAGGTACGTAATAAGTATAAATAACTATAACAATGGCCAATAGTATAATTTCCGCAGATCTGATTGTGATACCAGACCCGCGGCGTGTCGTTAGCGAGCGACGCCGCGGGGCGCCGCTACACTGTTGCGATTGATTCTTTTGGGACTTTGCAGATCCGCGGGCAGATTTGAAAACTCTTACTATCGCAAAACTCATTGCCATTAGCCTACGATTATGCGAAAACCTATATAAATTTAAATTTTCGCAGGCTTCAAAATAGGAAGCAGAGAAAATACATAAGCGACATGATAATAGGTGAATCTTTTTAATTTCGTTCTCGTCTCAGTTGATAAAAAAGATTAATGAACTGTGCCTAAATCTCTCCACGGAACTGCAAACAATGGCTTTGATGCGTTTCGTATGTTTACTTCTATTGCCGTGCTCAGAAGGCAGACAGATACCCATACTTATGCTCTCTGCTTTATGGTTAATGTCATTAATTTTAAATTTTTAATTGCTTTTCACAAGCTAAAATCCTTAAATCATTATACATGACCTTTTGATCAATAGAGCAGCCGTGCTATTCTGCAAAACAGCGACGAGCGTACATCTATGCATCTAATCTGAATTTGTCAGTTGTAATAGAGTACAATTTTGCATGCCATATTCGGGTTGGCAGCTGCCTGGCAGCTATTTCATTTTGTAAAATAGCACAGCATAACTCTTTGTTTAACTAGATCTAATTAGACTTAAGATTACGGAACCTAGTACAATTAAACCGTATCGCTCGCGCGGGTCTGCCAGCGGGAGATCGAGCGCGCTTCGAGTCTGTGAGCTTGTAATTGTAACCGAATCCCGCGCCCGCTGTCGCGACACTAATGCACTGTTTGTGTGGTACCGTTCATACTTGCTGCTATAATTACATATTACGTAGAACTTGTAAGTAAACGAAACGCGGCAATAACCGCGCCTGTTTAACGACAGTCATTTCTGATGAAAAGCGATTACGAGGTCTAGGATGGAGTGCGCTTTTCTAGAAATTGGCTATTTATTCTTCAAGGAAACCCAATTTAATTCTATTAGATCAGGGCGATCCATACAAGGATTAGCAAAGATGCAATCTATCAGAGTCTTGCATTCACGTAGTCCCAACATTTGTTTGAACGGACGTTTTTGTTCAGCCTTTATTGGCATTAACACACGACGTAGCTGTAGCGCTACGACTGCTACGAGGACGTAGCACAAAGTTGTACTTCACGAGTATTGCGATATTCAAGCCCCTTCGCACACGGCTCGTAAACGTAAGCATAGCGGAAGCTTATCGCTATGTCGCTACGCATAACAATATGAAAATTTCGCTGTAACACAGCTTCGTCTGCGGATATGTTTCAAAATGTTTGTGCTTGTACTGCTCTCGTCGTACGCGAGGATTACGCTACGCTTACATTACGCTTACAAACCGTGTGCGAAGGGCCTTAATAATCTCCGTTGTCATAAAGTAATATTAGTGACGTAAGTAATATTAGTAACCACGCCAAAACAAAAAAAAACAGTAAATTGAATCTAAGTTGTGTTAAACATTGTAACAAAAAGTCTAATTTGCTATTACAAGGGCTGAGAGCGGGGTGCGCACAATGAGCGGCTGTCGCTAATGTGTTGTATTTAGTTACGAGTTGCGACGGAGATGCTATCGGCGCCGATTAGCGACCCGGCGGTGAGGGCTCGACTCGCGTGGAGATTGTGCACTGTAGAGCGGCTGTATGTCGGCTACGGAGCAATTTAATAGCTGTATCTAATTTTTTTTTAGCTTTGAAAAATAAAAATAATTTTCTAAATGAGGGATTCAGATCTTCCCAATTTTTTTTAAGTTGTATAATATGTACGCTGCAAATACATCGTTACCTTAAATAATTTTAAAAGTAGTTAATGTTTTTAGGGTTCCATACCAATTTGGTAAAAATGGAACCCTTATGGTGAGACTTTCTCCGTCCGTCCGTCCGTCCGTCCGTCCGTCTGTCACACTCGATTATTTCAGTAACTATTGAAGCTATCGACTTGAAATTTAGAATAGTTATAGGTAATAGTGACGCGACGTCGTAACAATCGTAAAAATTTGAAAATTGTTTTTATTTTTATTTAAAAAGGGGGGAAAACCGGGTCGAAAATTTTTCAAAATGAGATAATAGTATTGAGTGGGGTATCATATGAAAGGGCGTTACTTGTGTATACTAAAAATAATTTTTATTTATTTTTATGCCTGATAGTTTTTGATTTATTGGGAAAACTGTCGAAAAAAATACCGTTCCCCCCCTTATCTCCGAAGTTTACCAATCGAAAAATCTGAAATAATTACGATCAATAGGCAGGAAAAATAAAATCAACTCTCTAACTATTATACTTTTTTAGATAATAACAATAAACCGGCAAAAACAAAGTTATGTTTGCGGTTTGCCAACAAAACTACGTACATGTGAATTATACTCTTAAATTCATGAACCAAAGTGATTCTTCTAATGTTTAACTTCTTTTATGGTATGGAACCCTCGGTGCGCGAGTCCGACTCGCACTTGGCCGGTTTTTTTTCTTCAGATGTTTATTATTAAAGTTTAGTTGGTTGAACACAAAATGTTTGAGATGGAATTGAAAATAATTTTTTTAATTGTAAAACAATTCGCCAGGTGGGTTTTTATGGTGAATTAAACTGTATATTTTCAAAATATTTTAGGCTATTGCATAGCTTCTATCGCTGGCCTTGAGCGTGGAGTCTGAATCCAGAAATTCCGTCAAGAAAATAACTTACACCCTCACTTCGACCGGCCCGCTCTATCGCGGGCCTTGAGCATTTAGACCGAATTCAGAAATTCCATAACGAAAATAATCAACTTCTAACACCCCCCATGGAGTGGGGGGTGTTAGAAGTTGATTATTTTGGGGTGAAAGAATTATTGAAGGGGTGAAATAATAAATAGATAAAAAATGCAATAGCTTTACCGTGCCACACGTCTTTTTTTGAATAGTTGTCTAAAATTTACAGTTACACCATTGATATGAGACACAAAGTAAAGTGAGCAATCCTGAATGCTGATACAAATTAGCAAAAGTTTTGCATTTTGGTGTTTGAAGAACATTCTCATTGCTTTTGAAGTTTTAATCTAATTCAATTATTTAGGTGATCATATAGAGCATAGGTCCGCCTCGCTTTACTCCACAGTCACTCTCGTCGTGGCAGTAGTTTTACACAGGTTGTCCTATCTGTTACAAAATGAAAAGTACGAACGTCCTCGTGCGTCAAATTGCGCGGAATGCGATGTTGCAATGATAAGGTCGTAATGGACTGTTTGATTGTTACTGCGACTATAAACTGTGAAGAGTGAACCGTTGTGCGTCGAGTGAGGAATTGAGCCGTAATCGCATTGTTGGCGATGTTGGGGTTGGATTGTTGGCTGGGCTCTGAATAAGTGTTGGAGGGAAGTTTAGAACAGGCTTAGTTTGCTATGTAATTGCGTGATGGATATGTAGGAACGAGTTATAGTAATGGTGTTAAATGGTGCGCACAAAACTTTTACATAAAAAACACCGTTAATTGTCCAACTATAATTGACTGTCTATCATAATACAATACTTATGTATAATGTTTTGCATTTTTACTCGATATTTTGAGAAATATCAAATATTCAATATTTTACAGAGATTCTCTACTTGTTTCTACTCTGTAATGTGACATCGGTAAGTGGCAACGGTGTTGCGGCGCCAAAGTTGTAAACAACTACAGACCTAGAGCGATGTGGTATTTTTTATGTAACCCTATATAGGAAAAGTAAATATGGATAAGAAAGATATAAAAAGCCACTTTGGTGGTACCTACATAATCCGTGCGTAAATCAGACCGACTCGCACTTGGCCGTTTTAATTATTTATTTAAACTGTTACAGTTCGTTCAATAAATTCATAAGCATGGGATAATAAATAGAACGAAACTTCTTCTTAATACGAGGCGAACTTCTGAAGAATTTACTAGCTGGCATGTCATAGAAAAACAGTTACTATTTTTATTGCACAAATACTCCTCCACAGCGCCGCAGCCGCTAAGTGATGTAAAGCAACAAAATTGCTCGCCGAATGAATCGCTGGCGTTTTTTAATAATTGTTTTACGCTCTAACAAATGAGTTTGAAATTGGATCGGGCTTCGAACGCTTACAAAAATGGATGCTTAATGCAATCAGAGCGAGAGGGACGACGCTATACGTGGGAAGGAGACGGAGATAGCGGCTGGAGATACTTTTCCTGCGATCTCAGATAAAAAGCAGTTAAGAGGGCGAACGTTCCACGTGAGTCTAAAAACATACTAAGCTCAAACACAACGACACACCGTCAAGCGATTTAACGTTCCGGTGCGATGCTGTGTAGAAACTGTTGGAAGTGACTCATTCCTTCTAAGTCGCTTACCACTAGGTTAGAGGGAGGCGAAGTAATAAATTGTAGTGTGTACAAAAACACATACAATATGTGCAAGCCTTCTGCCGCTAAAGTGAAAAGTCGGAGTGTGGTAAGGCCCGATTTCCACCAAAGCGGAGAGGACACGAGACTAGAAGAGATGTATTTTGAATAACCAATAAGATTTTTTACATCTTTTCTCCGCTAATATAGCTTCGATGAAAATGGATCAAGCAAGAACAGAGGAGATGTCCCATTTTTCATTAGAATTTTGGACTGTGAGCAAGCTAGAGATGTCTGTATCGTCCACCAGGTGGCGTTCGTTCGCTTCCATCCCCGCTGCTTACTCACCTACCCTCACATACCCGAACGCAGAGCTCACATCTCCTCTCCGCTATGCATCTCCTCGCTTTAGTGGATATATCCTGAAAGCTTCATAGCGCATCTTGTCTCATCTTTTCTACGCTTTAGTGAAAACTGGTCCTAACTGTTGCCCAAGTCAGTTCTGAGCCCGTGCAATCTAGGCTGAAGAGAAAAGCGTCTTGAATTCATATCATGCAAATCAGGCAAATCCTCTGAAATAGCTACAAATAACAATATTTTGTAGCAATTTGAGTCGATTCACTGTGAGTGTCGCCCGCGGGCCTCTCTCCAAACATGGGACTAGAGGGTATGCGATTGATGTTCCATCGCAGGGTTATTGCATTTAGTGAATAATGTGCCGAAACTTGTGACGACACTGGGGTGCTCTTATTGAATTTTAATTATTTGTTTATTTCACACGAAAGGAAACAAAAAACGGGGAAAAATGGGTACATAATCTCTAGTTGTTTTCTTGTTTGCTGAGAGGGAAAGGTTAAGAACAAAGAAGAACATAGGAGTCAATTTTTTGTGTTATCAGAATACACCCAGACGTACACTCAGGACAAATCGGATGGCGAGAAAAAATGTCGCCAGTCTATCGGTGCCAAAAATGCTTGTTTTGCCACCTACAGTAAGACCACGCTGTAGTTCGCTCACTTATATAATTTTGACAGATGGCGCTACTGTTCGCTTGTACGAAAAAGGTTTAGGTACCTTCGTAAATCGTTCGGATGCCTATATCCTGAGTTTTCTTATCAGTGGTTATTAAGAAATGAATATAATAAAGCCATCTCATTTATTAATATCAATTAATACCTATTAATTATGATCTATTTTAGGATACTAGCAGAAGAGTTGTCAAAGTCTTCCACGTATTTATTGACCAGCAGGTAATCTTCTTTCAACTAGACATTTTCCGCAGGAACGCCGCACGTCATCTTCTTCCATCATGATGTACCTTGAACAGCGTTTCTTTCTCCACTGCGTGAAGTAATATTATCACGTGTCTCTCTATTTGAGTAGGAAAAAAGGATTCAATTTTAAATGTTCAAGTGAGCATTCAAAAGATGTTTGTGTGGAAGGATTATGAATTAAGTATACTTAACCCATTCGATTCGGATCCTTTCAACACTTAAATTGTAGAATAACAGTTTCAGAATGACATAATTGTAAAAATACTTATAGTCGTTTTTATGACCTACCTTTAACGTAAAGGCGCGTAAATTGTTACAAATTATTATAATACCTGTACGAAGTTACGGGTATAAAGAATTGATGATTAAACGAACTTACCTTAAGTGAAGTTCTATCATAATTTTATGAATTCCTGTATGAAGATAATAACAAGAATACTAATTAGGTATTCACGCCAAGTGATAGCCATTCAGACACTAAAGTTGAGAGAAAAAATAAAAACTTCAAAATTTTTCATTACGATATCTCACGCTAGCAACACTGTGTCTGTCATTTCATTTAGTTCAGAGTAATTATTATAAGAGTGCCTTTGTGCTTCGATAAGCTCGGCTTGGTAGGAGCACTACAGAGCACCCAAATATGTATCATATAATATATACATAACTACACAATATTATACATAACCACACAATATTATATATGTAAATATAATAATATATATATAAATGGGTTATATAGTCTTCAATAAATATTTATTATAATATGTACATTTTTTATTTACAAATTCATACATGGGTTTTTCCACAAAACAGGGGCGGGAGGGTGTTATTATCTTCATACAGGAATTCATAAAATTATGATAGAACTTCACTTAAGGTAAGTTCGTTTAATCATCAATTTTATATTCATTCCTGTATTTCTATAATAACAAGAATACTAATTAGGTAGATGTTTAGAGCCATGACATTTGTAAATAAGAAATGCTTTTAAATTAATAGAATAATAAGCATAATCGCTTAACATTGACCAAAAAAATAAAAATAACAACTTAAGTTGATATTCAAAGCAAATTAATAAATAATGGCATAATTTTGTAGAAATACTAAAACTGTACTATAGTTAGCTATAGTAAATCAATATTATTAGTATAATATATTAATAATAATATATGTACAAATACATATATTTTTATATGTGCGAATACCGAGGGTATATTAAGACTATCTAGCAGTACTGCTTGTATGTAGTCTTGACGATTAAAAGAGGTTTTAAACCTCTTTCAACAAGCTTTAAAATATTTGTATCAGTTAAAACTCTTGATTAATCGTAATAAATTGGGCTGTTAATATGCAACCATGAAATATATATTTAAACAGTAAATTGATCACGAATATATTTTATAAACTTGAGTAGAATAAATATCACCGAGACATATTTTTGGACAGAAAAAAAAATAAAATCAATTTATTAATATAAAAGATTAATAAATCTATGGGTTGCAGAGAACTAGTTCGTAAATTTTTGTTCATCTTGACTGTAGGCATTAGTATTTTCGTAAAGTGTCCTTTACTTTTATTCATAGCTCTTTAGAGTTATTTCTTTTAAAGGAGTTAACAATGATATTTTTATTTAATTTGCATAATAATATTGTTATTTGGGTTTTGGTGTAGGTACAGCTTTAATAAGGTCATTTAGATTTAAAGTGACCTTAAATTATATTTTTAACTGAATAGTGTGAAGTAAGAATATTCTCAAGAGATTTTAAAAAAAGCCATAAAGAAATCATCTTATAAGCCTATTTTGAAGTTGATTCTGAGACAAAGGCTGATGAAGTAACTGTATCTACTGTTTATTCCTGAGTTCTAATAAAGTGATAACAATAGAAACTTAAGATAGTCTGAAAAAAGCATGTTTTCTAATATTGTCAGACAGTAAACATCTTTTACAATATTATAGTATGTAAAACCGTGTTGAGTTTCTCATTTCACATAATATTAAAATTTTAACTGAAGGCATAATTGTTATTCTTATTCATGTTATAATAATGTTGTTTAATATCATTAATTGTTATTTTAACAGTCACCCCAACACTAATATCGCTGTTGTACTGGTTAGTTGTAAACAAAAAAACCACATATACGATTGTAATACAAATATTAGACAATATTTTTAAAATTCTTGAATTTCTGCATCAAGACCATTTTTCAATTTAGCAGTCTTTCAGTTAAAAAATGTGATCTGATTTGTCCAAGTTGATAATCGCAAAAAACAACGAGCAAATGTAACATGTCAATAGGTAGACATGTCGAAATGTTATTCGCGATTGTTCGCGATTAATGCTTTGTTGACTTGTTGCGACGATGAAAAAAAAAAAAATTTTTTTTTTTTTTTTTTGTCACTTACCCAATAATTCCAATGTCATCACAGAAGATAAAAGTCTCTAATCTTCGTTTAATAATAATCAGGTAATTACATACCACAGCTGACTGCTGAAGTACTACTGTACTGGTATTCAAGTTCCTAGTGATGCAGTGATGAACCAATTTTCAATTATCATTTGACCTTGGTCAGTCATTATCGAGAGCTAAATCCTTGCAGCGGCGTCATCCATCGGCATGAAAGTTAAACAAAATATTAGACTTATTTAATAATGATTAAATACAGAAAACATAAAATGTAGGCTATGTATCAACTCTAAAAGAACAAAAAAAAAATATTATGATACATGCAAGCCAAAATTATGAACCATCATTGTTCATATTATCATAAATCCAATGAAGTATTTAATGATTCTATGATCTTATATATCTATTGGTAATTTCCAAATCCTTTAACATTTTTGATGCATATAACCATTAGTTAATAATTAGCGGCGTGATAGCCTGAAAATAAAAATATTTGATCTCGCAAAAATTAATTTGGTCTTTAAATATATTAATTTCCATTGCGTAACGTTATTCCTAGGTATGGATACCGATATTCCTGTAGATATAGGTACAAGGATACCTAAAAATAAATTTAAATAAACATATCATCGATTGTTTTCTACTTTTTCCATATTTATTATTCATTTAAGAAATTTAAGAAATAGTCAATTATAGAAACTAAAAATAACTTTGATATTCAAAAATATTGCATTCTTTTAAAAGCATGCATCATAACTCAGTTAAAGCATTGATAAATTTGATGTAATATCTAACACATCGAGTTACGATGAAAGAACGGTTGTATTAAATACATGTATTTGTAATGGAATAACAAAAAAAAAATTAAGTATGTTATCGAATAGGTTGTCTCATATTCAATTGTATGTGAACAGAATATAATAGCAGAGTTTTTTGCCCGACCTTCTCAGTGCAACCCGCTTTTCAGATTCAAGCTTTCATAAAAGCCTGTAAATCAAGTCCATGTGAAATTAATAAAGATCATCATTTCCATTTTTAATTACTTAAACATGAAAATTAATTGTAATGTTAGTGGTTCAATAGTTTATAAATCCTCATAATATAAAACCTTTTTGTATAAAAGTAAATTATGATGAAAGAAACTAGGATAGTACCTAGATACCTAGATACCTAGTGTCATTGCACTACATGCGAACTAAAGAAGGGAAAAAAAAAAAAAATTACACATTAAATTCTGTTCATTGTTTTGAGAACATAAAGAGAGAAAAAAATATATTTTTAACTCATATTTAAGCACGATAAAATAATATCATCAGGCTCGAATATTTTATGAAAGTGGTTATTCTATAAGCGGCAAACGTACGAGTAAGTAGGTGTGCCTTCTTGTCCCGAACCGACTATAGGCGAACATGCGCGAGTCCGCACGAGGTTCGAAACAGCGCAGCACTCCGCCAGCACTCCGATCGGCGGCCGCGCGGCGCCTGACATGACAGGTCGACAGAAATGTCAAAAGAGGACATCGATAAGTACTTGCAAGGCTGTTTTGCTCCTGGTGCTGTTCTTGTAGGGAAATTAAGACTCTTCTGTCCTGGGTAAATCTTCGAGAAAATTCGTCGCTAGAGACGAGTGCTGTCCTGCGATTTGGCCCGTGGGTCCACCATGGACCGACAGGTGGATTGCTCAGATATTCCTCCAGTGCCAGTTAATATTGGATCTTGATTAACTGTATTTCATATTATTGATAAAAGACATAATATACACAGAAGTTATTAGAATATTATATTATCAAATAAAATTTTTGTGTCTCACTCGTACATTTCAAATTTTGAGTAGTATTACTAGTTGATTTTGTAAGACGTTTTCAATGGACTTTTTATTGATGTATCTATAAATAATGACCACAACAAGAAACGATTCGTGTGGAAGACTAAAATAATTGTAAATAGTGCATTTGATTGCGGGTACTTCTCAGAACTGTAGTAGTTTCTAGTAAAGTAATCTTGGTTCATTTAAATTAGCAGACAGTAAAAGAAAATATTGATATGAGGGTATATCGAAATAGTTTCTAAAGGTAATCGTTTTGATCCTTTATATCATTCCAATACAGTTGGTGATAAAAAAAAAAACAGCATCGCGCGGTGTTCCCAGGTGGTCACCCATCCAAGTATTAACTGCGCCCGATGTTGCTTATCTTCGGTGATCGGACGAGAACCGTCAACCGGTGTTTTCAACATGGTATGGGGGAGTTTAAGCACCAATTTGCTATTTTGGTAACAAGATAATCTTGTCATTTTTGGGAATGATTAATCCATAGGCGTTGTCCCAATAACCATCCTCAATGTATATTGTCGTGAAGGTCACACTCTCTAATGAAGTGTACCCAACACTGAAGCATAGACTGCAGAATATATTATGTTGATTGACTTTTTTGCAATTATTAATATAGAGACGATAATCTTATTAACTCACCCTCATGTATGTCGTCGTGATGATCACATCCTCTTATGCAGTGTCCTCAACATAGATGCTTTGCAATTATTTTTTGCAATTATTAATACAAAGGCGATAGTCCTCAGGTTTTTCACCTACCAACTACCCTCAATGTATGTTGTCGTGAAGGTCACACCCTCTAAATGAAGTGTACCCATCACCGAAGAATGCATCTTGATTAGCTCCTCTTGCAGTAATTAAAACAAAGGCGATAGTCCTTCCAACTACCCTCAATGTATACTGCTGTGAACGTAACACCCTCTAAGAGGTGTACCCAACACTGGAGCAATATGGATTTTTTGAACCAATAATAACAATTCCGTAGATTTCACAATTCGTTTTGACGATGAATCCGATAATTTTGAATATTTCTTTTCGGATACTTTGATTTCCGCAAGAAATACTTATAATCACTCACTTTTTTTTTATACGAGTTTAATAATGTTGTGTTGAACGGCCGAGCACTAGAACGCTAATGGAATGACAGACACAGTGTTGCTAGCGTGAGATATCGTAATGAAAAATTTTGAAGTTTTTATTTTTTCTCTCAACTTTAGTGTCTGAATGGCTATCACTTGGCGTGAATACCTAATTAGTATTCTTGTTATTATAGAAATACAGGAATGAATATAAAATTAATCTTTTTTTGCTACATTACCTATAGTCCTATTTTATCTATTTTATTTACGGTAGGCCACTAGGTCCGGTACGATATCCTGCGAAAGTAGTTTTGCCACATACCTACCGCTTTGACTGAGTGTGGATTGGCAGGAGTCACAAACTTTTAAATATATAACAGACTTGAGCTGTTGCGGCCAGCATCACCCACTAACTCACTACACTGTAGAACATTGACATATACATTTTTTGTACGTGTACTGTGCATTCTTGATGATATTATAGATCTCTTCACATTTGAGCCAATGCAACAACTTAAAAGCCTATTTACTTGACGAGTAAATATTGTAAGTATAACTCCATGTATTAAATATGATTATACTAAGTAGACTTAATAAGCATCCACTCAAGAGGTTAAAAAAAGGTAATAGCACCCAATAAAGTAATCATACACGAAAAAAGCGCCAGTTTGTACGTAAATATATCGGTGGCGATTCTAAAAGCACTCTAAATGCCATTCGAAGCTTTTTCACTCCGAATATCCCAAAAATTAACATCACTAATAAGCCCGTATTACTCTCTAGCCAAAACTTGGAGACCTCGCTCAAAGAACAAGAATTTATTTCTATTTCATTGTATTCTTAACTTTAACAGGTTAGTATTGAAGTTGATATTTGGGTAACGTTGTCAGCAATGCGTGAGGTCAGGTTAGGCTGGCGGAGGTTTTTCGAGTCTATTGCGGCGCGGGCAGGTATTAATTTGAGCCCGTGTTATAATGATCCGGTGATGGATTGGCTGACTCAGCGGATATTTGTTTGGACTTTTAAACTGGATGTGTGCGCTGACTGGCAATTCGCTCGAGCGGGGCATATAGCTTTCGATGCAAGATTTTAGGAAACGAAGTACATTTCCAAACGGTGTATGAAGGAAGATTACTTTATTAAGACTGCTCTCGTGATATATTTTACGCCCTTAGGGGTTTTAAGCGGATGGTTATGTCACAATAAGTGAATGTCTGTTATCCATAACTACGTTTGTCGAAAATAAGCCCAATTTGTCCAACGGTGAAAGCGGTGGGTTATAAGATCAGTCAGTCAGTCTGACTCTTTTTCTTGTATAACTATACCTAGGTTAACGACAGAATCTGAACATTTTCACTGTTTTTTTTCAGATAAGTCAACAATTTTAGATAATTCATCTAAAATTGGTGACGAACTCTATACTTATTACTACCTAACTGTTTGCACTGTGTTAAAACAAATGAACCTGACGGCTTGGTGCCCAAGACTAATTTAAAAGTATAATTTAATTTGTGAACTGAACCCGGGAAATATTATTTAAGAGTCTACTGACCCACGATGTCTCCCATACAAACGTAATACCAAAATCATTGGTAATTCGTGCAAATTTCGATCATGTTGTGGTGTTATTCGGGTTCATATAGTAATAATCTATGCTCCTGGCCATATCTGGTTCCGAAATACTTTTGTTAAACGAAATTGTAAACGAATTTAGTTTTGCTTATTTTTATGTCAAAGAGGACATGTTTTCTGCTTATTTGTTTTGTAATAAAAACAACACTATCTCACGTCGCATTAGTTCAGGAGCACAGTTTTTATTGTCCAGCTAAAGAATAAAAATGGGAAATGCTTTCCAACAACTTCAAATGCCACTACAAAGAGTGAAATAATTTTTATTTAAATTTTAGGTACCTACACCAATTCGAAGTCGGGCAATGTTTCATACAATCCCTAATAGTCCTTCTTACTTACTTGATGTGCGAAGAAATGACGAAGTCATAGACAATCGCCCGACTTCGAATTGGTGTAGGTACCTAAAATTTAAATAAAAATTATTTCACTCTTTGTAGTGGCATTTGAAGTTGGTTTTTTGGAAAGCATTTCCCATTTTTATTTTATACTTTTTAGTGGAAAACAATAAAATGCACAAAGCGTTGTAAAAATACCCAAATTGCTTGAGGTGTGTTCATAAAATCTGAAGAAATACCTCGAATTCACCAAGATCCCATCATCAGACCCTGACTTGATGACTTTAGTCATCAAATCAGTATCTGCTAGCAAATGCACCAGTAACTATAAAAAATATCCAACTCGCTTCAAGTATACTAGCAAAATTTGAAGAGTTCCCTCGATTTCACCAAGATCCCATCATCAGACCCTGAATTGATAACTTTAGTCATCAAATCAGTATCTGCTAGCATATGCACCAGTAACTATAAAAAATACCCAACTCGCTTTAATAAGTATACTAGCAAAATTTGAAGAGTTCCCTCGATTTCACCAAGATCCCATGATCAGATCCTGACCTGATGACCATAGGACAACTTGGAAAATATTACTCTTTCTAATAATACTCAAATAGTTTCATGTGTCCATATAAAATTTGAAGAGTTCCCTCGATTTCTCAAGGATCCCATCATCAGATCCTGACCTGATTAAAATGGGACCACCTGGAAACAAAACCCTCTTAAACAAAAAAAGAATTTTTCAAATCGGTCAACGCGTCTTCGAGTAATCGGTGAACATACATAGATTAAAAAAAAAAAAGATTCCGACGAATTGAGAACCTCCTCCTTTTTTTGAAGTCGGTTAAAAACACCGGTTAATAAAGAAAGTTACAAGTTTTCATTCATAATTAGGGTTCCATACCAATTTGGTAAAAATGGAACCCTTATGGTGAGACTTTCTCCGTCCGTCCGTCCGTCCGTCCGTCCGTCCGTCCGTCCGTCCGTCTGTCACACTCGATTATTTCAGTGACTATTCAAGCTATCGACTTGAAATTTAGAATAGTTATAGGTAATAGTGACGCGACGTCATAACAATCGTAAAAATTTGAAAATTGTTTTTATTTTTATTCAAAAAGGGGGGAAAACCGGGTCGAAAAATTTTCAAAATGAGATAATAATATTGAGTGGGGTATCATATGAAAGGGCCTTACTTGTGTATACTAAAACTAATTTTTATTTATTTTTATGCCGAATAGTTTTTGATTTATTGGGCAAACTGTCGAAAAAAATACCGTTCCCCCCCCCCTTATCTCCGAAGTTTACCAATCGAAAAATCTGAAATAATTACGATCAATAGGCATTAATGTATATTTTACAGGAAAAATAAAATCAATTCTCTAACTATTATACTTTTTTAGATAATAACAATAAACCGGCAAAAACAAAGTTATGTTTGCGGTTTGCCAACAAAACTACCTACATGTAAATTATACTCTTAAATTCATGAACCAAAGTGATTCTTCTAATGTTTAACTTCTTTTATGGTATGGAACCCTCGGTGCGCGAGTCCGACTCGCACTTGGCCGGTTTTTTTGGTATTATACGGAACTCGACCAAAATTATAAAAATTTTGATCAAAATTGATTATTATTTCGTTTTAAAGAAGTATTTCCGAACCAAGTATGGCCAGGAGCATAGATTATTACTATATGAATCCGAATAACACCACAACATGATCGAAATATACACGAATTACAAATGATTTAGTATTTTGCATCGTATGGAGACATCGTAGTTCACAGGCCTCTTAAGAACCTTTTCTATATCATACATAGGTACATAAAACAAATACCTAAGTGCACCTAAGTACTCTAAGCTTTAATCTCGAAAAAACTTTAAACCCAAAAGTATGTATAAAACTAATAAAATAAATTCGTACACCAATGGTTGGTCATTCTAAATAATATACCGATTAGGCAGTTAATTAAAAAAAAAAGATTCCAACGAATTGAGAACCTCCTCCTTTTTTTGAAGTCGGTTAAAAAAACAGCCTTCAAACGAGGGCTAATTTTGTCTCTCGGTTATCGACACATCTTACGCAAAACTAATAACTGGTCTAGTGATTGCCTACACATAGTTTAAATAGCCAAAATCGTCGTAAGTGGACAAAAAGGCGATCGTTATCGGTTATACGGCGCTAACGAAACTTCGCAGATGCTATCAGGACTTGCGATGAAATGTGCCAGCTCATCTGACGCTTAGCGGCGTTTGGCGCTAATGACACACTTGAAGGTAAGTGGTTTGCTTTTCGTTTCCTGAACAAGCTGAGTTAAGTAGTCTACATTTTGGCGACCATCATAAACAAAATATGACGTGAAAAATGTGTAATAATGACTTGACAAGCTCACTTGATGATAAGTGATATATATTCATCCCAAGACTTAGCTGTGCAATGCCATACCCATACCTATGATATACTGCACAGCGCTTGTCATCCTGAGACAACTAAATATTCGTCACACAAGATATTTGTCATGAAATAAGTATTAAGCAGGAAGGCAGGTAGGTACGTTACAAAAGGTGAAAAAAAAAACTTGGATAAGTAAACTTATTACAATATCTCGCTGCACCCGGAGAAAACATAGCTCTGAAAAGTCAAGGGTGAAAATCATATCGAAAATCCCTACAATTTTCGCTGCATCTATACCCTTTCTTGTTATTAAGTGAGATAAGATCTTCGGATGCGTCTCCACTAACCATGATTGCAGAAATTAAATAAAAAAGTTATTAATGTTGAAATGATAGTTAAACGCAGCAACAAGCACGGAATTACTCGACAACGTGATTAGCAGCGCAACTAATGGGACAAGGGGTCAATTACTCAGGTGTCGGCGCGGGGGGGGGGGGGGGCGGCGGGAGGCGGCATTCAAAGGTCATCTCCGGCAATCGAGTTACTGAACTGCTACCTATTGCAGCGACTTGCGACCCGAGCGCGGCAGCATACCCTGAATTCTTAGAAGCAGGGTTCCTTATACAAGACTAGCCAACCCTTCCCTGCTTGCCCTAGTTGATTCGTGGAAATAAAGGGAACCTTGGTGCAAATTTAAGCTTTTAGTTCCAACGATTTGGGCCTTAAAGGTTCAAAAATTTGACCAGGCTGTAGTAGGTCGTAATTCCGTATCCACGGCAGGAAGAAGACAGCTGGTACAGATTTCCCAAAAGTTGCATTCGTATCAGAAAATTTAATATGATAAACTTGTTTAAAACGGTGAACTAAATCGGTAACTTTACATATACTGGCCAGTGTCCGGTGTCCGGCGAGAGAAGCAATCTCAGCGGTAACTCGTGCACCGCGGCAATACATGGCGCTATTCAACACTAACTCACTTTTCGCACTATTGCTTGACCCCCTCCGTCAACCCCGTCCTGAGGGAAACTTGGGTACTTGCTGCCCACTGCATTACTAAGTAGGTATCGGGGTGATAGATAAGTAGAATACTTAAGTATCCGAAAACTTTGGTAAGGTTCTTTTTGAAGTTCAAACTGTTAGGTGATTGTACTGTACTGTATTTGGCAATAGTTTTTTAGTTTACATTAAATAAATTGCTATACCTCCCTAATCCCTATGCAAAACAAAAGTCTTATCAGTTCACTTAACAAGTAAAAATTGTTATGCTATGCATTTTTGGCAGATGCGATTTTCAAAAAGGAGAGATACGAAGAATCTATAAGCCATAGTTATTTGTTTTGTGAATTCTGGTCTTAGAAAATTTTATTTTGTAGAATCTGATAAAATCCGAAAAAACTTATCGTAAACTTCATTAAGTGTATCGAATGTACCAATGTATTAGATTATCCAGTGTAGGTACTTAATTAGTGTCTATGTTATATTAGAAATATTATCTAACAACGTACTCAAATAATTAATATTTACATATTTATTAAGGTTATTCTCGAAGATATATCATTGAACTAATCAAGCGAGCCAAAAGAGATTCCTCATTTGTGTATTCAGAGTGGATTCAGAGCCGAACTATTTAATTATACTCCCCCTAACCCCCCTTCACCCCCCCCCCTCCTCTTACCCCGCACCCCCTCACCGCAAACATTATGAGCTCTAATCAAATAAACTGGCTTAAAGACCCGGAATCAAGATCCTCGCGAGGTACCCTTTTTGCTCACTTTCATAAGTTTTAGCCACTAAATACTCGATAAAGGAGCGGAATAACCGTTTCACACTTCTGCTAAATTGGATAAAAACGTTAATCGTTTTTTATGGAACACAGATATGCTCCATTCCCTTAATTAATATCACTCAAAAAAATCAAATCATAACAACATCCTCACAAACACGTCACGCTATTGGCTTAAATCAGGCAAGCATAGAATGCGTTTTCAAAGGAAACATATCCTTATAAATACAGGCAATAACAAAATAAATGCTACTAAGACTCTAACTAACACTGCAGAACATCAGCATATGAAAGAGAAACTTGGAATGCATCAAGGGCTTGAGCGCAAATATTAATTGGACGGATACGAAAATAAATATATTGGATACCATTTACTTTATTGGTATAGTGCTTCACACACTAGGTATAATTTTATAAATGTGAAAAGTGTATCAAAATTAACGCTACCAACGGGATTCGAACCCGTGACCACCACCTGTCGCGAGTGACCGCTCTTCCACTGAGCTATAGTAGCGAATACCGTTGGCACGATAATTTCGATACACATTGTTTTTCCAGTCATAGGCTGACCGCGGAGCCATCTATTGGGAAACTACGGTTTCACAAACTCAACAACGGGTTCGAATCCCGTTGATAGCGTTAATTTTGATACACTTTTCACATATTGGATACCTACTGTGATTGGGTATTTCGCGTTAGAAGCAGA
Source organism: Coenonympha glycerion (assembly GCA_963855885.1). Classification (NCBI taxonomy): domain Eukaryota; kingdom Metazoa; phylum Arthropoda; class Insecta; order Lepidoptera; family Nymphalidae; genus Coenonympha; species Coenonympha glycerion. Next base: position 18,172,412 of record OY979631.1, read on the forward strand.
ATCCCCCATACTTGGCAGAATTTTACAGGTACAGAAATCAATACTTTTCGCCTGCTGTCGGGTGAGTACTTGATGGTCAGAGCACACATCGCTCCGTAGCTGCGAGTTAATTAAGCTGGAAAACTTAATTAAATCGTAGTTACAAACCGCGAGCGACTCTCACGTTGTGTGTCATCGTTTTGTGTGTTATAGGTGCTCATAATATATTACTTAATATATTCACGAGCAAAAGGCTTTAATCCAGGATTAATTACCTATCGGCTCATTACAACTTGATATAATTTGTAAAACAGCTATTCTATATATTTTTTCAAAATGCTTCAAATGTACCAGTTGGGCGCTACTATACTATATTATTATCTGAAAAGGTCTGGTGCGATGCTGGGTAGCAAGTAGCAATCGATAAGTGCCTCTTTTAAACTAACTACTTACCTAATTTTTTTTCTACACACAAGTTATTAAGTACTTACCTGACTGCAATCTCAGTAAGGGATAAGTAGCCTCATTTGGTTGCTACACAGCATTGTACTGCAACGCGAAATCCATGTATCCTTGCCTAACCAACAGATGTGACTGAAGCCTCTTATCAGATCAAAACTGAGATATCTAGATTAAAAATGTTTTAGGTAAATAAATAGGTAAACTATATAACGAAGTCGCAGTCAAACTTGTGCTCTATAGTTAAGTAATTATTATGGGTAGATACTACTTTTAAACTGGCTTTAAATAATCGATAAAACAATGATTATGCTCGAGATTAATTAATGGTAGAACACTACCCCAAAAGTTAAAGCAATGAGTCGCTAATCGTAAATTGAACGTCAAATTAAACGAGTTTGCGTTCAGATTGATCCCAATAAGTGGAGGGGGTCTAATCACTACCACCGTGTTATAATGTTTAGCGCTAGTGACGTGACACCACAAAAGTGTCGATGAAATGAGAATGCTGAAAATATTATCAACTGTCAAACTATTATACCTACGTGAATGGCAAAGTACTCTGTCATAATCAAACCACCGGTCTATTAGTGTGTGAAGTAAAAAAAAAACTAATTTGAAATCTGTTCATAATTTATATTGGACACAACTGGTTTGATTCAGCACTAAGTAAATTGAATATTAATTATGTTCCACGGTGTGTCTACCATAGTGATTTGTTTCGAAATGAGTACGTCTATGCGCAAAAATCATGAACTTATAATGAAAATGTAACAAAACCAGTAAATGTTCAGTGACATTTGATTCTCCTAGAGACTTGACTCTGCACGAGCGACTCTTACGGCGAATCCGAGTAACATTGATAGGGCCGTCTTTCGGCATTCGACAGCGCAGTTTATCGACAAGTCAGCAGTTCGCAGCCCATAGCGAGCCGTCCCTAGTGGCCGGTTGACGGCGCTGTAATTGTTGAATGAGGCAGCATTAAAGCGCCAATTAACCAACATTGATTGCTGCCCCCTCCGCCCCCGCCCCGCGCCCGGGCGGGAAGAGTTCGCCTCAGACCACGCCGCGCGACATGTAGCGTGTACGTATATCAATTAAGCTGTTGTTGTTTAGTTTAATCGGGTTAATCCTCGGCTTTATCACACGTAACTAAAGAGAACAGTGTTTTACGAAGGCTACCTTTGTAGAACAGCAGGGCTAGTACAAGATACAATAATAATTCTAAGGCATATAGTCAGCCCCAGGCGGACTTAATGACCGCAACTGACATTGTGACGTCACATCCGGAAAAGTCCGATTCGAGGCAACAGAGACCTGGGAGCCTACCACCGTGACCTAAAGTAATATTATTGTAATAAGTATTGTTTTAGAATTTCCATACAGAGATTGTATGAAAATATCAAAACAATATTACAATAATATTGCTTTAAGTCACGGTGGTAGGCCCCCTGCTACAACAAAACACTGTCTTGTGTGTCCAGTAAAAAAATCAAAGCAAAAGAAACTTGCGTCCTTCCATACTCAAACACATTAAAATTATGAAAGTATAATACCTATATTATAAAGAGTGCATCTAATTTCTAGACAAAAATTGTTGGATCACCCCGCCCGGTGCTGGCCAGAGCGGCTCGGGAACCCATAGATCAGCGCACACCATGCTGCGGAGATTATGAGGACAAATATACAGACGTACACATTTTAAATGTTTGTATTTGATACGAAAGTCCGTTGAATTATTTACAATATAGATAAAAAATTGGTTGTCTGTGAAGTCGGTATACGGGCGAAAGTTTTACGTGACAACGTATGTCTGTCTCTCTCGCTCTTAGGCGGGCTAACCATGCCCGAGTGGAAGGGACGCGTGCCTCTCACTCGCTCTCATTGTGAGCGCATAACGTGAGCGGAGCGTAACGCAGTTTCTTGAAGTGTCACCCGGCAAACCAATTTATAAGACGTTGTCACGTCAAAATAAAAAGTCAAGGTCAGCAACTCTGCCAGAGTTGACTTTTTATAAGTCGGTTAAAAGGAAAAGTCTATTCTTGGATCGATTGCTCTATAATTACTTACGTACGGATTTTGAAAGCTGAAATTTTAACTTGATTTCATAATGAAGACAAAACTTTAAGAAGAATTACTCTAAATTCTTACAGTATTACCTATCAGGCAAGATACAGAGGGGAGAGTCAGCTTGTACCTAAATGTTAAAATATTATCATTCACCACATAAGTACTAAGTTTAATTAGCACTCGTAGTAGCTGTGAAGTAGCGGATGCAAAATTGAGAATCAGACATATCTTGTGGAAGCTATTCTCAACATGGAAAACCTGACACCTACCTACTCTTAAAAATCATAAAATAATAATCAATTGACTTGTGCGTAACAACACCACAGACACAGACATTAAACTAACATCACTCGGTTTGCATCGGTGGTAAAAGAAAGAATCACAATAGGGCAGACGGACAATGATGGTCACCCCACACTCCACCTGTCGTTGTCAGGCTTTGATCACGGAATTATCCTTTCTGCGCAGAACTCCCCCGCCTGGCCCCGCACCCCCCTCACCCCCCGCCACTCCCCCGCAGTGATTGTTGCGGGCCCATTAAACGATCATTACCGCCTCAAAGAGTTGGCTTAATTGCTCCAAAAATGTTGTGATAACAGCGCAGCGGAGATCAAACAAATATTATGAGTTAATGGACTTTGTAGATGACGTTAATTACTTGTATTCTGCTCTTCTCAGGTCACTTTGTTGGAGGGTAGAGTCGTAGGTACCTACTATGTTATTATTGCAATGCGATTTAAATCGTTGTTGCAATGCTATGTCACCCGATGTTATAAGTGTCGGATGCTGCCATTAGATGCTATCGTAAAATCTTGGTGGCTAGAAACTTCTAACGGTTGCTACACAGCATCGTGCCAAAACACTAAATATCGCATGGCGGTGGTGATAGTTCTAATGTTCAATGAAGATAATTTTTACTACTAAAATTTCCAGTTGCGTAAATTAAACGAATTTCAACTGAGTTTCATTATTCAACTTTCCACGCGTTCTTCATTACCTTCGTCAAATCTCACACTTAATCATGCACACAATATAATATATTGTGTGTCTATACATCCAACACTAAAATATAGCCGCTCTTTTTTGTGCAGTCAGATAAAAAGGGTATAAAAAATTTCTTCACGTACCTATTCCTTGTTGCAAAAGAAAAGATGAGACTTGCCATTCTTTGTAAAAAAAAAACGATATAGCTTAGAGGTCTTTTATTGTGTTTGATGAAGTAGATTTTATTTTACAAACGTATTATATTTATAAAGAGGCACTTTGTACATTACATATTCAGTGCAATATCGCTAATGAAATGTGCGGCGCTGATTGCTAGGATTACTAGGTGCAACCAGAAATAAAATAATGAAGAAAACCTGTTGAGGGTTCCGTAGTTTTTTATTTTATTTCAAATTCCTAAACAATTCAGTAGCTTTAGTAATTTTAATGACTTATTTAGAATCGTCCAATCCCTCATTTCATAACAACTTACTTATAATCTACATGGAACAAAATTCAAAAAATTTATGAGAATGATAGTTGTCTTTAAAAGCTATCAATAGCTAGGTTTCTAATTTTACTTATTAACGTTCGTGGATAAGTCACATTATGGCTAAAGGTAATAATATTTGGTATTAAAATTATAATATATATGCATAGTTACAGTTATACATTTATAAGCTTTCAAATTGAATCTATTGTACTAATTCTAATAAACAATGGCATTTTGATTATTTAGAGTGTACCTACTCAGTAAGTACGTAAAGATAGTAACTATAGTGTCTGTCTGAGTTACAGCCCTTTGGATTTTAAGATAAATTTTATTCTTTAAACAAATACATCCGTAGCACTTGGTCACAACAGGGTGTCTACGGTTTTTCTACGCCGTAGACCAACGCGTAGCACGTTAGAAAGTGTGCGTGTAGGTAACAGCTATCAATATTTTACTAAGGCTCGGTTGCTTGACTTGACTTTAACCGAAACGTTATAGTTAAATATGGCGGCCTGACTCTTATTTCGAAAGACATAAGAGTCAGACCGCCATATTTAACTATAACGTTTCGGTTAAAGTCAAGTCAAGCAACCGAGCCTAAGCTACTCAATTAACTTTTAACATCCAAACTCTAGGATTATGTAGCTTTATCCGCTATTAAATACAAACCAGTAAAGAATCAAAGGAAAGGACAGCGAGATGAGAACAACATGTCTCCATTACATCATTCAGCACGACAGCGTGGAACCTATAGGTCTAAAGGTACCTACTAAACCTAACATAGATAAAATCGCTGAACCAATCATGACATTTTCCATTTCATTAGCGGGATTGAGTGTAAATAATTCACATGCGCTACTGCACGCAATTCACTTCATTTCACTTTAATTTCACTTTGTATTCACTTATTTTCAAAATCCATTCAATTAGCTGCAATTTGTCGATTGTTAACTCTACGTGGAGATCTAGATCTATTTGTGATATGCAAGGATTCATTATACTAATAATTTTATTCACTACAGTTAAATATATAGCATTGCATATTAAATATCAATTATTGCTTTATTCCATTAAGTTTTTTACACGTAAGTCGTTACTTACGTTTCATTTCGTAAAAAATTTAACGATGTTAATAATTTAAACTTATCAAGGTAGGTACTATAGATAAGTTTAGAGCATTTGTGTCAACGTATAACTGTACCTATAGGTATTGTATCTAAATACCTACATGTGCCTACTTAAGTTATGAATTGATTAAATCCGGGAATTATTAAATCAATATAGTGATGATATTTCTGTGTATATTAGTGGTACCTATATAAAAACGTGTTTTATCTAAGATATATATTTTCAAATGAACAGGATATACCTATTGCGTGACGTGACAATTAATAAAGGGCCCTATAAAAATATTTAATGTATTCATATTCTTTAATTTGAATTGTAACATTTCTATACTTTTATAGATTTGGTGAAATCTTCAGTTGGCTTTCCAAGTAGGTAGGTAGTAGTAATGTAATGTTTTTGTAAAATGATCTACTTTCTTGTAGTCTATATTTTTTGCTTGCATCTGAAGTCCCTAACCCAGTATAAGCAATTGCTACGCCCATCCTGGGCATTCACATTACAAATTGACTTCATATAATTATAATTTTATTAGGTATATATTGTGTAATCATTGTATGTATGTGGAAGGGCAAATAAAGAAATGAAATGAAATGAAGTGCTGTGTTTTAATCTGCATTCTTTGAATTTGAAATTTATCAAATATTAACCATAGGTACTTTTGTTAAGACCATCTTTCTTTAGTTAAGTCATAGGTTCAACGGTTGAGATAGGTAACTGCTCTTTATGCCCTGACTTAAAACTCTCCGTTTTTTGATAGGTCTCATATACTTATATTAAAAAAAATATTATTATACTATGTCCTTTTACATTTTCCTTTTAAAAAAGACAATTCTGTAAGTAGATAACGCAAGTTCCCAATAAGCTGTATTACAAAAGCGTTCCTATACGTAAATAGCTATAACATACTGAGACTTGAGAGTTTATAAACACAATAAAATAAGTCAATACATTTAAAGGTGCTCGTAAATTATTCAAACGAGCCCGAGCGGCCGAGCGAGCGCCGAGCAGCGCAGATAACAAGGTGTTAATGGCGCTAACTTTAAAAAAGCCGCTCAAAAGCTAACGCGGTTTTCTCTAAGCTACTCGTTATTTCCCCGAGTTAACCCTCCGACGCGCGGACAAAAGAAACGAGGCACAAAAGACCCGTCGAGAGCAAAAAAACACCCGCGCGCCGGTTGGTCGAGCGGTCGTGACGTCACGCGCGCCCCGCCCCCTAGCAACCGTCGCCACCGCCGAGAGCAAACCGAGCGGGACGAGCGACCGAGCGAGCGGGACGGGGGCGCATTGCTGAGAGCGCTCCGAGTCGCGATAGGTGCTAACTGCGTTACAATCGGTGCTGGAAAACATAATTTGAAACAAGACAATTAGAGTACAAATTGTATTGGCGGAAAACAGGTTTTAAAAGATGTATCGAAGCGGTCAGTCGTAAAAGCTGTTATTGTTGGGTTACCGGTTTACCGATTTGGTTAAATTCGTGTGTTAACAGACAGATGGCCGGCTGTTTGCCGCGCGCTCCGACACCCAATTGCGAGTGTAATTGCCTCAGTCTGATTAATTAGCGCTCTATTTGTGCCGCGAACTTTAAGTATGAAGTACTTAGGTAGATAGGTGTACTGATGGCACTAATCGAGCACTAACGTTTTGGACTTGCAAATATTATGGGACAGTTTATATTTTATTTATTTAGTAGGTGCCATTCACTTCGGCCCTTATACAAATATTATGTAAATTGTTACAAATGAAATTTAATTAGGTTACATACTTCATAAAAATTTGAATACTTTAATAATATTTTTGTCTATGAAGCCAAGGAATTGTCCTTGTTTTTCAAATAGGCACGTATTTATATTCTATTCTAAAAATATGTCAGCTCTAGATTCATCCAATAATAATACCTAATCGTACAAAACTACACTCAAAATGATAAAAATAGAAAATAAAGAAGTGAACACAACCATCGAAAACCTTTATTACGCGTAAGAAACGCAAACTAAACAGTAACAAGTTGAATTCAAAGACGATCAGCCGACACCCGGCACAATCGGCCCAATCAGAGGTGAAAAACACTATTGAACGCTTCAATGGCACAACTCACGAGGAAGTCCCGAGGGGCGAATGCTAATAGTGCCTCGCGCCGCGCCAAACAAAATCACTTCGCGACCCGAAAATTCGCACTTTCAATGGGCAATTTCACCCCCACCCTAGGCCCCGCCCTCGCGCGGCCGCCGCCAGCCGCCAGTCACGCTCGGCCGCGCGGCAGACATGGACGTCTCCGAGGAGCGCTTCTTCGGCTCGCAGACGCCGGACCGCTCCGACACCAACAGCCCGCGCTCGCAGATGAGCAGCCCCAACTCCGCGTCCTCCATCAACGTGACCGACCCGGCCATCTCCATGTCGCAGCACCAGCAGAACCTGGAGACGCTCAACAGGATGGGGATGTTCTTCCACGCGCAGCAGATGCACCTCAACCAGAGTTTCGACGTAGTGAAGAGTAGGTTAGGCTTGACCCAAGTGCCCAGCATGAACCAGGGTCCGCGGCACACGATAGACGCTATACTCGGACTGAACGGCAGCAGGCAGAGAGTGTCCAGTGAGTTCGAGCAGAGGAGGGACGAGCGGGAGTGCGAGCCCGTGCCCGCCTCGCCCGGAGCCGCGGAGAGTGCCGGTGAGTGACTACCGCGACCCGACGGGCTGTTCGAGTACTTCGGATTAGAGTTCTCTGCATTACAGAAATTAAAAGATTTCTGTGGATATAGGTACAAAGTTAGGGTTGCATCAGTAGGTATCTACTCAAGGGAGCTGATGCCGATTCTATCGTTCAAAACGTTAAAAATTAGAAAGGCACAGTTCTTATTTGTCGTACACACTTACTTAAAAAAATATTCCGAGTTATAGGTACTAAAATATAATAATAAGTTACATTTAAATGTAAGTGAATTTATCAATGATGTTGAGCATTGAAAAATGAAAACTTAGTAGAGCCGCAACATTCACGAAAGTTAGAAAATAAGTAAGCTAGAGAGAAACATTTGATGAGCACTAACAGAGATACTCGTACAAACTTTACCTTCTTACAATATTGTTCTGCAAGTTTAGCTAAACTGGAGAACTTATTGTGTTATTTTTTAATTGTTTTTTTTAAGATAATAATAAATCATTGCCAGCAATTATCATCGTTGAGCTTGACAATAATGAATTTTGGTGGTGGAGGAAGGTGATATAATTTTTTGGTTTGACCCCTTTTTTGCAAAATTTCATACCGAACGAGAAAATTAAGGGGTCTTATAGACCTCATAGCGCACCGTCGCGAAGCGTTTCATCCGCCGCTCTCGCACTGTTATCTTAAGAGGCATGTTTTATTATTCCGACGGAAACATTCAATTTCTAAAAGTTATCGAAATCGTTTTGGTATATTTAGATTCATGGCGCAGGTTTAATAAATATTATAATAATTAATTATTATTAGGAACTACTTTAACAAACTGATGTTTTTTTCATACACTTTTGGACCACTTGGATGCTTGTGAAGCGGTGACGCCACCGTGAAATGTGTGTTTAATCTTCAAACTTAGAGATGAAGGTAACCATTTGGTTTTAGACGGTCTAAATTTAGCGCGTTTAAAAATAGAAGTACTGTACAATATATTTAGTTCGTAATTATGTAGGTAGTTCTATTAGTATCCATTTCACAACGGTCTTTGTGATAACGGATAACACTAAGTCCTAGTAGACCTAAGTATAGAAGATAATAGTTCTCTCATTATTTCACTTAGGTATAGTATTTGGCTTGACCTATCAATGCAGCGAGTGACATATTTGATTAGTCGATATTACCTAGGCATACCTAACATAGATTTATAATATAGTTCGTCACTCGCGCTCCGACTAGATGAAGCTCTTCCTAACTACGACAGCTCCGTGAGTGCGGCAATTTTTTCTTGTAGTGTCAATTTGAAAATTGTATATGGTGCGCGTGAAAAATTGTGTAGCGACGGCTCGGGTCTGCCAATTTAGGCAAAGTTTTTTTTGCCGCACTTGTGAAGTCGACTGCAGCCTCTTGGACCTCTATCATACCTAATAACTATGTTATTTAGCTATAAGCAAATTTTCATAAGTTTTTATGTATAGTAGGAGCAAGTTCATGATATCTTAACATAATTGCTCATAATGACTCATTAATCGACTTTATACCTACCTAGAATAGAATGGTTTATTTGCAAAACACACGTACCAATAAATACACCTACCATTAGAACGTGTTATATCGCTTTTTCCAAGAGTTGGGTCGTGTGGAGTATTTATAATTGTCTATGCCGGTTTACCTCTGGACAAGTTTTTCTTAGAATTAATCTGAGCAACATCCGTTATTTCAATTCTTATATATGTATTTGTATAATGTATAGATATTTCCATCCACGAAGATGCGCCCCAATCTCTGCATGTTATAGCGGCAACATAGAAATACTTAGATCCTCTGTGAAAATTCTAACCAAGTATCACGGTTCGAGAGACACAGCCTGGTGACGGACGGCGAAGTCCCGGCGGCGACGGCGGTAAGAAGTAATAGCGTCGCGTATTCTACTCATTGGGTATAACGGATCCCTTAAAATATACATCCATGGTAGTTTCCAAGAGATTTTGGACCAACTTTTGGAAGAGCCTTCAATCGATAAAATTTCTTCCAGCCATGTAATTCTGCTTGTGAGAATTTATTGAAGACCCATTATACATGACGATATACGATTATGACGACGATAATAAAGTAGTTGTGTTTATAGTTTGTGACCACACTAAAATTTGTTTTAAAAAAATCTGATTAATAGACCTACCGTATCTAAATACGGTAGGTCTATTAATCAGACTTTTTAGATAAGTAGGTTATGTGGTGTAGAAATAAATATTTGTAAAAATCTGTAATGTTATATTTCGTGATTATTTAATATTTTTTCATGGTCAGCTGTAGTACCTAGTGTAACAAAGTCCGAATTATTTCCGAAGTGTTATGTTTATTATAAATTAAGCGGCTGTGTGTATAAAAAATCACTTACAGCTATAATTGGTGAAGTATCTTCATTTAAATTCATATTTAGACTCTACGGTTGTACGCTTAAGAAGGAAAACTAGGACAAATTGTTTGTCAATATAAATTTTACTTTAAGTTGTTTATCAATATCACTAGGTAGATGAAAGCTCTCAGTAATAATTTGGAAAGTTAAGCTTTCCAACGCATATTTACCCAGCTTACCTACTAAAATACTCGTTGGCTAAGGCCAATCCATTCTCAAAGTCTAGGAAATCCGCAGATAGTTTCTACGATTCCTATTTATTTTATTGTAATAATTGACGATCACTATACTCATCTATTCAGTATAGTGTCTAAGACACCATAAGAGGTAGTGCACTTTCAGTTCATAGTCATTAAAATAAGTACTAATTACAATCTACTAACCTTAGTACAGTGACGGAATCCCTATGCAAGTGACTCCATTCTACATGGATTGTATACGCGAGATTAAGCAGAGGTGCGACAGTGAGTGGACAGAGTACTTCGACGAGAGGTCTAGATCCAAAGGCATTTGGTACAAGACTATGCAACCACAACCCTGCAAGGTGTCGTGGATAGACAAATCTTTATTGGGTCGCCAGGACATAGTGACCGCATTAAGACTTCGCTCCGGACACATTCCATTGAACAGATTTGCATTTATGCTGGGGAAGGCGCCATCCCCCAACTGTCCGGATTGTGGCATACAGGAAGATGTCTACCATGTTTTGATGGAATGTGTCCGTAGCGAAGTGCCGAGTGAAATATTCTGTGGTTGGGCAAACGTGTGCCTGGCGAACCCAATATCTAAGGAGGCCAAATTTATTTATAATATGATAAAGAAAAACCTAGAACGTAGACGTAGTTTAAGTTAGATTAGTTAGTTATAGTATCTGCAGCCTCACCAGAGCAACATAGTCACATAAGTGACTCAGCTCTTAAAATGAGAATAAAAAAAAAAAAAAAAAGACAGTCATTAGTCATTACCCAATAAAATCTCATTAATCATTATCGTTCCGAGCGTTTATGAAATACAACTATTTCATAAACGCTCGGAACCGTCTGTCAATCAGTCTCCCGATCGATTCAGCTAATGTGCGATAATGATAAACATTGAAAACTTGCACAACAACAATAATTACTTAGTGCAACAGAGTTCTACTCAAGATATTACGAGTAGCATAATACATAGGACACATAGGACGTTGAGTTAGGTACATCAACACATGTTTTATGGAAATTTTCTAAAAAAATGACCGAGACACCACATTGTATACATTTATATTTTAAGGTTTACTCATTATTACTTGATAAATAAAAAGAGAAATTCATGCGGATCTCAAATTTAAAACACAACGATTTCGGTTTCGTTCTTAGAGTAAAGAAATGTGTATAGTACCTAATAAATTTTGTTTCACACATTTCTTAGTAATTTTTTGGCATTGTTAGTACCTAACAGTTCTAATTGTTATTACCTTAGAGTTCTATAGAATAACGGATTGCATAGATTTCCGGTGTCATATACATCTTTACTAATATTATAAAGCTGTAGAGTTTGTGTGTTTGAACTTGAAAAATTGTTTTGTTGGACATTCCATTTACTGACGAAGGTTTGAAGCTATATAAAATTACGCTATGGCAAATAGGAGCAGAGCATATCAATAAAAAATTTGCAAAAACGGGTGAAGTTAGTCCTTCCAAGCTTCTATTGCGTACGCTGAGTTACGCAACATTATGAATGATGGTATTGTTCTCCAAAAATCCGTGCAGGCGCTACATGTCTATCTTTTAATGTTGACTCATTATAACGGGATATGAAAAAATCGAAAATCATGCGGGCAAAGCCGCGGCAATATCTAGTAACAAATAAACGCAGACGATAGGTATATCTTTGATAGGACGCATATCATTGATTGATTGAGGTGAAAGTAGCTACGTGGTCCATTGCGACGCTTCACGCGATAGAATCGCAAGCCCTATCAAATGCATTTCTCATATTCATAATCCTATCTGAGACCAGAGTCCATGCAGTCTGATGTTTGTAGATTTAGATCTAGTCCGTCCTAAGTTCCTAGTACCAACTACCAATAAGTGGTTGCACCGCGTTTTATACATTAAGATCACTGATAAAATCATATTAGCTATTAGCTAGCTAGCAACATAATATACTTACTTATAAGACTCTTCAAGATGACTTTATTATTAGAAAGTAGAGATTATTCATATATCTATACCTTTATGTAGTTAGTAAAAACAAATACAATTAGAAAGGAAGAAAGTTAGGGCTAAAATATTTTTGTTGTGTTTTAACTGTCCTCGTTTATTATCCTAATGTAATAAATTGATTTCATGTTTCATCATTTAAAATAATTAAATAAATAAATATTTATACCAACCGAACAGATTTTGACGAGCTTTAATAGAAATGGGATGTTTATTCAAAGATTGATTAATTTTTATGTTCGGTTTTTTTTCCTTTACATGTTACATTTTGTCTTCTATTATTCTAAAATTACGCAAAGTATAGATTTAGCCGCAATAAACCCGCAATTCGCCACGCGGAGAACAAAGTTGTTTTTTCTGTTATTTCTTACTTGTGGTACTGGACCCTAACAAATAGCAAGTCCATACCAGAAGATGTTTCGTTTTATTTTTATTAATGTTATTATGTTATTAATATATAGAGAAGCCAATTTAACTTTTTGTGTTAAGCTCGGTAGTCACTAGAGTACTAAGTGGTTCAGTTGCTAAACAATTACTAGGTACTTCTTTTACAATTCTTTATTTTTAATTGAAAACAGCTACATCTCAAGTAGTAATATCATTCTTTTTGTTACTGACAGGCTAAAAAGTTCTATTCTAGTTAAACTCAAAATCAAAATATCTTTATTTCGCATAGGCCTAACTTACCTACAAGCTCTTGTATAATGTCAATATAATATGTGTCACAAATACGAGTATAACGTGATAACTACAACTTATCTATCGCAAAGTACACTAAACTACATCTACACATAAACAAAATACAAAAAAAAAAACATTTCGTAGCATAAAAATTTAATTCATCTAATTAATTTTCGTGCACTAAATTTGTTATCAAGTACCTTAATGAGAGAAATACAAATTATTAGGTGCCTACCAGTAGTTGAACATTATAATTTTTTACACATATATAAATAATTACATACTATTATTCAAAAACCTTCCGCGTTGCATGAACAAGTATCTCACCAACGTTTATCCCATTTTTAGGGTTCCGTAACAAAGGGTAAAACGGGACTCCATTACTAGGACTGCGGAATATTTCTGTATATCTGTCTGTCTGTCACCAGGTATCTCATGAACCATGATAGGTTGAAATTTTCACAGTATATGATGTACAACAACAAATAACGAAAAAAACAGAATAACCTAAATATGCATGAAATGACATGAAATGTCAGTCAGTCAGTCAGTTTCCTCTTTTATATATATAGATATAGGTACACTTTTTGCAAAGATTTTCGAATTTGATCGAGAATCATCAAAAGCCCATAGCCAAACAAAAACGAACAAACTACACTACGCTACGCTGCTACGCGGTGATACGGCCTACGGTGCCGCGTAGCTCACTCTTTAGTGACGCGTAGAATAATATGTATTTGCATCACTTATTTTATTAGAAACAATAATAAATGTGGGCATCGAATCTACTCGTAGGTACATAATTATAATTCAGGTACGAATTAAGCGCCAATATTAGTAACCCTCGCTAGTTATCGCAGTAGCTACAACGAGTCGTTACTTTTAATAACCAAATTATTTAAGTGTTTAAAGTAAACATGCAATACAAACATTCACCGCGCTCTGTTGTACCCGGCGGGCGGTGAGCTCGAATAGTATAATTTCTGTGAAATTAATAATTAGCGTCGCTATCGCGGCCCGGGATCTCTTCCGCACGACTCGTTCCCGCCTGTGTACCGAGCTTTAAGCATACTCAAATAATAGTAGTAAAATGTGCCTGACTGACTAACTGACGTATCAATGCATAGATCAAATAACAGTATACTTATTGCCATAGGTACAGATAGCTATTACAAAGAAGGGCATCGGCTAAGGTATTTATTTTTTCATTTTCAACTCCTAAGGGGGTTAAATGGACGTCCAGAAACGAAGCCGCGGGCGCGCCTATAGTTAAATCTGTAAAAGAACAAAAATTAATGGCAAGTTATTCATATACAGTTTTCAAGTTCGGATCTAATCTACCGGAGTAAACGTTACTTTACTAGACTTCATGATAAAATATCTAAAGATTAATTGCACATTTTCTTTGTACCTACCAAAGATTTAAATCTACACAAATTTGCTCACACACTGAAGTTATTAATCTATAATGGAGTCGAGAGAGGTACAGAGAATAAATAGATTAAGGAGAAATATTTTAATTCAACGTGAGATTCATTTGCACTGCAGCGTATGAATTAAGATGGTAAATTGCTCGATGATCAGTTTTTACAGTGGCCAGCAAAAGCCTCCCTGATTGAGTGCATTTAAAAATTATGAAATCTTAAATTTTTATTGAAATTTTATTAACACCATTGCCCAGTTATATTGATTAGAAGTCAGAGCATTCGAGAGGACGATGGTATAAGTTGTACACGGTTGATCGCGTGCGCCAAGATCCGAGCTCCTTGATTATTAATTGTATTATTAGTACGCATTAGTTTTAATTAGAATTCTCATATTTCGATTTCTCCTCAAACTAACAGGACCAGCAATAAACAGCAGCGGTCGCCCGGTGCGTGACCGCGCGGCGACATATTCACTAATTGGGCTACAATGCTTAAATATTATAGCTACTTCATTACTCATAAACACAAATTAAAAATACCTTATTGGGGCATTCTTTATATTTATGTTTGAGTCATTATTATTTTTCACTTAAATTTATCGTCGCGACTTCATACAAGGCTATAACTGTTGCGAGATTCTACGTGTAACCTTGACTTACAATTATTCTACCTAAAAAAAAAGGTGTAGACACCATGACTACCAATTTAAATTTTAGTGTACGATATCATGCATGTATAATATGTTAAAGGCGGCAATTAGGCTGAACAAAAATGGCGGCCGTTTGCGCAGGTATATCATAGCTCGCTTTATGCGCTTTCCGTCTCGGCGCTCTTATATTGCTCTTCAGCTAACACCCGAAAAGGTGTCTGAGCAAGGTTCATCTTAAACGCCACCTACTATACTACACCTACTTATTTAAAGTTGCTAAAATATATTTAGCTGCCGTGCGAGAAAGTTACAAATCGTGACTTTGTTTTGTATAGTAGGTGTATCAAAGTTACCATCACTTACAATCAGGCGCGACATCAGTCAAGCACCAAATTAAATAAATGGAATAAACAAAAATACAATTATGAAACTGGTTAAAAAAGCAATTTCGGTTAGCGGATAACTACGCATCCCGCTAATAGAGCTGTGTGTTCGGGATAACAATTATTGCGCGCGGGCGTCCGCAAGCGCAAATAAACACAATTCCGTACATAAACAGCAATGTAGCGAGTGCACCGCTCGCCGCTCGCCGCCCCCGCACGGCCAGGGGCCGCGTAATCGAATCGTAATGGCAATCGATTGCGACCGCAAATCCAGACTCAATAAAGGCTCGATTATTCGCTCCGACGACGCGGCTGCGACCGAGCGGCCGCGGTCAGAGGCGCTTTGCAGGGAAATTATTCAATAACTAGCTGTTAATTAAGAAATATGATAGATATTGCTTATTAATTTTTATTAACTTAAATAATTTAACCTCCAGCCTCATGGGCAGGTCCCATCGCAGCATTTTTTCATAGTAATTAAAACTAGGCCTTACCAGAATACACTCAAGTGGTTTTTCGGCACTGCCAGTTTTGTTTCTCTTATTATGTTTGGCTCTAGGTTTATTCCTATGTTTACCCGAGATTTTTTTTAAATATTTTTCATTGAAATAAATAATAAAATTTTGTATTTTTTGTCGTTAAATTGTATAAAATAATTTAATTTATGTATAACAAAATTGTAAATTAGGATTTTTTTAAAGTGTAGTGAGTTTCTTTCTTTGTTTTTCTTGGAGCAAACCACTTTCCGATCACGACAGTATAGAGTTTAACATTTCAGTGCTATGTTTCAAATCGACACAAGATAACAATCAAAACCGTCACACATAAATTTTTGTTTAAAAAAAATGTTATCAGTCATGTATTCAAACACAGGATAAGTAGGTAAAAGTACATGGTATCAGCAACTAATAGATACTCGGAGATAATACTTATATACTCGTAAGTGCAGCGAGCGGCCGGCCGGGACCGGAGACCGGGTAATCGAATAGTAATGGAATCGATTATGACCGCAAATCCGCAGAGAAGTAAAGCGTCCATTGCGGCTGTGTCTGCCTGCGCCGCTATGTGCATATTGGCGATGCAATAACTCGCTGCTAACGGTGTAATAAAATGGGGTAAAAGGCTGCCTGTTGAGCTCTCTGTCGCAAGCTTTACCACAGGCTTGAATATATTGCGGACTGCGGAGTGCCTACAGCCTACTTCTAGCCTGGATACCTAACTAATGCCTATACAAACTTATAGGTAATCAATATAGTGTAGTCGTATTAATTTACCAAGTAGGCACTTAGGTAGCTGGGTTTTTAAATTAGCTATTATATAAAAGACAACTACTTAAACGGTACCTTCTTACCTTCCTCAGTTTCTGGAAATTTTCCGCGATTACTTTTCCTGTTGCGTGAGGAATCATCTCTGAGGTCGCGCAGAATATCTTTGAGTGGTGGTGAGGAGCTTAAGTCTCACGTTGTCTGACACTCAAGTGCACCGTGTAACTTCCCGCAAGAATTGTCTGTATTGTGACTTGGTTTCTGGAAATTTTCCGCGATTACTTTTCCTGTTGCGTGAGGAATCATCTCTGAGGTCGCGCAGAATATCTTTGAGTGGTGGTGAGGAGCTTAAGTCTCACGTTGTCTGACACTCAAGTGCACCGTGTAACTTCCCGCAAGAATTGTCTGTATTGTGACTTGGTTTCTGGAAATTTTCCGCGATTACTTTTCCTGTTGCGTGAGGAATCATCTCTGAGGTCGCGCAGAATATCTTTGAGTGGTGGTGAGGAGCTTAAGTCTCACGTTGTCTGACACTCAAGTGCACCGTGTAACTTCCCGCAAGAATTGTCTGTATTGTGACTTGGTTTCTGGAAATTTTCCGCGATTACTTTTCCTGTTGCGTGAGGAATCATCTCTGAGGTCGCGCAGAATATCTTTGAGTGGTGGTGAGGAGCTTAAGTCTCACGTTGTCTGACACTCAAGTTCACCGTTTACCTTCCCTCAATAATTCTCTGTACTCTGACTTTACCAAAGAATCACCATATTCCTTGAAAACAGGTAGGTATTTTACACACTTTTAGTTTTAGTTTCTGTATTTAGTTTAGTTTCATTATTTTGCTTTTGGTTGGAATTAATTTAACTAACTATTAAGTATTTAATGACCAAATAACATTCATTCAGCGAATAATGACTAAATTACGCAATGAAATCAATGCGTAATAACAACGGTTACATATTGAATTGGTTGCATTGATCTCGTTTGTTAGAGTCAGTCAGCTCGCTCATTAGCAATTGTGATTACTATTCTATGTAATTTTGCTATCGGGTTGACTACATAACACTAATCTTTATCATCATTATTCCGTGTTCCCAGCCAAGTATAGGTAATCTGGGTAGCTTCAAGAGAAGAGTGAATAGGCAAGCATACTCCACCCTAGACCTCATCATTGATAGCCTAGGACTTCGGTATAATACCTACTCGTTTGTTTAAAGGGGTTTGCATGCATATACTTATAGAAAAATAATATGTCTATTATGATTTTAGTAGTGTTGTTATTGCACAAGCCTAACTAACATATGAACAGTTTTTAAAACTTGTTAAAAGCATTTTTAGCATGAGTAGCTAACAGCCTCCAAGTTCAACTACTATCCAGTAGATAGTACGAGTATAAACGCTCTACATAGATATAAAGAGATCAGCATGCACGCCGACCGGCTTTCGAGGTAGCAATAAAAACAAAACCGAACAACGAACGCATTTGTAGAATCATTACCGCAGAAGAACTTTAATATGTAGCAACACGGCAAATCTGACACGTGATTAGGGTTGCCACACAAAAAACACTGCCCATTATGCGCCCGCGCCGCGCCGCCTCCGCCGCGCCGCGAGTGTTGCCAGATTATCGATAATTATTACAAAAAGGAGAAGATAGATCATATCGCGATAAGTGTAAAACATCTTAATGCTCTGCCAGTAATGTTTTTATTTGTTTTGTATCCCACAAGTGATCTAATGACGCCGTCCCTGTCCCTCGCGAACGATTAACTTGTGAGCGAGCGGGAAAAGTATAATATAATCTGTTTTGACGTGTGATCGCTCAATCTGAAATGTTTAACTAAAAGCTTTTGTCACTGATTTTACTTAATCTTCGCCACAATTGACAGTCGATCTCGTTTTCTTTTTATTGAATTAAGATGTTTATTTAATCTCGTTTCGTGTTGTGTAATTCGATCAAGTCGTTAAGACGTATTAATGCTGATCTTGAATAGATAAAGTTAAAACACATTAGCTAATGGCGCGCGAATTGGATTTGTGAGCTTTTACCGGTAGCTAACAGCTAACAGCCTCACTTCACGATTCAGGGGCAATAGGTCAGGCTTTGATTGGACTGCATATGAGTTAACGCTGAAAAAAATCATTTGTTTAAATCCACGACAGTTCCTGACATTTGCACCACTCTATGCTTTAGCATTCAGCTCGATGTGAACACAGATTTTAGATGTGAAATGAAATGAAATGAAATTCTTTATTTCACATAGGCTTAGATATAAGCTCTCGTGAAATGTCGAGACTCAACCGCCAGGTTCGGAAAGCAGGTTTGCACCGAGAAGAACTGGCAAGAAACTCGGTACAATTGCTCTTTTCAAAAAAATGTCTCAATATACAATTTTTAGTACTTAGTATGAAACAATATTTTTAAGATATCTCGTGGGGAGATGCTATTTAAAAATTCATCAATGGTGTAGTAACCCTGATTTATTAGATGTTTTTTGACAGTATCTTTAAACCGGTGCAAAGGTTAGTCCAAGACAGACTTCGGGATCATATTGTAGAAGCATACACTCAACCCCACAAAGGACTTCTGTACCTTACGCAAACGGTGTGGCACTACAACTAACTTATGTGCTCCACTTCTAATTGGACGGTTACTTATATGTGAAACAATAATCTCAGACTAACCGAATAGGTATGCACAATTTTCATAAAAATCAGTCAAACGATTTAGGAGGAGTTTGTTACAAAATACTTTGACACGAGATTCTGTTATACTTAACTGCTGAGTTATCTAGTTTTATAGTACGTCTTACCGCCTGCGTCCATTTCACAACCCTATCTCTACTACGAATACTACTGTATTTATTGCTCATGCGAAAATTACACAAATTGCACACAGAGGCACAGTGTAGATATGATACCTAGTATTGCATAGGTTGAACGCACAAAGCAAACGTTTGCACTGTCCGTGAATAGTGCAACTACAGAGTGAAACATTAGTGGAAATGCTACATTGCATTAATGTTTAATGTGTACGTATGTTTAAACATTTTCAAGTAGACTCCGTCAGTAATAATTGTGTCCATAAACGTCAGAATTGGTAGGTTAAAACTCTAACTTCTTAACCCTTCTAATTAATGCGCGCGTTTTCTGACACAATTAATAGTTAGTTGGCCGATTGTACCGGGATAACTTATGTATTCAATGTTATGAATAAAGATTTTTTAATGCATTACTTTATAAATTATTAAAAGTTATTAAATCTCTTTTAGAAAAGTTACAATGAAAAATGGATTTAAATTGTTAAATAATTTTAGCTCTTCTTACGTGGATCAAATTTTCTTCTTCTTTGTGTGATATCGATTTTGACTTGTTTTACTTTAACTTCAAATATAATCCCACCAAAAACATTCTGAAAAAACTAGCCAAAGTCAAAATGGAGCTGCTTGTTTATCTCTAAAAAGTACTGAAATCTAGACAAAGTCGTGCCAAGTCTAAGGTTCCTTACTGCGATTTCTTTATTATTATAGTTAATGTTGCGTGACTTGGCCGTTGAAGGGTACACAAGGGTTCAAACCAGGTGCTCCATGACACCATTGTACCAATCTGTCGCCAGAATTCATCGTCAATGAGTAGCGGTTCTTGGTCTTCAAAGGCCAAGTCACACAACATTAACTATAATAATAAAGAAATCGCAGTAAGGAACCTTAGACTTGGCACGACTTTGTCTAGATTTCAGTACTTTTTAGAGATAAACAAGCAGCTCCATTTTGACTTTGGCTAGTTTTTTCAGAATGTTTTTGGTGGGATTTCACTTCTTTTTATAGAAACTTCAAAATATTACAAAATATTTCTGTCCGTTTTTCTAGATACATTAACTGCATAAATAACTTTGTAATCTCATATAATTTATATGGAATTACAAAGTTATTAATGCAGTGATCACCAGGTACTCCAGATCTTCGATTATCCTAGTTTTTATAGTTTTCCCTTTATATGGCCATTAAACCCTAACTCCGTACCAAATTTCAGCTCTCTGAGTTTATGGGAAGTACTAGTTCTATTTTGATGATCATGAGTCAGTCAGTCAGTCAGTCAGTCAGTCAGTCAGTGTCGTAAATGCGAAACTTTGCTTTCGCATAACTTCGGAACTATATGACCTACAGACTTGAAATTTTGGGTTTTAAGTATGTGATTATAGCTTACTGGATAGCGAAAATTTCAGCGTTCTGGTCTTATCCAGAGGTTCTCAAATAGGAGCCCGAAAATGCGGCGAAATGGTTCCTGTAAAGATGGTACGGCAGTTTTGCTTCGCGCTTTGACTTTGGCGGGGGCACTGCCGTGCCCTCTGATTTGAATCAGATTTCAAGGCCTTAAAAGTATATTTTTTATTAGAAAGAAGACAAATTAATTGATCTTGGACGGTAAATACGTAGGTATATCTAACTAATGTTATAAAGTTCTACCGATGACTGCAATAATGCAACACATACTCGTAGATTGCAGAGATAGTGTGACGTAAAAACATCATCAACGAGTCAGGGTCGCGTTGTTGTGTTATTGTTAGAGCCATAATTCGAAATTTATTACCTCAGCCCTGAAGTGGGTTTGTAGACATTACAATTGAACCTGTTATGCTGCAGGATGTGCCTACATCTGATAAGCGGCAGTAGGTACGACTCGTACAAACATCGCCGAGAAATTTGAATATAATTGCATTATCACTGAGACATTAGCATACGCAAACACCGCTTGTTTGATTTATTGTCAGCGCTTAATTGCACAGCACTGCCGCTCTGCAGTGTACAACACGCGTGATAAATAATAGTCTACACTGTAGAGTTTATGTAGTTGTTATTGTGATCTGTTCCTTCGTACACGGCTCGTAAGCGTAAGCGTATTGTAATGACGTTTCGCATAACAATATGACAATTACGCCTCCTACGATTCGCTGCAACACCGCTTCGATTACGGACATGTTTGAAAATGTTCGTGCGCGTACTACTCCGCGTACGCTTTCGAGCCGTGTGCGAAGGGCCTAAAAATCATCCTATCGTTTTATGCAAGAGACACGCGTAGTTTTGGCGCTTAAAACGTTAACATCGTGTAAGATCTTCGTGTCTTTTACTCAAAGTAAAAATTTTGATCTCAGAATTTAGAATTGAATTCACTGTAATGTTGTGTCTACCAAACATTCGTAGATATTACCTACCTATACTTACACATTTTTGCAAAAGACCATCAACGATAAATTTGAATGTAAGTATTGATTTACGATGACAATGTCTCTCTACTAAATCATGAAAAAATACTCGTAATATTACTGTACGGTTACGGAGCCAGGGCGATTTGGAAATCATTCAATCCCAAACAAGGACATACAGCATGGCGAGTAGAAATATCAGAAACCATAGTCCTCAATGTTAACGTTCGGTCGTTCCGCAGGCGAGGGCTCGTGCAACAGCAACGACGGGTTCGCGGCGCCCGCCGACGACAAGTCCGCCAGCGACGAGGAGTCGGCGCGGCCCGGCTCCGCGGCCGACAAGAAGAAGCACCGGCGGAACCGCACCACCTTCACCACCTACCAGCTGCACGAGCTGGAGCGCGCCTTCGAGAAGAGCCACTACCCCGACGTGTACTCGCGCGAGGAGCTCGCCATGAAGGTCAACCTGCCCGAGGTGCGCGTGCAGGTGAGCTCTCCTACCCTCCACCTCTGTTCCAGCGTAGCGAGCTATGTGTGCTTGAGTTTATATTTTATAAATAGACATTTACACAGGACCCTAGTGGTGTCAAAAATGGTCTTTTTGACACCAACGGCGTCAGAAATAAGCCGACCGCAGTATTGTTATTGGACAGATCCGTTTATTGCCCGTGGTACCCCCGATGGTCCCCCCGTGGTACCCCTACAAGCTCCAGGAGTATCACGAGCAAAAAATTTACCCGTGGTACCCCGGGGGGACCATCGGGGGTACTACGGGCAATAAACGATATGACTATAGGAACTAAACGGACAGATCACTATGTCCTCTTGTTATTAATCCGTATGTGCGTTTCCACAGGGACGGTTTCCGCCATAATGTGGCATAGGTACCTAAGTATTTGCGGGAAATTCGTCATAACTAACATAAGCCAAACTTTTTTCTTGTGTGAAGGTTTATGTAAAATGTTCAGATGGGCTCATCTTCAGGATCATATTGGTATTTAAAAAGCTTTTGGTTTTGTGGCCAGTGACTGCTTATATAAAATACCTACTTATACTTCGTACACACATGTTTTATTAGGCGAAGAAAAGTTGAACCTACTAAAAAGTAAAGAAAGTAAAGAATATAACTATGTCCCTAATTGACACCCGGCTTAAAACGTTAATCTTAAGCCTAGACAGCAAGTAGGCTCTTAAATCTTCAAGTAACATGCCTAGGTACTTACTCCATTAATATAAAAATAAAGCAGTGTAGCTTTTATGTTATTAATAGTATTTGAATGGAGTCGGTAATAGCTCAGTTAATAGAGCATCAAATTTATCGCATATTACGAGTACATCTCCGAGCCATTTAACAAACAAAAAGCGGTACTAAATAATATCGTCCTTTATTAA
The DNA here is from genome assembly GCA_963855885.1 of Coenonympha glycerion. Taxonomy (NCBI): domain Eukaryota; kingdom Metazoa; phylum Arthropoda; class Insecta; order Lepidoptera; family Nymphalidae; genus Coenonympha; species Coenonympha glycerion. The sequence continues at coordinate 18,195,787 of OY979631.1, forward strand.
GTGAAATGTGAAGTTCGCAAATAGAATTGGCTAGAAGGGTAGGGGTCCATAATGAGCCCAAGGGGCTTATGTCACTCAATCCCCATACGCAAGACGAACATATGTCAAACCGCGCCAGCGCAGCCGGAGCCCTGCGACTCCCCTCGCGCGACGCTGACGCCAGCAGTTAAACGTGATCGGAAAGCTCCCAGTAAAATGGGAGCCTCGTAATTGCTTCTTTGCGACAAACACAAAAATGCATAAGTACGAGTGAAAATAGTTCCTGTTCCGTTGAGTTACGGGTGATGTCGAACGCACTCAGCGGTTGGGCCGTTTGTCAAATAATGTGGTTGTAGCTAATCTGGTAGTTAATAAAGGGTTAAGAATGTTTTTGATGGGAAACCGTGTCATTTTGCGACCTTTGAGTAGAGCACAGTTTGTTGGTAACAACCTAACCCATTGTCGGTAATCTATTGTTAACGTCTCGATGTGTTTGGGAAAATTGAGAGTATTGTTAAATGTTATTTAGTAATGTGTATAATAGGAACTAACGTGTAATTTAAAATAAATTGAAAGCCTTTTTAACCGACTTCAAAAAAAGGAGGAGGTTCTCAATTCGTCGGAATCTTTTTTTTTTTTTTTTTATGTATGTTCACCGATTACTCGAAGACGCGTTAACCGATTTGGAAAATTTTTTTTTTGTTTGAAAGGGTATACTTCCCAGATGGTCCCATTTTTTTTTGGTCAGGATCTGATGATGGGATCCTGGAGAAATCGAGGGAACTCTTCAAATTTTATATGGATACTTGACACAATTTGGGTACTGTTTTAAAGAGTAATATTTTCCAGGTTTTCCTATGGTCATCAGGTCAGGATCTGATCATGGAATCTTGGTGAAATCGAGGGAACTCTTCAAATTTTGCTAATATACTTGAAGCGATTTGGGTATTTTTAATAGTTGCTAGTGCATTTCCTTGCAGATGCTAACTTAATGACTACAGTCATCAAGTCAGGTTCTGATGATAGGATCTCGGAAAAACTGAGGGAACTCTTCAGATTTTATAAGCACACTTCAAGCGATTTGGGCATTATTTTCAATGCCCTGTGCATTTGTTGTTTTCCACTAAAAAGTAAAAAATAAAATGGAAAATTCTTTTCAAAAAACCGACTTCAAATGCCACTACAAATAGTGAAATAATTTTTCAATGAAGGTACACCAATTCGAAGTCGGGCAATTCGTACAATCATAGTCCTTCGTATTAATTGCCCGACTTCGAATTGGTGTACCTTCATTGAAAAATTATTTCACTCTTTGTAGTGGCATTTGAAGTCGGTTTTTTGAAAAGAATTTTTAAGGCGTAAGACTTTTCTTCAACGATCATTTTAATACCAACTATTATCTAAATTTTTAATATCATAACTCCGCATTCCCATTCTGTATAAGGCCAGATTGCAAGGATGTGAAACTAGTCACGTATAGATTGGAAATCACTTTTTAGACGAAATCTTGCAACCTATACAACAGCAGTAGGCAAATACTCGAGACTACTTTGTAGTAGCCTAAGTAACTAGCTTGTTCCATAACATACAATGCTACTTATTAAGCATATAAACTCTACGTTCTCGCCATCCATTCTGATTTGTTGACGTCTTTTTCTATTCTATGGAATGCCGGCTGTAATATTATCATGAAATGCTTAAAGAATTTTCGAGAAAAACTAAAGTGATTAGAAGTGCGCATAATTTTATATTGTCGAACCATAACCTAACCCACTTTTATATTGGGCATGTTTTACACTATTGCAGTTAGCCATTCCATGAAATACAACCATTTCTTGAAGTGGTCAATGGCTAAAAATTGCAATACAATGTATACGCGAGCAGAAGCTTTAGGCTGCGTTTTGGCCTTAAAAATGGAAATACGCATGATATTACCTCACTCGTGTATTTATTTTCTTTCATAATACTTTATTGACATAACTTAATTCACTTCTGGCATGGCATTTGGCTTCATGACAATTACATTAATTGAAGAACTTCTCTGAGCGGTGCGTTAGGTATTCTGCATATAAAAACTAGTTGAGTTAATCTGTATTCTGTAAATAATATATTAAAATTAATAATAATAGGTATATGTTTTGTTCCGTCTGTTTTTGAAAAAAATCTAATAAAAGAAAACGTTTAATAGTAGCGTTAGTAATTGGCACTTTAAGGTAATGAACGTACAAAAACAGCATTTTCTCCATAATAAATGTTTGGGGTCGTTTGTACCGCGCCAGTGCCGCAGACGCGCATTAGCGCGATGACCGGCAAAGGGTTAATTGAAACGTCTCGCACTTAATTACTTAACACTGTGAAAACGATGAGAATTATTTGGAAACATTGGCTATTTGCTGAGTTTCATATATTTCTGTTCAGAAAAAAATCCTTTTTTTGAAACATCTTAAGTGTAGTAGGTAGGTGTCTACTATTACCTACATTATACTTTTACCCAGTTAAATAATATAAAAGATTGTGATAATAAAGCAGTTGACATTAGGTACGAGTACGTATCGACCTACATACTTACCTCAGCGTCTTCCTAATAACTATGCCTAAATTGAATAATATTATGTAAGAGGTTCCACTCGGTATTTACCTACCAGTACTACTCGGTATGTATATTCGGGACTCAGGAGAGACGCGGTGTGGCTAAGCGAATTACCGGCTGCGTTCGTTGACACCGCTCTCTAATAGTGAGTAGGACCAAGCACAGGTACAGGTTATACCTATCTCTACTACTCTTACTTACTTACTAAGCCTAGCATAATATCATCTCCATCATCCATTTTTATACCCCACCGCTAGGCACCGGATTGGCCATAGCCCACCACGCTGGTCAAGGGCGGTTTGGCAGGCTTCGCGTACCTTTAACAACATTATGGTGAACTCTCACACATGCAGGTTTCTACACGATGTTTTCCTTTCACAAATAGCACATAGGTACTTGACTCCGAAAAGTCAAAGGTCTGTGCCCGTGATGCCCTGACGAAAGGCAGATGTCCTAACCAAGAACACCCAATACTCAAAGATTTGCTCTTCTGAACCAGTATTATCTCAACTAGCCTCAGATCTACGACTTTTTCAAATCAGTGTAGAAAAGACACCTATCTCTCCTCACTTCTCTGTGACGCCTTATTACAAGTCCGTAAGGTGGGGTGCAGTGGAGCAAGTTTTTTTCATGATTTTGGCGCACCTTAAAACAGCCCCTCCTCTAGATCTGCGAATGAGTCTCCATAGCCCTATCTAACTATGTACTTTCTTGTCCTAACTGTTTTGCAAGTCTTTCTCTCCAATTTGGGCAGATGTTAGTATAGACAGTTTCAACCTGTGGTCTCAACCGCCGCTGCTCGCCAGCATCGTATTGCGCCAGAAATATCTTTAGTTCGCAATATTTCCGCCTCAATTATTTCCTCAGTGAAGTGTTCCCATACTTCCGTTACAATCAGCCCACATGGCGCTGTTATCTCGCTATCAGATCAGCGCGACAATGCTCGCCGGCTGACTCGCTGAGTGCCATAGAGATGCGCTGCAGACTGCAGAGAGCAGAGGAGCCACCACGGAGGCACTCGCGCGTGACAGCTTTGTTAACTGTCATCCAACTTGATACAAACAACAACTTAAGAATCTACTAAAACTGTACAGTGGCCACTAATAAATTGCCTGCCTAAGTGTCCGATATTGTAGTTATTTCAATTTTTTTTAAATAAAATACACTCTTTTACCATTGAAAAAATAAGTAGGTGGGTCCTTCCGGGTAGGTATATCACCGCAGTGTCAGTCATTCTTACGTGAAGGAGTACCTCATTATATGATGATGACTAAACTAAAGGGCAATTATTTAGCCAACGAGATACTTAAGTGGGAGAAAACCTAATCTCTTTAGGATGAGCGCACTGCAGTGTGTCGTATGATATTGCAGTGCAAAGTTGTGGATGCATCAGATTTACTCGTCTTATTATTCTAGTAAATAGGTCAAATCATTATAATTTCAAAGCAATCTGTTAAACATAACATATACTTAAGCAACGTTGGGCTATAATACTGAACCTCCCCTAAACGAGTTCTAAAATATTTACACAAATAAAGTAAGAGATTGCCAAAAAAAGTAATGAGCAAGTAATTAATGCGAGCTCTGAGCCGTGCAACAACTAAACAAATACAATAACTACTCGTACGACACAATGCACACAATACAGTACTTACTGCGCGCACAATACGGCGCTGATGGCAATCGCACTCGCCCCGCTGAACGCAGCTCCGCGCTGCAGTGACTGCCAGCATCGCGCGCCGCGGACATTGACGATGAACAGTGAGTAATTATGGACTGAGCGAAGCGAGCTCTTTGAATTAACTTGGGTTGAATTTCTTTCAATTAAAATCTGCGCTTTCGAATTAAAAATATTGATTTCATTTCATTAAAGCTTGTTGCGCCTTGCTAAAAGACACTTTTTAATCCGAGTATTAAACAATTTTTTTCAGTAGTAATTTAAAATGAAATTATGTCGATATCAGGAGCTTTCAAAGTAAGTACTTACGTTATTAGCTAAATACTTTGGGTAGGCTGGAATTATGGAAGGTGTTCTAAGGGCTGATTCTGCATCGTTCAGTTTGTTAGTTAGTTACTCTCACTAGGTTGTTAACTAAGAAAATGGAGGCAAAAATCATATTTTTTTGCACAACATACCATGCTAGTTGCTGACTTGTGCAAAAAGAATACAAAATAAGAGTGTTGCCTACGTTTTCTTATAGTTAATGACCCAGTGAGGGTAACTAACTAAAAAAGTAAACGATACAGTATCACAGGGTGCAGGAAAACGGCCAGAGTTCTTTTCGAGACGGAACCTGTAAGTAATAAACATATAGGTATAGAAAATAAAAAGTCCCACTTCAAAATATCCACTCCACCCTATTCGGACGCTAGAGGGTAATAAAAGGGCACAGTCCCGCGACGCGCAAACACTTGGCCGCCCTCGCTCGCTTGTCACTTGTCATCGCACGCTCGACTTGCATCCACGCTAATAAACGTTTCTACGAGTACCAACACTTTGTACAAAAGACTCTATCATTTGTAAAGGGCACCTTATATGTTTTAGAATAGAGTCCTTTTTTAACGCATTCATTTCATTCATTTTTTTTTATTCGAAAGCCATTGAAAATTAAACTTTATTTTGGCTACATTTACGTTTTATATTGGATTGTAGACGGAGCTGCACTAGGGTTGTCGAAAATACGTTCAGTGTTTGTTTAGCGTGAATTGTGAAGGCTTTGTTTCGCCGTTTTCTCCGGGTATCGCTTTCAAAGAGCTCTAAGTGAAGGTAATTATAGGGCTGCTCCAAGTATTTTGCGATAGAGCTCTTGCCACCTGGTACAACGAGCACCGAAAAAGGTTATTTTGATCGGAATAGCTTTTTGATCATTTTACGATTACGATTAGTCTCAAATTTTTTTTTATTAAGGAGCACACCACGGGTGTGCCCGCGAAATTCAATTTTTTTTTGTGGTTATTCGCGATTTTTAAGCTAATAAGACATACTAGGCTTATGGCAGTCAAATTTCAAGAATCCCAATATCATCTTCACGTGTTTATATAAAAATCTCTGCTTGAAAGTTCGAGTTAAAGAAATTAGTCCGAGATTTACGAGTTACTCACATAAAACTCGATACTCCGACTAATTTCCTAGGATACACATTTTTATGCAAAGACTTTGATATAATCATGTGAAGATGATACTGCCATTCTCGCAAATTGACTGCCATAAGCCTCTAATGTGTAATTAGCGTAAAAATTGCAAAAAAAACTATGAAAATTTTGAATTTCGCGGGCAGAGTCGTTGATTTCGCCTTAATCCCAAATTTTTTTTAAAACTAACTAAGCTGTATGACGTATGTGCGGCCAGAAAAATTAAACACACTAATTATGAATCTGGGCTTGTCTATTTCGCTTTTCTGTGTCATATCTTACAGCATTTTACTCTGGGGCAATGTTGCTGATATTCAGGTTATCTTTTTATTGCAATTAGAAGACAAAAAAACTGCCAAAAAATATCTCCTAAGATAGGGTTACGAATTTTATACAACTAATAAGTTTTCATATGACATACTCGTAGAACCTTGGTATTGAGTTCCTTGTTATTTTTTGCACATTATACATCCGAGCAGTTTTTTCTCGGAGCTCTTAAATCTAATTAAAATATTAGCAGCGCTAATTGATCTCATGTCACGTCGTAATTTGACTTTACCTTTGGCTATTTATAATCATTAGTAATTAGGGTTTCTCACACACTGCTTATAAACTGTAGGTATAAGTATGGATACTACGTTATTTATATGATTTTAATGGGTACATGTGTACGTAGCTGATTTGTAATTGATTATAGCCGTCTTCCTGACAGCGGGAATAATAATCTAGGACGACCTTTTGACGACCTCCATAACGCAGTGATGTGCACTCAGATTCGAGTGGGAGGTCGTAGTTTAGATTCCCGTCACGGGCCACTTTGAAATTTTATAATTTCTGAATTGGTCCAGGTCTGGTCTGGTGGGAGGCTTTGGCCGTGGCTAGTTACCACCCTACCAGCAAAGACGCACCGCCAAGCGATTTAGCGTTCCGATGCTGTGTAGAAACCGTTGGAGTGAATTTACTTACCCCTTCCAAGTTAATACGATAACATCTTCGGCTGCATCTTCACTTACCATCAGGTGAGGTCGCAGTCAAGTTATAGGTTTATTTTTATTACCTTACAAAAAAATACTAGAAATAAAAAATCTTTAGAATCGATTTTTTTATAGGTACCAAAGTCCAATGCAGATAGTATTCCAATGATGCCAGTTCTTGGCACCATTTAAATCATATACACAATTCAGACACTGGCAAATTTATATCTTATATTTTAGTGATAAGTTTGTAATATTTAACTAGCGGGGTGGGCGTTTGTAAACAACGGCGCAGTCGGTAAAATGCGGGTAATGAGTTAACGTGGTGTATACCATCGCGTCGACGCGTGCTGTTGCCGTTAATTACTGTTATAACTGCATCCTCGACTACACACACAGACCTCGCCTCCACCACTGGATGCGACACCAGCTCACTGCACTGTTGCATTGCAGTGTTGCATTCTCTGAAATCTTATGCAATGAAAGGAAAAGTCTCTTCTGGCTACAGTGCTATGGCGTTCTTATGTATCGTATTAGGGCTCCCGGCTCAGTAACCAAGGGGTAGAAAACGGGACTATATATTGAGACTACGCTGTCCGTTCGTCCGTCTGTTACCAGGCTGAAAATGTACTTGAAATTTTCACAGGTGATATATTTCCGTTGCCGCTATAACAACAAATACTTACTTAAAAATAGAATAAAATAAAGATTGAAGGGGCTCCTTTTCCTTAACAACAATCGTAATTTTTTGCTCATTTTTGGACGATGATCCAGAAGACACGGTATTGCTCTACTTATATTATAGCAATAATAGTAGAGTAGATATAATTGGACATTCTAGCTTGACCGATTTTTTACATATTTCATGCCATAAAACATTTAAAAAAACATTGTGTGTCTTAATACAGATGGTTACAAGCAATCGACAACGGCATTGATTCCAGTTTAGTTTTGGTTAATTTGAGAACAATGAAAGTATATTATGTTCCTGGGTACATCTAGTGCCCTGATGGCTACGTGTGACAGGGATGGTACCTTCTCGTGTAATTCAGTTAGCGGCGTCGACAGCACGTACTTAGTGTGGACGTAACCTTCATTATAATTTATAGTGACCTCCCTCCTCGGTGCCCAGTGCCCAGTGCCCACCCGACCGCGTGCGTGTGTAGGTATATTCATAAATATTCCTCACAAAATACACTAAACATATACTTACTCCGCAAATTCATAATTCATTACACACATACTTACAGTGTCGATTACCTTTTTGTTTCAGCTCTTTACTGCACTTTGAAGATCTATGAAAGGGTATTTTATTAGAGGTCCCAAGTTAGAGTCCCTTTGGTTAATTTAGTTCATTTCTCGTCTAAAAAAAGTGTAGATCTCGGCCTTGGATGCAGGGTACGTACCATTCTACCGCAAACACATTCTTAAAAGATTTAGCCTGGTGCGATGGTATAAGAAACATATCGCGTAGGCTATACCATATACGATAATAGTTGCCTATTTAGGCCCGTACCTTCTTGAGAACTTTTCACTATAAAACATCGTAATAATCTTATCCGATCGTAAAAGAAACCGAACTGAGGGTCATTGAAGGATCATAAGCTCTTCATTACCTCATAAACAGGCGAAAAAACACCATCACACCCCAAAGCGTTCACCCCAAGGAAGTGAAATGATGTACACTTTCCCACCAGCCGAACATCTGTGAACAACTTGGACTTTTCTTGCTGTAGTTACAGAGACTAAAATGGCATGTCTGGAATAAAATATATTCGATCATACAGTAAACTTTCCCTACAATTGAATTCCAAATTGTGTTACGCGAATGTAGTCCGTTTTGTGTTGTTCATAGGGTGATAAATAGCGAATAAGATGAGCCACGTTGGTCGGGTGTACCGTATCAAATCGCCGGCACGCTCCCGCTCTCACGGATCTTACACGCTTACTTTCCGTGACGATGATAAATAAAATTACTCCGTAATTGATTTTACATGCGTCTCTATACAAATAGCGCGTTTTAACTAAGGCCATAATAAAAACATATTGGCCAAGTGCGGGTTGGCACTTGGCAGGCTTCACTACCCATCCAGATTAATATGAGAAATCTTCTTGGTGTCTACGAGATGATTTTTTTGGCTGTTAAAACAAATTATAATACCACGAAGTACACAAGTCTTAAATCTAATGTAGTCTAAATGATTGATGAATTGGCGAATGACTAAAAAGTTAACCTTTATAAAAAACTTTGTCACTTTTTTGGTAGGTATATTACATATTCAAAAGTGCTTATATCTATTGTATCTTGTGGTTGCCTGGAAGAGATCGCTAGGTAGCGATAAGGCCGCCAAATTCTGTACCTATCCTTTGTAATTTTTGTGTCGTCCTTTGTTAGACTTTGTGGTGTGCAATAAAAGTACTTATATTCATTCATTCATTCATTCATTCATACTTCGGCCTGCCCATTTAGTTATATATTTTTTTTACAATTTTCGTAATTTGCAGGCAAATAACGCACTGAAGGCTCATGACAATTGACAGTATCAACTATCATCTTTACACGTTTATATACCCAAATATCTTTGCTTTGAAAGGTTTGCTTTAAGAAATAGTCCGTGAATCGCCTATATTTTCAGAGAAGGAAATAAGGACTCGAATACTCGAACCAAATTCTTAATCTTAATTGTTAACATTTCGATTTCATCAAAGTTTGTAATATGAATATAAATATGCACATGATATGCCACTCTCGCCATCATGAGCTATGTTTTATTGCAAAAACTGAATAAAATTGAAACTTCGCGGCATGGCTTTAAATTCACATTGACGTTTTCGTAGTTCCGGTGCTGTAGCTGACCGACATGAGACGTTTGAATAAGTATAATATTATGTTTGAAATTTAGATTTAAGAAATTTTCACTAAAGTACTGATGAATATACCTTCGTGACGGTTGAAGATTAATCACTTTCACAAGTGATTATTTTACCAAAATCACCCCAATAACCTTAATAATACTGTGTACACTCCACTCCATAACGGTAAAGCTTAGCCGCTATTGCATCGGTGCACTAGTCAATAGAAATCATCATAATAGACCAAATCATAACGCTCTTTGTGTACCAGTAATTTGATTAAAAATTGACGGCTCCTTCCTGTGAAAAAAACCCTTTTAATACAGGATACGGCCAAATATAAGGGTAATTCAATTACTACCTATAAAAGAACCCAGATATTTGCGACACGCCAAGGAGTACTCTCTGAATAGATTCGCTCCGGAGCGAGGGACCTTGTTATTCTGGTCGCATTCACAAAGCTCTGAATTACCTTTAGAAGGCCTAATTGTAGGTTCCGTACGTATCATGTCGGTGTGCATTACGCAAGTCGCCGGCGGAACTCTAAACTTGATATTTCCGCTTCGTTCGTTTTTATTTTCGGCCAGTTGTGGGATATCAGCGAACTTTCTGCGTGTGAACACTCCACTACTTGTAGCTTACCTAATTGTAAGGTTAACGAATTCGGGGAAATGGTCTCAAAACATTGATTTTGTAGCGTTCGATTGCAGAAAAGACGGATACTCGTAAGCAATAAGGGTTACGTACGATTGTACCATCTATTACCAGCAGCATAAGGGAATATTCTAAAATAATACGAATTTATACTTAAGTAAATACTTGGTTAAAAGTTATGCTTGCAATTATATTTAAGTACTAGGTAAATACATAGCAATTGAAAATCATGAAAAACTTGTTTTGATTAGAAATTAAAGTCTGAAAAAATCGTCATTGACTTTGACTCTTACTGTCATTGATAGGGAACTTTTCTGGGTTTTGTGGGCATGAATGAACTTTCAGAATTAGATAGGCACTAAAAATACAATTTCATTTATTTCCTTTTTACAACAGTTTAATTGTTGATAACAATAATAGTAAACAGGAAATAAAACACTTTAAAGTTTATTTAAGTGAGATTAAAGCACTCTACATTAGCGCCATGTTGCTACGTCACAACTCACAACAATGGCGCCCGACCCTGCGCCCGCGCAGATTATCCGACCAATTTCAACGCTATTCCATTCTATTCGCGTCTATTCAACGATGTACATCTATTCAATGAGCTCCATTCAATTCGGTGTCGAGTGGCGGTGCTTCACAGGCATCGATGACAAACTTACAGAATCACTTGTTTCAGCAATTATAAACTTTGTTGTTCACATAATAAACTTGATTATCATGTTGATACGAGCAGGAATAAAGTTGGTCGGGTTCTACAAAAGAAGATGTTTAGCAGATAATGTTGTTTAATACTATTATACTGCTCGCAACATTGTTTGTGGACGATTTACCTATTATGTTTTTAAATATTTAGTTTCCTAGATAAACTCCTTGACAGGGGACTTAAGGACCGTAAAAAGTCGAGCAATTCGGACAAAATACTACACGTCGCTGCTTATTACTAAATAGGTAAACCTACTTGACTGCGAGTTCATCTCATGGTTAGTGACAAATCTGACGATGCAGCCTAAATTATTATCGTAGATACGTACTTACTAGCTTGGAAGGGGTAGGCAATCTCTAACAGTCTCAACTTAAGGCCAGCGGCGGGAATCGTACCCTTGACCTTCCACCGTAATTTTTTTTTTTTTTTTTTTTTTATTTATTATAACATATACAATACAATTGTCTTATAAGCTAAGTCTCAGCTAGTGCAACAAAAACCACAGTCGGTTTTTCTGTGCACTGCAGTAATTTAAACGCGTGCCGACTGTGCCAGGGAATTTTTTTATTAACTGTGACTAATATAATAGGCAGTCTTTAAAAAAGTGGACATCGAAATTAAAAGTATAATAAAATCGGCGATGGTATACAACTTTATGCAAATGAATTCCTAACAATCTGTCCTATCTATGATTTTAAACTTTTGAAGAAAACTCTATATTATTCAATGTACCTAGATGTTAGCGCCTTGTCATACGATTGTCCTCGCGTGTGGGAGCTGAGGTATCGGATGTCAGCTCACAATGTAAACTGCGAGCACGGCACAGCGACTTGCTCGGAAGCTGCGCGGGTCGGCGGCGTCTTTAAACTATTTGATCGCACTGATATCATGCAGCTCGAGAAATATGAGCACAATGCGAATATTAGCAGGTATCGATTACATCCGTACTCTTGGTGCCAGTAGGTTTTGGGTGATACACCTGTTTCTGGAAATTTTGTTCTTTGGCCCGTTTCGTTTAGGCTTTTCTACTTCATATACTATGAGTATTTTCCAATTCTTAGTGATAGTTTGTACTCCTGTCAAAAGTTATATGCAATTTATTCGTAATTTGTATTAGAGCGACATAATATTTAGGTCTAATCCGTAACATCGAAAGTTTTATACCCGCTTGTGTATAGATCATGGATCTGTAAAGTGGAAAATGTAAGTTAGAGCGAAACCTCTACCTATTGACTCATTTTTAAATACCTTTCTCCTGCGTGAGATAAAATGTGTGCTGTTTACTTAATATCCAGTGTGATTTTAAGGAACCTTCTACCTCATATCACTGGCAGAGCCCGCTGCAACGTTCGCTCTTTCCTATCAATATCATCATGTCGTGCATTATCTCCAGTGTTCTTGGTAGATCTCTGTGGAGTTAAAATACACCTTGGCCGCAATTATATACTTATGTCTGGAGAACATAAATTGGGAAGATTTATTATGGTCTAGGTCTCAATATGGTTTAGATACATAAAAACAATATTATTATGAGGCAGGGCGGGAGCTAGGAGTCGCGCGTTAATCAAATCTTCGTCACAATTAGCGTCGCCCGCAGTTGTCGCCGCGCCAAGACTCGACATTATGTAATTAAGTCAGAGCTTTCACAAAACTTGAGGCTACGACAAACGTCTGAAGGGCTTATTATTTTAGACATCTACTTGGTAAATCTACAATCTACATAATATGGGTATTATACTTACCTACTCTAGCAATATAATTGCGGAAACAAATCTTTAAAGCATAGATTTTTCACAATAAAAAGAAAATGTTAAACCTACATCATTTCAAACAGACAAATATGTTATGTATGTTATAGTTGAGGCTTGATTAAATCACAAATATTTAAATATAAAATATTAACCATCTTCCTCACATTTATCACCTTTGATTTGTACCCGTTCATTACGGTATTTTGAAAATCCTCCGAAAGAAATCTTATAATTAGGATTAAAAGTAACGTCGACCGCTACAATCATAAGTATTATACATACTTATATCGAACTGTTTTTCTGTTGAATAAATTGATCTCCATATCGGTTCAGCTGCTTCGAAGAATAGGTCATTCCATTAATTTTTTTTCAGTTTTCAAAGCTCAGTCGATTTCAAAGACTTGTTCCTGAACGTACTCGTAAGTCGTAACTTACTACTCATTACTTTGACGTCTCTCATTGAAAGAGATAGTTGAGATGGAACAACGCTACAAGTGCTGTTAAGGGCAATGGGTAACATCCGGGCGCGAAAATTCAAATTTTATTTAGTTTTTCGCTCATAGTGGGCTAATTATGCATCGAAGGTTAATGGCAATGTGTTTTGCGGCACAAAATTTATGCATCATGTTTTTCATAAAAACTCTGCTCAACAATACTCATTTACTTCATATTGGTTCCCGATAGCTCGAAATCTGGGAAAGTGCAAAAAATTATCTTTCGGGAACCAATATGAGATGAGTGGGAACTTTCGAGCAAAGTTTCTATTAAAAACATGCGGCTGCTTGGGCCGCAACACCTTAACTAGAATAATTTCACGAGTCTTGGCAGTTGTCAGGATGGCCGAGCGGTCTAAGGCGCCAGACTCAAGGTTTCCTTGCCTACTCAGGAGGTGTGAGCTGTTCTGGTCTTCTCTGAGGGCGTGGGTTCGAATCCCACTTCTGAAAAAATACTTTTTTTAAATTAAAATTACTAAATGACTTTTGTGGACACGAAAGTCTCTTGTCTGTGATCAACTTGTCTAACGCAGACTTCTCGAGCTAGTTATTGTTACGTCACGCTAACTATTAGTTAAACGCTGAGCTCGTTTCGATGTAACTCGATACTGTTGCGTAGATTGGCGGTTGCGGGGCCAATTAGAGGCCGGCACGTGGGCGGCACGTGAGCGGCGCGTGGGCGGCGCGTGGGCGGCGGCGGCGCGGGTTTGCACAACGTTTCATTAGCCTCGCTCGCGCCGCGACTCGCTGTTTGACTTGCAATGATACACAGAGCATTAACTCTGTATTAAGATTCAGCGAAGGGTCGTAGCTTGTTAGTGTAGCCCCTACCTGCGGGGCTAGACAAACTTGCAGTCGTTTAGCGTTCACGTCAGTACTATCACTATTAATAAGTTGTATCTACTTGACCTTTCATAAGTGCTAACAAGTAATGGCCTATATGGAATAAATGATTTGAATCTTTGAATCTTTGAGTACATAAAAATGTATGGACAATAAACCACGTGACTGTAGAAAAAACACGTGACAGAATAGAGAAAAACACGCTGTTTTTGAAAATCGTCTACGACAATTTTGACGCTCCCTAACGTTCTCGCAGACGTTGTAGATAACCTATAGTACCTACTTCACATGACAATTATTGACAGCTGACTGCAGTGAACAACGTTAAGCATAGGTAGGTACATTTGTTTCCATTCTGTCACGTGGTTTTTCTACTGTTGACGACAGTAGAAAAACCACGTGACAGAGTGAACGCTTAACGCCAAGTTAGTTTGTCTAGCCCTGCTGTTCTTTATCTAAAAAAATTAATAGACTGAGAAATTATGTACTCAAAAGTGTAAATCGTTTTAAGCTTTACCAACAAATAAATGAAAAAAGTTTTCCGAGGGTCCACATTGTATTGGGATTTACAAAACAGAGTCGCCAGGCGCCTACAACGATATGTGGGTCGACACACACGTGTGATGTTTGTACAACGTATGCAAGTGTTAAGTATGTGGGTGTTTACACACAGGGCCTAATTAATGCGTGGGGCGCGTGGACCCATTACACACTACGCAAAGCATTGTATTGCAGCGTTTGTAACGGTTCTTATTACAATTTAATAATGTTTTTTTGTCAAACGTGTGAGCACACTGCAAAAAACATTACCATTAGTGTCGGCTACATTTTGACAAAATACTGATGTCAGCAAAAAATGGAAATGATTTTATTCGAATCAATCATTTAATTTTGGATATCGTACTTTTTCGTATTCAACAATCTAATATTTAATATGATAAGATTCTTGTATTACAGTGTTGGCTAGTTCAGACAGTGTGTTATACCTAAGTACTAGGTAGCCGGCGCAGGGCGGGCGGCGACTGAGGGCACGGAGTTGGGCGGCGCAATCAAACTGCAATATCTTTGAACAAATTCAATGAGAGAGAGCAAACATTGCGTCACGCACCCCCTTGAGTCTCACCCGGCCCGCTACTCTGTATAGGGTTGAGCTACGGGAGCTTTTCTTTACCTAACCTACCTTTGGAAAACCCTGTTTACGACAGCCCTATACAGCGCAAAAATAGTAAAGGTGAACGTTTTTTTGTTAAGTATTTCTTTACGCCGACACTACCTTATATTTATGTAGTACCTACTGAACCGATTAAATGTAGGTACCTAGGTATACTTATCAGTTTATAAGGTACCTTATAATATCACTGTGTTAAGATATCTTTAAACTATGCTAATATGATATGAATTAACATTTAGGTAGGCCCAGTTGCTTGAACTTACTTACTTTAACAGAAACCCATATTCAACAATAAAGTATATGCAAGGACCTAAATATTAATAATAAACTCTTACACAAAAAAAAAACCGGCCAAGTGCGAGTCGGACTCGCGCACCGAGGGTTCCATACCATAAAAGAAGTAAAACATTGAAAGAATCACTTTTGTTCATGAATTTACGAGTATGATATGATTTACATGTAGGTACTTTTGTTGGCGAACCGCAAACGTAACTTTGTTTTTGGTGGTTTATTGTTATTATCAAAAAAAGTATAATAGTTAGGGAGTTAATTTTATTTTTCCTGTAAAATATACATTGATGTCTATTGATCATAATTATTTATGATTTTTCGATTGATAAACTTCGGAGATAAGGGGGAGGGAACGGTATTTTTTTCGACAGTTTGCTCAATAAATCCAAAACTATCAGGCATAAAAATAAATAAAAATCGGTTTTAGAATACACAAGTAACGCTCTTTCATATGATACCCCACTCAATATTGTTATTTCATTTTGAAAATTCGAAGCCACGGTTTTCCCCCCTTTTTAAATATAAATAAAAACAATTTCCAATGTTTTATGGTTGCAATGGCGTTGGGTCGCTATTACCTAAAACTATTCTAAATTTCAAGTCGGTAGCTTTGATAGTTACTGAAATAATCGAGTGTGACAGACGGACGGACGGACGGAGAAAGTCTCACCATAAGGGTTCCATTTTTACCAAATTGGTATGGAACCCTAAAAAAACATAAGTAATTCCTATGCAATTAGTGAAAATCCAGAATTTCCGTTGGTGGAGCCGCGGGCCACACAGACTATGAAATAGGAAATAGGTTTAGGTACTTAAGACTTATCCACTGACTGACCAAAATATTTTTAGAAAATTTCATTTATAAGCTTGTCAAATATTGTAGGTCATATGAGATCACACTCCAAAGTACAGACTAATAAAACTTCTGTATACCAACTCTGTAGGTATAAGCAAACTCTTTAATCTCAACTCTTTAAAAGTCATTTTTGTCTAACACGACGTGAGCGGCGCTAATGAAGTTAAACGTTAAAGATCGTAGAATGAGATAACGCCGTTTAATTTTCACTTTTACTGCTTGAAAATACAGTCGGAATTCACTCGGCACTAATAGGAGGGAGATTTAATGGGCGATGCAAAATGAATCTTGTTGCTGAGCATTAGAGTTAATTATTGTTTGGCGGAGGGTCGCATTAAGGGGTCGCCGGTTGTTTGTCGAGAGTTAATTTAGTTGCGGATTATTCAGTTTGAGTGATTGATGTTTTTTGGGCGCGCTAGTGGCGCCGCCGGGCTCGCCGCCGGTCCCGGTGCTAGTTTAAGGAAACTTGCCAACTTTTACCTATAGTATTTGATTTTGAAACTTAGAAGGTTCTATTATTAGATTTTGAGATGAAGATGCGGAGGGTCTTCATAATTAGAAACTAATATCCCATGACTTCGTCCCTGTTTGCATACCTAAGTATATTTATTTGATTATTTCATATCTTTTGTAACTCAAACGTTATCATTATCGAAATAGAACATTATTACATTGATACTCATAAAATTTTATACAGAACAAGGTTGATATTGTTGAATTTCTTTACATATGCGTAAGTAACTTTTTTTCTTTTATATTACTATGACCATGTAGGTAGGTATGTGTGGAATCCGGTACTTACCAGGTTAAATGAAAACCAAACTTTATTCTTTATAGACTACGGTCGTCACACCAACTCTATAACTACAATTTTTATTTTTTATTAAAAATCCGGATACAAACGTAGGTATGGATTAGTTAGTAAATTAGTAGGAGAAGTATTTCTCAATATATCACAACATCTTCATGACAGAAACTGTGCACTGAAAAGAAAGTATTTATTAACTTATATTTACATACAATTACATTCCGGATTGGATAAGTAAATTATAAAGGTGATAATGTAGGTTAAAAAAATGATTTGTTCTAAGTAACTGTATCATTATGTGAGGTCACTGAGGAAATAACAGCAATCTCCACAAATCAATAACTAATAATAACAGGCAAACAAAATACAATTTCCAAAATTAATGGTTGCCACCAGGCAAGCAACGCTCAGGAGTCACATGCAGCCGCGGAGCCCCGTCACGAGCAGACCTCCCCTTAAGACGTTACAAACGCTGTTAATGAGTGCCCCGCGCGTTGCGCCGACCGAAAGAAAACTCGTATGTTATCACAATAAAGTTCAATTTACCTCACGCGCTGATAAGCAGATGGGCTCTTTTGTTGTCAAACAAAGCAAGTTATTGGCTAAGTTTGGTCCACAGGCTGCATCTAAGATGGCGATGTGCTGCTGTCTCTCTCGCACGCGGGGGCGAGGGCGGCTGCGTCTCTTTTTGTTTCTTGAAAGAAGTCACTGTTTGTGTTGTGAGGGCTGCGGGGGAGCGGTGCGGCGGGGGGGCGCGCGCGGGAGGGGAGGTGAATTGTTAGGTAAATAAAGAGGTATCGAGGGATCGATGGAGGCGGCCTGCGGGAGAGGTTTATTGTTTTTAAGTTTTCGTTATTGGATTGGTACACTTACGTTAAGCAGTAAGCACTCATACTTCAGAATACACTTTTTAATAACAGAAATACCTACCTGTCTCTGACAATAAGGTACATATTTACTATTTACTATTAGGTGTCTATGCAAGAATAATATTATAATATTAGACGAATTTCCAAAGACCCAGCTTACCGAAGACTTTTTCATACTTGAGGATGTCTTCAGCCGACTAAATTAGGAAACTTTCGGGCTAAATATCGAACAGGAGAAGCTAGACCACCTCAGGTTTGCGGACGAATTTGTGCCCCTCGACGAAAGTCTCGAGAAATTAGAAATTATGGCTCAAGAGCTCTTACAAGAAAGTGCAAAAGTGAGTCTATGTTAATTGTCAATGAACGTCGAAAAGAGTTGTGACCACCTACACAAAAATAAACACCATTGTAGACGAAAAAGATAGGCAAGTATAATAAGATATTGATAAATATTTAATTACCACATTTAACTTTGATCCACAAATTAACACAGATAGTCATGATGACATGTAATATAATTTATTCGCTGTTTTCACTAATCCCATGGGACCCATGGTTTCTTCCGGTATAAAAAATAGCCTGCACCTAAAAGTTTCAATCTACATACTTAGATGTCCTCATTCCAAATTTCAGCCAAATCGGTGGAGTAGGTAAGTAGTTGTGGCGTGAAAGAGACTTGCACATACAAGAACTTTCGTCTTTATAATATTAGAGTGATTAGTAGGTACTTAATGTGACGACCTCCGTGGTTGAGTGGTTAGCGTGCCGGTTTTCAAGGCGCCGCCGCAAGGTTCCGGGTTCGATCCCCGGCCGGGTTAATGTAGAAAAATAACTTTTCTACATTGTCTCGGGTCTGGGTGTTGTGGTATCTTCGTTGTTTCTGATTTCCATAACACAAGTGCATAAGCTACTTACTATGGGATCGGAGCAATGTATGTGATGTTGTCCTCTATACTATATTTATTTATAAAAAAAATGTGCATAGATGTAAAAGTATAGATGCAAGCATACAATCAACAAAACGAACTCTATACCAGCAGAACACCGCAATCTGTCACTCTCGTACAAAAACTCATAAAAATATATCGAGTGTGACGGGCACGCCGCGGCCGCAGCGGTTGTTTCTTTGCTCTGTGTCGCGTCTGCGGCGAATATCGATTGTGACGTCACGAGCCGCCGCGCGTCCCGGCTCCCGACCATCTCCCGACATAATATCAGCCACTGACAGCTCGCTGACAGATGTGGCCATAGCAGTTCCTTTCTAGCAACATCCGTATTCAAAATTACGAGAGAGCTTCGGCCCCTATAGATTGTCTAAGAAAAACGTTCCTGTTGTTCCTGGGTTCCTGATTTGCGACAGCCAATCGCGGGCAGAATTCGCTAGCGATTACGATAACGATGAATCCGTTTTTCTTACGCAATCACAGCCCTGATCATTTGTCGTAACAGTTGTTATAGCTCGCAGAACCTATTTAAGTACTTACTCAAATGTTATTACTATATGAATCCGAATAACACCACAACATGATCGAAATTACAAATCGAAATGCACGAATTACAAATGATTTGGTATTTTGAATATATGGAGAAAACGTAGGCCAGTGCAAATTTATGAAATATATCAACATAAGTATTGTGACTTTCTATACAGTGTTTGACTTACTTAGTGGGTACTTGACTGTGATCTTATCTAACAGTATGCTACGACGATGTAACTAAGGAATCTTAGGATGTACAGTAAGGGAACGAAAAGGTTCGTCAGTTTTCAAACAGATTCGTTTGCACTACTTAGTCGATTGTTTTGGAATGATGACATTATAGAATCTCGCAGAACTAGTACAAGCGAAAATTGACACTAAGGTGACGAACCTTTTCATTCCACGACTATGCGTACTATCTGGGGACACGGTAGTGTCCCCGCCAAGACGAGCCAAGCGAAGCGCGAGGGCACTACCTATCTTTTCTCGAAGTGTTTCGCCGTATTTTTAAAGCCTTATAACTTAGGCCTGAATTATTTCAGATAATCAAAATTCTCGGAAAATGATGTCGCCAGTGAACTTATTAAACCTATAAAGTTTCAATTTTATAGGTCTTATACTTTAGATTTTATTGACGTCTAAAAAACCCAAATTTCGTCACTGACTGACTGACTGACTCACTGATGATCATCAAAATTCCTAGGTACTTCCTGAAGACCTAGAAAGCTGAAATTTGGTATATAAGCTAGTATTAGCACACAACCAACAAAAAAATTCCAAAAGTTGGAAATTTAACCCCCCAACCCCTTAAAATAGGGGATGCAAGTTTGTATGAAATTACCGCAAATATTGATGCTAGAGGTCTCAAAATTGATATAGGGACTCTTTGTAATAAACAATTAAATACGTGTTTCAGGATTTTTAGTTAATCACCCCACATCCATAAAATTAGGGGGTTGGAAGTTCGTATGGGGTTTCCCATAAGTATATAGGTATAATAAAAACTTAATTTCTGAAATTTGGTATATAAGCTAGTATTAGCACACAACCAACAAAAAAATTCCAAACGTTGGAAATTTAACCCCCCAACCCCTTAAAATAGGGGATGGAAGTTTGTATGAAATTACCGCAAATATTGATGCTAGAGGTCTCAAAATTGATATAAGGACTCTTTGTAATAAACAATTAAATACGTGTTTCAGGATTTTTAGTAAATCACCCCACATCCATAAAATTAGGGGGTTGGAAGTTCGTATGGGGTTTCCCATTCCTAGGTACTACCTGAAGACCTAGAAAGCTGAAATTTGGTATATAAGCTAGTATTAGCACACAACCAACAAAAAAATTCCAAAAGTTGGAAATTTACCCCCCCCAACCCCTTAAAATAGGGGATGGAAGTTTGTATGAAATTACCGCAAATATTGATGCTAGAGGTCTCAAAATTGATATAGGGACTCTTTGTAATAAACAATTAAATACGTGTTTCAGGATTTTTTGTTAATCACCCCACATCCATAAAATTAGGGGGTTGGAAGTTCGTATGGGGTTTCCCATAAGTATATAGGTATAATAAAAACTTAATTTCATGTTAGATATCTGCTAGTAATGCTAGTAAACATATGGAAAACACGTAAATTTTTCCACTGATTCCAGTGCCCAAGCGGCCAAGCGTCCAAGTGCCCAGTGCCACGTGCCCAGTAATATTACACGTTTCAAGCCCAAGTTCCAAGCATTTCATGTTTAACGAGCCGAGTTTCACTGCACGTCGAGTGACCATGATCCAGTGCTCAGTGACAAAAACCCACATTGAGCCGAGTGCCCAGTGCCCAGCGTGAGCTGTCGAACGTGCCAAGCGTCAAATCTGATTTTGAATAGCGTTATATAGCGCTCAAATACCTGCTTAGTGCCCAAACGCACGGATTTAAGTTAATCCGATGCTTAAAAGTGGGTTAAAATCACGTTCAAAAATTTCGTTACATACCTACCTACGTAGAACTACAAGAACCAAGTAGGCAGGTACTAAGTTCTCTCATTTAAATGGCAGACTGCACTCGGACAAAACTTAAAAGTATCGTCTAGTGACGACCCTGTGGAAACGCACGTGTGGATTATTAAAAAAAATCGTCCAGTTACTTAGCGCAAGCAAGTAGGTATTTTCAAAAATGATATTAATTATGCCTTATGCCTTATGCAAGTTCAGAGCTGGGAATTTTGTTCTTGAAATATTGCTCCGGGTGATTTTGCAATGACCTTGGGCCATTAACGCCGACATCTATTTCCATGTAGATAGCGTAAGTAGGTAGGTAGTTGCTGAAATATTCTATTGTTTGTGATAGACGGACGGACGGACGGACGGAGGAAGTCTCAACATAAAGTTTGCATTTTTAACATTTTAATATACGAGTAGAACTATAAAAAAAGGGCCACGCGCAGTCATACATTATAAAGTATAAATAATAGACACTGTAGGTATGCATCTTGTATTTGATAAATATTTTCCATGGAATTATAACGAAATTCTTACTATTTTCAAGTATATTTTATAAGTTAAGGCCAATACTCGTTAACTCGTTACTTAACCGTGATAGTTTTCCTTAGTTGAACTTCAATAGCACCCCAGACCAAACTAAAAAAGATAAACGAGAAGATAGGTAGTGTGGGCTATAAAAAAGGCACCTTTGATGCGCAAGAAATATAATACATATTCTACAAATAAGGAAAAAAATAAACTAGGTGAACCAAGGAGGGTTCCCTCATTTAAATGATAGAGGGGGGGGGATACTTGATTCGGACAAATATCCACCTTGCAATGATATTCAAGAAATACACCAAAGAAAAGGAAATTAACCAAATAAAAAATATAGTCGTAAACAACTTACAAAAAGAAGTGAAATCCCAGCAAAAACATTTTCATGTAAAATGTTGCCAAGACGAGAACATGTGGCTCACACTATCAAAAAGTTATCAGATCAAATGTAGAGCAAGACTTCTAACTCTACACGCCCTAACTCTATAAATCCTAACTTTATAAACTCTACACTTTAGTCAAAATATATTATGTCTTGGCTGTTTCGTTACTGTCACATGGGTGTAAAGTAAAAATATTATTCACTGACTTTGTACTTTTCTGATATACAATACCTAGTTTCTGTAGTAACGATTATTTATTAGATAGGTATTGAGTCTCCTCAGAAACTGCACTGCACTTGCTCCTTTGCTTTAGAGGATATTTTTAATAAATGGAAGTTTTTTCCCATAACAATGGTACCATTTAATTTTAATGTGAAATTTCTTGAATTTTGCATGGTCCATTATGCCACTTGCAAAACTCTATTAGAAAAGTACTGAACAGTGCATAAATTCTTCACTTTACGCCCATGTAACGGTACCGAAACAGCCAAGACATAATATATTTTGACTAAAGTGTAGAGTTTATAAAGTTAGGATTTATAGAGTTAGGGCGTGTAGAGTTAGAAGTCTTGCTCTACATTTGATCTGATAACTTTTTGATAGTGTGAGCCACATGTTCTCGTCTTGGCAACATTTTACATGAAAATGTTTTTGCTGGGATACGATATTACTAGATAGGTACGTTTTACCTCTGTCCCGGAGACGAAGTCACAGAGACTTCGTCGAGACGCCGCTGAATGTCTCCGCGACAATCCGGCGTCATTTCGCGTTTCCTGCGACGACGCTCTGTTTGTAGTGTGAGCTGCTGCAGGTTATTAGATCGGATGAGCGCGACAGCGGTGTGGGGGGTGTACGCTGTGACACTTCCGAGGGTACATAAATAAGGTGCTATGTATTTAATTTGCAGTGTTCCCTATGGCCTCTACTAAGTGTAGATAAAAGCTTCTTGGGAGAGCTGCGGCTTTACTGTCCTTGAAAAGGTATATCTGCAGAGTTTCAAAATAGTGCTAGGCAATTGAAATTGAAATTATAACGTAATCGTGGGATAATGTACTTAAATGTAAACATTTATTGTCACCACGCGATAGCCGTTCTAATTGGCCGTATGGATTTGGCTAAAATTCAGTCTGAAGATAACTTATTTATTTAAATTAATTTAACAGTGGTTATTACCATAATATATTGTTAACCCAGTCGTTACTTAATTTCGTACGATAATTAGCAGGAGAACGTTAAAAGTGACCGCTTTAAGCGAGCCAGGGCGCGCCTGGGGACCGATTAGTTGCGGGCTTAACGACACCAACCTACAAACATACACACATGACACAAAATATGACATAACAAATTACTCGCACAACGCAACTCGGCATACCACCGTGCCGCAGTCTGTAGTGTATTTACCTCAGCGGAAAATTCTACATTCGATACCTGAATTGAAATCATAAGTATCTAGTATAAGGTCTAAAATATCTGGGGACCGAGCTTTGCTCGGTAGTATATCTACCCACCAATAGATGGCAGCAGGGGTCATATTTTTTTTGGTAAATTCGACATTTTCTGACATTTTCGACAAATGAATCCTACCTAGATCGATTTATCGCCCACAAAACCACCTTTTTACGTATACTAAATTTCATGAAAATCGTTTGAGCCGTTTCCGAGATTCGGATTATATAGAAATATATATACAAGAATTGCTCGTTTAAAGGTATAGGATTATTGGAAATACGCGGCAAGCAAAAATGTTTTATCAAAGTATGAATGTTCCAAATTTTAATGCGATCCTGTGAAAAATCTTAATTAGGCGTTATAGGATAGGAGGTTTCGTTATTCTGTGGATAGTAGATGTCATAATGAAAAGGGTCATTCCTAAAGGAGTTTCCAGGGCCATTGATTAGAACCTATCTTCATCCCCATTTACATAAACGACTTCACAAATAACTTGGACCCAAAAGTTTAACACACAAATATAGAGTCATTCAGAGTTCAGCTCTCAATTATTTATATTAAAACAGAACTCCTATCAAAAAAGTTAATACAAAAAGTTGACAGCCGTCACAACAACGTCACAGGGCGGAGTGGAGCGAAGCCGAGCGACTAAACGAAAAGTAATCCCCTCCGAAAACAATAAAGACATGAAAGACCAAACAGACTCGTTTGCGAAATTGAATTTGCGGATATAATGTTAACATTATTGCGAGGCACTACAGCAACAGTCAGCACATGTCGGAAACGCAAAGTCAATTTGTCACTCGATTAACGTTAAAAGAGCTCCGAGCGCGCGCTAACTAGATTATGTGCAATCCAATGTGACAAACATCGCGGAGACTGTTCGATATTTAAATGAACCGCGGGCGACCAATCGCGGCTCGCTAATCTGACATCTGTCATATTGTGCGACATTGTTAGTGTTCGCAGTTTGTTTTTTGCGGCGCGTCAGTTGGCGGGGGCGGGCGAGCGGGTCCTTGCATTCTGTCCTATTGTTCTGTCAGATTTGTAGTATGCAGTAGATACTCATCGACCAACACATGGGTTCACCTAAGAAAACCTAAGGATCTCTGACAGGATTATACTACTAGATTTTTACCTGTTTCCTGTCTATAGGACTTTTAATCTTAAAGTTAAAATCTTATGGGCTCTTTCCTGGTGATGCTTTATCTCACTGATATTGAATTACTCCAAACACACATAATCGCCAAAATGTCAGAAGTAGTTATACGGAAATTATCATACCTGCAAATCCTCGGAATGGGGAAACAAAAACAGCGATTAATCTCAATTTTCCCTCGATTAATTTTGAAGCATAATTAATTCATACATGCACGGCTCGTTCGCAGTGCTCGTCGGGTCGTTAGAGACATTAAAACGAGTTAAAAACGATTAGTCCATTAGTAGCATGTTGTGTTAAAGTTTCCCGGCGGCGGGGAAAGTAAAGTTTTCGTGTAAAAGCGTAAGTGGCACGAACAAACAATCGCTTGTCACGACACCGCCGCGAGCCGCGACCCGCGACTGCCGGCGCTTGACTTGTGAAATGTGAGTTACGAGCGACGAGTCCCACCAGACTTACACGTTACACCCGATAGATACCACGCAGTATTATGAAGGTTTGTTAGTGTATATGTTGAATATTCTTCTAGATTATTCACGGCAGATTTAATTCGACGTGAGGGCGCGTGGAGCTTGACCGCTATAAACTTGGCCCTCCCAAGGTCTGCGGGACGCGGGGCGGGTGTGCGATTGGCTATACACGATACGATGTAATGACTCGCATCTTGAGATTTCGCCTATGGTAATTTCTTGAGTACGTATCATTATCCACGTCGCAAGATTAATATCATCGTGTGTAGCGTAATTCACGTCAGTCTCTGACAGCTGATTAGTAGAGTGCACTGATCCCTATTCTATGGATCCACAGTGAACCTAGCCTGAATTGTATAGAATGTTTAATCCATACAATAGAGATCAGTGGTTGAGTAGCTCCCGCCCCGCGTCCCGCTGACCATAGGAGGGCAAAGTTTATAGCGGTCTAGCTATAAATTCACGCAAACAGAGCCACGGGCAACAGCTACTAGTACCTTGTAACCAACCTGACGCATCCGTTCATTCTATCCTACGGAGGACGAACGAGTGAGGGACCAATAGGGAAGGTTTTTTTCCGAAATTCCGTGAAACCTGAACACGTAAGGAGGCTCTAATTTATATTTCGATAACTGAATATCCTCCAAGAAGCTACAACATCATAGCAAAACTTGACAAAGTAATTTAGGTCCTACCTATTGCTCTACAGCAGATTAATTCCATTTCGTAGAGTACTATATGTATAAGTCCATTTCATATACATCTATCCTCGTATCAGAGACGTAAGTTTATAGTCTATCCAATGTATTATATTCAAAGTAGCAGCCCACTTTTCCTCCAAAGTTTGAGTTGTGTTTAATTTTTATGATTTGTGCGCTTATTAACATAACATTGATTTTAAGGATCTCGAGAAATGGCTCCACTTTCAACCGCCCAAAGAGACCGTGCGCCGAGCTCGCACAAGGTTCACATCGTACGGTGCGAGTGATCGCGTGCTGCGAGCACACTAGTCAGGCAGCGAGCGGGAACACTCGTTACACGCCGCGAGTGTAATTTCACTCTTATTCATTACCCGAACGGCGTGTTTGCGTTCGTTTGTTCGCTCATAATTAGATTTCCGAGTTACCTCCGCCTTACCGCCGCGATTTGCGACGCTGACAAGCGACGGAGTTTGTGCTTTCTTTTTGATTAATTACAGAGGGTTTTATTGGCGTGCCGCGTGTAAACTTCGACGCAAGCAATTATTGTAAACAAGCTATTAATGTGACTTTACAATAATTGATTCGGTAAACTAGTACCTACATCCAGACGATCTATTGGTGTGTTCTAGGGCAAGTAAACACTTCTATTTTGCCGTATTAGAGGGCGTAAAGTGCGATATTTCCTGCGTAAGACTCGCTTTCGCTAACGACTCACCCTATTATTTATTGTCAAGAGACATTTCCTTCACCTCTTTCAAAATTTTCTAGTGGATTATTGAAAATTCTACCACCTTCGTGTGGTATTCTTGTGTCATGCTTTATTGTATGGTTGCCAATGGTTTCATTAATGTAAGTTTCCACTTATCTCAAAGGTTTCATATTATGAAAATAAATTCAATGTGCTTTAAACTTAAAAATATGGCCCCATCTTTTTCTTCTTCCAAAAGTTACTTTATATTCGGCAAGTTTTGCTTTGAGGCCGAATCATCTTCAAGATATCTCACGAATTGGATTATAGGTACCTACTTTTGAATTTTCGATAAGTAGGTACTTCAAATGCACTTTCCTCTCCAAATCACTGATCTCTATTCTATGTATTAATCATTCTTTATATCTCACAGTTCCTTTTTTGTGCCGATTTTAAGCGCCACCCTCGAACGTCCTCGGTACTAAATTAACGTTTGTTGCCAGTGACCCTCGAAAGTCATTTTATTTTAGTTCTATACGTGCTCACGCCAAGTTAAGCAACAATCAGCGCCAAAATCAAGTGTCTTCATTTTTATTACGTTGACAGTCAGCGATTCACAGAGATCAGTGCTCCGAATCCTTTCCTCCGAAGCAACAGTCCTTTAAGGCTATAATTTCTTGTTGTGTCAAGTTGAGGCTAGCTGATAGCCGCGTCTCCTCGTTCCTGTACGCGCGGCGCGTCGTACCTGCACGAACAGCTTTAACGTGCCAGCAGTCACCAGCTCCCGCCACTCGCGTGTCTCGCGGCTCAAATCGAATCGGTCACGCGACAAACCGAGCGTTTCACTGTTTTCATAGAATCCACCGATATATGTAAGTAACTACACCTACCCTCGCGTCGTCTGCCGTCTCGATACATCATTTGACACCGCGACACCACGTTTGATCTGAATGTCAACAGCCCGGTCCAAAGTAAACTTTATCACTGGCGCTCATGGTTTAGGTTCCAGTTAGAGGACACAGGCAACAATCATGTGATCGAACTGCGTTTTATGTTTATAGTATTCAAAGTTAGTTTTGTTACGTCTGGCGCATCGGGAAAGTGAAAAAATCAATATAAAATCGGAAAGCGGAACATACGTACCTATCCATAGATACATACTCGTTCCGTAAACGATCATACGCCTTTAATCGTGTGAAATTTCTTAAAATTTTTAGGTATTCATTTATTTTTCTCGATTCTTCTACAATTTCCATTCCACTTCTTCAAATACTTAATGTAGAGTTTCTTAAATGAATGCTTGTGAATCGTTTATTACATTGGATTTACCGATTTAATAGTCGATTGTTGTTGAACATAAAACGTGTTTTATTAGCTAGTTATGGTGACGTGATCGATGGTGTAACCCCCAAACTGTTTCCATGTTTGGGGCCACGAGGTTCAGTGTGGTGTCGACTGACGGCGCATGATAGCGCATCAATTACCGCTAACTGAGGGGACTCGTGTTTCGCTCGTTATGCGCAGTTTATGGCTCACAGCTCCGCGCGGGGCCACGGCTGCGGTGGCGGCGCGCAAGCGACGGCGTAGTGCGAGAAGCGGCAAATCCGTGTTTTTAACCGACTTCAAAAAAAGGAAGAGGTTCTCAATTCGTCGGAATCTTTTTTTTTTTATCTATGTATGTTCACCGATTACTCGAAGACGCGTGGACCGATTTGAAAAAATCTTTTTTTGTTTAAAAGGGTATCGTTTCCAGATGGTCCCATTTTAATCAGGTCAGGATCTGATGATGGGATCCTGGAGAAATCGAGGGAACTCTTCACATTTTATATGGACACATGAAATTATTTGGGTATTATTTGAAAGAGTAATATTTTCCAAGTTGTCCTATGGTCATCAGGTCAGGATCTGATCATGGGATCTTGATGAAATCGAGGGAACTCTTCAAATTTTGCTAGTATACTTGAAGCGAGTTGGGTATTTTTTATAGTTACTGGTCCATTTGCTAGCAGATACTGATTTGATGACTAAAGTCATCAAGTCAGGGTCTGATGATGGGATCTTGGTGAAATCGAGGAAACTCTTCGAATTTTGCTAGTATACTTGAAGCGAGTTGGGTATTTTTTATAGTTACTGGTGCATTTGCTAGCAGATCATACTGATTTGATGACTAAAGTCATCAAGTCAGGGTCTGATGATGGGATCTTGGTGAAATTGAGGGATCTCTTCAGATTTTATGAACACACCTCAAGCGATTTGGGTATTTTTACAACGCCTTGTACATTTAATTGTTTTCCACTAAAAAGTAAAAAATAAAAATGGGAAATGCTTTCCAAAAAACCAACTTCAAATGCCACTACAAAGAGTGAAATAATTTTTAATGTAGGTACCTACCTACTAATATACATAATCTAAGGTACCTACACCAATTCGAAGTCGGGCGATTGTCTATGACTTCGTCATTTCTTCGCACATCAAGTACAGTGCGACAAGGCTATTTTGGCGCGTGGCCAAAGTCTGAACTAACGCCGCTATCTTGTACTACTGTTTGATAGTTCGCTCTGTCAGTATATCACTATTGTATGTTATGTTGTTTTTGCTTACTTTTAACTATTTTAAACTAAAATTGAAGTAAAATTGAGGAGATTTTATTTTATGACTACCTTTGTTTTGCAACAGCGCCCTCCTTCAAATGCCAAGAGAGCCTTGTCGGACTGTATGTAAGAAGGACTATTAGGGATTGTATAAAACATTGCCCGACTTCGAATTGGTGTAGGTACCTTAGATTATGTATATTAGTAGGTAGGTACCTACATTAAAAATTATTTCACTCTTTGTAGTGGCATTTGAAGTTGGTTTTTTGGAAAGCATTTCCCATTTTTATATACAAAACACAATACTGCCGTAACGTGTCATAGCAGTGGAGTGGAGAGGTCCGGAGTTTTGTAAACCCCAAACCTCCGAATCAGCTCTGAATTTTCATAGTTATGTGTCAATTTATGATGTCATTTGCTTACTCGTGACAGTATGGCAAATGAGTCAAAGACCAGAGAGTTCTGAACATTTTTTTTAAACTATGTAAAAGTAGTGCTATACTATCCTTGGCGTTTAGCGTAACATAAAAAAATCTCATGCTGTAAAAAAACTTACTTGCATGTGAGTTTAATGATTGCATTTGGCTCTACGAAGTGATGCAGATTCTAAGAAAAAAATAGTGTACTGACATAATGAGTTTTGAAATTATACATAGTTATTAGACGATATAAGCTGTAACTGTGTCTTGCACTCCTTACCTAATTTTTAACCAAGTGTTTCATATTTCAATCTCTCAGAGATGACTTTAATGTCCTTAGAGTCTTTAATGACCAGCGTTTAGGTAGTAAATGCTACAGCATTAATAATTAGTAACTCTACTCTTCCTGGCGTTAGATCGCCTATTAATACGCTACACTTCCCGCCTAGCTAAAAGTTGTGGCCCAGACTTAACCGCAGAGCTGGCGGTGTGTTCGGGTGCCGGCAATCAAAAGTTTCACATTTACCGGATATTTATGGCGCAACTTTTTGTCGTGATATAACTGCCGATAAACAACAGCTCGCGACTAATGCTTTGTATTAATCGTGTCTCAGACAAGTAGATATTGACTCAATCGTTTCATTGAGAATGTTTTGCCTTGAGTTTAAGTTAACAATTGTCACTAAATTGTACCGATAAGAAAAGACACTTTATCGTGGATTATGATTTTAAACCGATTTATTGATAACATCAGTACCTATATTTAGTTTTACTATAGTTTGTGAGAATTTAATGATTTAACTTGACAATGATTAACTTTTAGGTTATATACGCCTAATCCTCGCGTACGACGAAAACAGTACGAACACGAACATTTTCAAACATCTCTGCAGACGAAGAGGTATTGCAGCGAATCGTAGGAGGCGTAATTGTCATATCGTTTTGGGCTAACCCATCTGTTATGTAAATCTTTAATGTAAAAGAATTCATCTGATCAATAAATAATCTCAATTTCAGGTGTGGTTTCAAAATCGTCGCGCGAAGTGGCGTCGCCAGGAGAAGATGGAGGCGGCGCGTCTCGGCTTGTCGGAGTACGGCGCTCCAGTCCCCCGGCTGACCGGGCTGGGTCTGCCCGTGGACCCCTGGCTCGCGCCGCCGCTGCTCACTGCGCTGCCAGGTGAGCAGTATGCCCTTGTATACACGTCGCCAGGAGAAGATGGAGGCGGCGCGTCTCGGCTTGTCGGAGTACGGCGCTCCAGTCCCCCGGCTGACCGGGCTGGGTCTGCCCGTGGACCCCTGGCTCGCGCCGCCGCTGCTCACTGCGCTGCCAGGTGAGCAGTATGCCCTTGTATACACGTCGCCAGGAGAAGATGGAGGCGGCGCGTCTCGGCTTGTCGGAGTACGGCGCTCCAGTCCCCCGGCTGACCGGGCTGGGTCTGCCCGTGGACCCCTGGCTCGCGCCGCCGCTGCTCACTGCGCTGCCAGGTGAGCAGTATGCCCTTGTATACACGTCGCCAGGAGAAGATGGAGGCGGCGCGTCTCGGCTTGTCGGAGTACGGCGCTCCAGTCCCCCGGCTGACCGGGCTGGGTCTGCCCGTGGACCCCTGGCTCGCGCCGCCGCTGCTCACTGCGCTGCCAGGTGAGCAGTATGCCCTTGTATACACGTCGCCAGGAGAAGATGGAGGCGGCGCGTCTCGGCTTGTCGGAGTACGGCGCTCCAGTCCCCCGGCTGACCGGGCTGGGTCTGCCCGTGGACCCCTGGCTCGCGCCGCCGCTGCTCACTGCGCTGCCAGGTGAGCAGTATGCCCTTGTATACACGTCGCCAGGAGAAGATGGAGGCGGCGCGTCTCGGCTTGTCGGAGTACGGCGCTCCAGTCCCCCGGCTGACCGGGCTGGGTCTGCCCGTGGACCCCTGGCTCGCGCCGCCGCTGCTCACTGCGCTGCCAGGTGAGCAGTATGCCCTTGTATACACGTCGCCAGGAGAAGATGGAGGCGGCGCGTCTCGGCTTGTCGGAGTACGGCGCTCCAGTCCCCCGGCTGACCGGGCTGGGTCTGCCCGTGGACCCCTGGCTCGCGCCGCCGCTGCTCACTGCGCTGCCAGGTGAGCAGTATGCCCTTGTATACACGTCGCCAGGAGAAGATGGAGGCGGCGCGTCTCGGCTTGTCGGAGTACGGCGCTCCAGTCCCCCGGCTGACCGGGCTGGGTCTGCCCGTGGACCCCTGGCTCGCGCCGCCGCTGCTCACTGCGCTGCCAGGTGAGCAGTATGCCCTTGTATACACGTCGCCAGGAGAAGATGGAGGCGGCGCGTCTCGGCTTGTCGGAGTACGGCGCTCCAGTCCCCCGGCTGACCGGGCTGGGTCTG